>BSBN01000402.1:6697500-7297500 GCA_027924645.1 Cunninghamia lanceolata
TGTTCTTTGATGATATATTAATTTATAGAAAGACATGGGAAGGGCATTTGCATCATGTAGATCAAGCATTACAAGTTCTCAAACATCATGAGCTATATGCTAAACCTTCCAATTGTGCTTTTGGTCTCAAAGAGGTGGAGTACTTGGTCACATAGTGTCTCATGAAGGAGTAAGGATTGATCCTAACAAAATCAAGGCTATGATAGAGTGGCCTATTCCTAAAACCTTTAAGAACTTGAGGGGCTTCCTAGGAATCACTGGATATTATAGAATATTTGTGAAGAATTATGGCCGCATAGAAACACCCCTTATAACTCTATTGAAGAAGGATTCTTTTCAATGGAATGAGTTAGCTAATTCAACATTTAAGAGATTGAAGGAGGCTATGTGTACCACTCCAATTCTAGCCACTCTAGACTTCACCAAGGATTTTATTATGGAGTGTGATGCTTCAAGAAATTGTAGGCCTATTGCTTTTGAAATTTGTCAATTGAAGGGTAAGAATCAACTCAAATCCATGTATGAGAAGGAAATGCCAACAATTCTTCATGTAGTGAAATAATGGAAGCCATATCTAATGGGGAGACACTTCAAAGTTAAGAGAGATCATGATAGCCTAAAATATTTTTTGAGATTATCATTTGAAGAGCAACAAAAATGGGTCAGTAAGATGTTGGGGTATGAATTTGAGATCATCTATAAGAAAGGAAATGAGAATATAGTGGTTGATGCACTATCCAAGAAGGATGAGAAGGATGAAGCATTATTATGCTCCATTGAAATATTACAAGCAGATTGGGTTGAAGAAACCAAAGTAGAGTGGCAGACTGATGTGGCTACAAGGAATGTCATTCAATAGTTGCATACTAATTCTAGTAGTAAATATAAGGTTTTTTGGAAGGCAAACTTTTTGTGGTATAAAGAGAGACTGTACCTATGCAAAAATTCCACCCTCAAACACAAGATTCTCAAAGAACTCCAATTGGGGGTCATTCAATATTTTTGAAGACATATCATCAAATCAAGTAGGATTTCTTTTTGGAATGTATTAAAGGTGATGTTCAAAAATTTATGGCAGAATGTTTGGTATGTAAAAGAAATAAAGGGGAGATAGTTAAGACACCTAGACTTTTGTAACCCTTAGTTATCCTTAGTCAACATTAGGAAGAGGTCTCATTGGATTTCATCACACACATTCTAAGATATAAAGGTAAGAGTGTCATCATGGAAATGGTGGATCACCTCACCAAATATGCTCATTTTATTACATTACCCCATCCTTTTATAGCTAGTATAGTGGCAAAAGCATTTATGGAGAATATATAAAAGTTACATGGTACCCCAAGGGTTATTACCATTGGTCGTGTTCCTATCTTTAGTAGTAACTTTTGGATACTTTTATTCTCTTGTTTGGGTACTCAATTGGCTCACACCTCTTCATACCATCTTTGATTAGATGGGTAAACTGAGGTTGTCAATAAGTGCCTAGAAGGGTATCTACATTGTTTCACTTTAGATAAGTAGTCTTAATGGGTGGATTGGCTACCACTAGCAGAATGGTGATTTAACACTTCCTTCCATACTTCTTCAAAAAATTCCCCATTTATGGAATTATATGGATACCATCCCCCATCCATCACATCATCATTGAAGGTGACACCAAGAGTTCAAGTTGTGGAGGACCACATAAATCATCATCAATAGGTACTTTCAGGACTCAAGGAGAATTTTTCCATGGCACAAAATAGAATAAAACAACAAGTTGACCAACATCATAGTGAAAGGAATTTTGAAGTTAGTGATTGGATTTTCTTGAGATTACAACCTTATAATCAAATGTCCCTAAAGTAACAAATGAAGAAAGACAAGTTATCACCAAAATATTATGGTTCATACCAAATTCTATAGAAGATTGGTAGTGTAGCCTACAAACTTGAGTTACCGCCTACAATAAAGATACATATGGTTTTTTATGTTTCTTGTTTAAAGAAGGTGATTGGTCGATAGATTCCTATATAGACAATGTTACAAAATCTAGACAAAGAAGGCAGAATCATTTTGGATCTAGATTTAATTCTCCAAACATGTAGAAAGAAGTTGAGGACTAGGATAATTACCGAGTATCTCATTCAATGGAAGATGAAGATTTTGTGTAGAAGCAACCATAGTTGATCAGCATTAAGGACAATGCTTCTTTGAAGAGGGGGACATGTTATTCCCTTAATCTTATAGTGTGTAGGGTTATGATTAGTCATCTTGTGGCTACCTTAACTCTTAATTAATTTATATGATCATTGTTATATTCTTATTTAGATAATTAGGTTGGTCTAGGTGTTATATTTTGGTATCCAAGTCAGTCTAGGTGATATCCAAGGCATAAGTAAGGTTTATGTAGGAGGTAGTGAGTGTTATTTAATCATAATATAGTTAGTTGTGTTCTTCTTGGAGACTAGGAGGTTTTCCCCCTCAAAGTGGCTTATTATTATCAAGTATATGCAGAATATTTTCTATTATATTCCTTTATTATGCAAGTTGTTTCATTATGTAAGTTCCCATAAAAATAAGAACACTCAATGATTTGTTTTCTTCCATGTTGAAATTATAAAATATAGATTTCACATACTTACTCTGGCCCAACAAAAGATCTTTATTCACTCTATCTCTTTTGATCTCCATACCCAAGATATACTTGGCAACCCCCCATGTTCTTCGTCTCAAACTTAGTTGAATGCTAAGACTTCAAATCACAAATCACATCCTTACTATTACCAAAAAATAATATATCATCTACGTACATCATTATAATAAGGAATCAACTAGTGTCTAGTTTATTTTAAACACAACAATCCAATTTGGAACTCAAAAAAACCCAATCTGAACATAAAGGAATCAAAACTCTAGGGAGGCTATTTGAGACCATACAAATATTTTTTAATCTATAAACTAAAGGCTACTTACCTTTAACAACATGTTGCTTTAGTTATGTCATCTAGATCTCTTCCTCCAAGTCATCATGTAGGAATGATGTCTTCACATCCATATGTTCTATCTCTAAATCAAAAGTTACTACTATAGATTATAGGAACTTGATATATGCCAACTTAGTAATAGCGGAAACAATCTCACCAAAGTCTACCCATTAAACTAGGAACATCCTTTCACAACAAATCTTACATAAATTACTTTTCAACATGACCATCTATACTAGTCTTCTTCTTGAACATTCATTTACAACAAATAGGCTTCCATCCATCTAGAAATAGTACTAAGTCCCATGTGTAATTATTTTTCAATGTCACCATTTGTTCATCCATAGCTAGCCTCTGGGACTTAGAATCATCCATACCCATTTCCTCCTTAGTTCTAGGCTCAATGGTATTAGTAATCAAAGAAAAAATATATATCTAATCAAGAGGGGTCTACCTTTTTGGTTATTGTCTCTATTGAGTGGACTTCTTCAAGAGTTGAGTTGGAGGTCCTACCTCACCTTTATAACTATCAAAACTATTTGAGCTCTCCTCCTCTTCAAGTCCATCATGAGATTCTAGTTCAACTTTCTCAATCTTGGGGGTAGCTAAAGTACATCTTTCTTACCTTCCTCTTCTAGTTGAAACATTGTGGAAGAAGTCTTAATATCTCTAAAATAATACTTTTGATGTAAAAAACTCTCTTCATCATAGGGTCCCTGGTGTAGGAGCACCTACCTGACAGCTGGCCTCTATGAGGCAGTTAGTTTGTTTTGAGTCTTGTTAATGTTTCCAAGAAGGTCTGATAAGACCAATGCATGTAATAAGGTCATGTTGACCATACTTTACTATTTTTAGGTAGTTTGTTAGGACAGCTGTTATGCTGTGTGTTCAGTTGGATCCTCCCAGCCACTTGGAAGCTCCCAGCTGCTGGGAATCGAGTGGTAGTACTCGCAGGAGATCCTATTTATGCATGAGGATCGGTTGGTTTTAGATATTGAGTAGAGGAGTTAGAGTGCAGAGAGAGACTAAATATTGTATTTGCATCTTTTGAAATCAATAAAGAGATCCTGTTGTGTCAATTCTCTGTTTGGATTCCTTTGGGTAATCGATTTGTTGTTTTGGTGGTTTCATGGATTCGCTGATCCATTCCACCGGTTGATTCGTCGAATCGGTGGAATGGCTATGTACAGTAGTTTAGGATTTAGTCTGCATTTTGTGTTCGTTTGCATGCAGGTGTACAGGATCGTCATCGAAAGGTGTTGAGGACCCTAGCATGGGTATGTGCTAGGTCGTGCTGGTTGTTAGAGTCTGGAAAGTTGCCCTCAAAGCAGATCGGGTCACCCCAAGAGGTTCGGCAGATTGAAAATTCACTAAGGTTGGAAAATCCATCACAACGGCATCATCAGGATATTTCTGTGTATATCCTGCAGTTACTTCGGGCGTCATCCGAGTAGATGGAGGTGAGCATGATGCAATCGTTTGCATAAGGTGAATGTGTTTTGGGGTGATCATCATCAGGTGTTGCCGAGGAGGAGCGTATCGGCATAAGGTAGAAGATCAGGTTGATAAAACCATCGCGGGCCGATAATGTTAAGTTTGGCCGACAGCAGGATATTGAAGGAACTGCATGTGACGTCATCGTCATCAGGATAATCGTCATCAGGATATCAGGGTGACGTAAGCATCGAAGGAAGGGTGCATGAGGTTGTCGTCATCAGGATATATGGGAGGAACCGGATGTTCTATATCTTGCTGATGAACATGATGTTGAACATCATGATGATGAAGAAAGAGGTTGGCGGTAAGATGAATAGTGAACATCAGGAGAATGTTTGCACTTGCCGAATATGATGATGCTACCGATAGCCGGA
The DNA here is from genome assembly GCA_027924645.1 of Cunninghamia lanceolata. Taxonomy (NCBI): domain Eukaryota; kingdom Viridiplantae; phylum Streptophyta; class Pinopsida; order Cupressales; family Cupressaceae; genus Cunninghamia; species Cunninghamia lanceolata. Next base: position 6,702,341 of record BSBN01000402.1, read on the forward strand.
TATGATGATGCTGCTAACAGGTGAAAGGTCGAAGGTTTGTCTGCAGGAGGATATCGGTCGGCAGAGAAAATATGATGATGCTGACAGTGATAAGGAAAATATGATGATGATGAAGGGTTGCGGACATACATGCTGTATGTCAAGGTTTTAGTGTGGATGCCTCTGCATCATAGTGGTATCAGAGCTCAGAAAAAGGTCTGGGCTATTGTGTGTTGATTCTGTCACCGAAAGGGCAGAGGTAGAGTTGATTCTGTCACTGAAAGGACAGAGGTAGAGGAGTGAGAGGTTGACAAAATGCCTCTGAAAGGTAGTGGTACTGCAAGGGAATTGCAGGAGATGAAGGAAAAACATGCCAGAGAGATGAGGAAAATGAAGGAGCTTGCTGAAGCACTTCAAGCCAGGCTTGTAGCCCTGGAAAAGAATAAAAAGAGGGAAGTGGAAGACAGTGAGTCTGAAGAAGATGAAGATACTATTGAAGAGTATGAAGAGGTAGCTGAAGATCTGGATGCTGAAGACCAGAGATTTGCAAAACTGTTAAAGGTAGTGCAGAGTGATAAACCTAAGGTAAAGGTTGATGTTTCCAAGTATAATGGAAGTTTGAATGAAGATGAGTTACTGGATTGGATTGCTGCACTTGATAATCACTTTGAATGTGAAGATGTTGCTGAGGATCAGAAGGTAAAGATTGCAAAGACCAAGTTAGGAGGTCATGCTTTGGTATGGTGGGATTATGTACAATCTGAGAGAAGGAAACAAGGGAAGTCAAAGATCACTTCATGGGATAAGATGGTAGCAAGGATCAAAGGTAAATTCTTGCCTAAGGATTATGAAATTCAGATGTTTAAGAAGCTGCAATTTTTAAGGCAGAAGGAAATGGATGTGAAGGCATATACTGAGGAGTTTTATAAATTGAGTATGAGATCTGGTCATCATGAGAATGAGGTAGAAAAGGTGGCTAGGTACTTGAATGGTTTGAGATTGAACATACAGGATGAGTTAGTTTTAGCTAACCCTAAGAGTGTGGAGGATTGTTACCAAATGGCAATCAAGATTGAAGAAAAGGTGAATAGGGGACAAGATAAGTCCATGAGAGGAAGAGGCAGCAATATGAGGGGAAGAGGATTAGCCCCTACAACAAGGCAAACCAATGAGGGTCAAGAAGACACTGGTAAAGGACAGAGACAGTCTGATTTCAGAGGTGGATGGAAAGGTAGTAGAGGCAGATTTGGAAGTGGTAGAGGTTCTACTACATTTTCAGGCAAGTGTTACACCTGTGGTGAGTTTGGTCATCTATTTTTCAAATGTCCAGAAAGCAAAGGTTCATCATCCAGAAATGATAGAACGAATGACAAGAGAGTACAACTTGTGCAAGAAGAGAAAGTAGAGCAAAGTGTGCAGAGTTCAAACACTTATCAAGAAGATAGAGTTCCTGATGGTTATGGGTATCCTGAGGAGGGAGAAGCATTGATGCTTAGGAGAATTAGTTTACAGACATCAAAGGATATGATGCAAAGAAGAGCTCTTTTCAAGACCACATGCAAGAGCAAAGGTAAGGTATGTAAGGTTGTCATTGATACTGGTTCAACGGACAACATGGTATCTCAGGAAATGGTGGATAAACTGAATTTGGAAAGGATTCCACACCATCACCCTTACAAGGCATCTTGGGTGAGTGATAGTCAATCACTTTTTGTCTATGAACAGGCATATGTTGATTTTTAGATTGGAGCATATCATGATAGAGTTTTGTGTGACATTTTGCCCATGGAATGTTGTCACCTACTGTTGGGTAGACCATGGCAATTTGATAGGAGGGTACTGTATGATGGGTATGCTAATACCTACACCATCAAGAAAGATGGGAAGACTATTATGTTGATGTCATTGCAGGAAGATGCTGCAGCACAGGGGGCAGCCAAAATCATTTTAGTGGGAAAGAAGGAGTATGTGCAGATGCCTATAGGAGCAGGCATAAAGGTAGTTGAGGACACTGCAGGGAAAGAAGTTGTTAAGGACAACAGGTTGAAGAAAGTTTCAGTTGTGACTGATAGAGGTTAGCAGCAGGTTCAGCAACAGGTTTGCAAACAGCAACCAGTTGAGAGGAATGACAAGGATGTTGTCATAGTTGGGACTATTGTTTGTCCTATCAAGGTTGAAAGAAAGACAGAGTTAAACATTGCAGAAGTTCAAGAGGTAGTTCAGACAGAGGTTCTGGTCAGACAACCTGACAAACACAAGGTATGTGAGAGAAGGGCCTACATTGACAGGCATGAGGATTTACTTGCAACAAAGCAAGTTACAGTTCAGAAGTCTTGGAGTAGCCAAGAGCCAGCAGAGGACAAAGCTGGAACAGGTCAGAACACTGACATGACAAAGTGTAAAGGTGGAGGACTTCCACAACCAAACTCATGGGACATGAGTTCTTTTCTGTTGGGGAGTATGGTGCAGGAGCACCTACCTGACAGCTGGCCTCCATGAGGCAGTTAGTTTGTTTTGAGTCTTGTTAATGTTTCCAAGAAGGTCTGATAAGACCAATGCATGTAATAAGGTCATGTTGACCATACTTTACTATTTTTAGGTAGTTTGTTAGGACAGCTGTTATGCTGTGTGTTCGGTTGGATCCTCCCAGCCGCTGGGAATCGAGTGGTAGTACTCGCAGGAGATCCTATTTATGCATGAGGATCGGTTGGTTTTAGATATTGAGCAGAGGAGTTAGAGTGCAGAGAGAGACTGAATATTGTATTTGCATCTTTTGAAATCAATAAAGAGATCCTGTTGTGTCAATTCTCTGTTTGGATTCCTTTGGGTAATTGATTTGCTGTTTTGGTGGTTTCATGGATTCGCTGATCCATTCCACCGGTTGATTCGTCAAATCGGTGGAATGGCTATGTACAGTAGTTTAGGATTTAGTCTGCATTTTGTGTTCGTTTGCATGCAGGTGTGCAGGATCGTCGTCGAAAGGTGTTGAGGACCCTACCATGGGTATGTGCTAGGTCGTGCTGGTTGTTAGAGTCTGGAAAGTTGCCCTGAAAGCAGATCGGGTCACCCCAGGAGGTTCGGCGGATTGAAAATTCACTAAGGTTGGAAAATCCATCACAACGGCATCATCAGGATATTTCTGTGTATATCCTGCAGTTACTTCGAGCGTCATCCGAGTAGATGGAGGTGAGCATGATGCAATCATTTGCATAAGGTGAATGTGTTTTGGGGTGATCATCATCAGGTGTTGCCGAGGAGGAGCGTATCGGCATAAGGTAGAAGATCGGGTTGATAAAACCATCGCGGGCCGATAATGTTAAGTTTGGCCAACAGCAGGATATTGAAGGAACTGCATGTGATGTCATCGTCATCAGGATAATCGTCATCAGGATATCGGGGTGACGTAAGCATCGAAGGAAGGGTGCATGAGGTTGTCGTCATCAGGATATATGGGAGGAACCAGATGTTCTATATCCTGCTGATGAACATGATGTTGAACATCATGATGATGAAGAAAGAGGTTGGCGGTAAGATGAACAGTGAACATCAGGAGAATGTTTGCGCTTGCCGAATATGATGATGCTGCCGATAGCCGGATATGATGATGCTGCTGACAGGCGAAAGGTCGAAGGTTTGTCTGCAGGAGGATATCGGTCGGCAGAGAAAATATGATGATGCTGACAGTGATAAGGAAAATATGATGATGATGAAGGGTTGCGGACATACATGCTGTATGTCAAGGTTTTAGTGTGGATGCCTCTGCATCAGTCCCAAAGCTTGTACCCTTTCACACCAACACCATAGCTGATAAAGATGCATTTCACTACCTTGTTCTCCAACTGTGATTGCTTCTCCCTAGACACATATGCATATGCCTCACAACCAAAAATGTGAAGATGTTGTAATGAGGGTTTTTTTCTATCCATGCCAACATAAGGATCTTATAAATAAAAGATAATGTAGGAGACCTATTAATCAAGTAACAAGTTGTAGAAACCAATTCTTCCTAGAGATTATACTATAAGACGACTCCACTAATCATACTACTAGCCTTCTCCATCAATATCCTATTCATTCTTTTTGCAACTCCATTCTACTGAGGGGTATATGGAGTTGTCTTATGCATCTCAATTCTATGCTCCTTATAGAATCTATCAAATCCTATGGAACAAAATTCACTGTCATTGTTAGTCCTCAAAAACTTAATCTTCATACTATTCTAGTTTTTCAAAAGAGCCTTAAACTGCTTAAACTAACTAAATACTTGAAATTTATTCCTAATGAAATACATCCATATGCTTCAAAAATAATCTTCTATAAAATATACATAATACAAAATAGAAATCAAAGGAACATTAATAGGACCAAATACATTTTAATGAATCAAGTCCAACACCCCAAAAGATTTGTGAGAACTAAAATAAAACTAAATGTGGTTATGTTTACCATATATACAATGTTTATATAAATCAAATTCAAGAGTACACTCATTCAACCACTCAAAAAGATTTTTTATTTTCAATGTCCTTAGACCCTTCTCACCTATATGTTCTATTCTTTAGCACCATAGAATTATTTACTATGTAGGTAACTTGCTCTCAAAAGTAAGATTTTGCTTAGGTACCTAGAAAGATCATCATCAAAAGTAGATCATATAACACTCCTTTTTGTTGTTGGTTCTAAGGTGAAGGTGTAGACTCTATTGTTCTCTTCACTATAGGAATAGAAGAACTATTTCACTACACAATGCATGCATCTAACTAAAATAGAGTTCCCACATAAACACCCTTAGCTTGCACCATACCTCCTCACACCATCTTACACCCTCCTCTAAATAAAATGACCTACACACTTGCATCATTAAGTTTGCTTTAACTGATAAATGATTTCATGCCAAACTTGGTATATGTAGAACACCATTGATCCCCTTCACTCATCCATCAAGGAATCTAATCAATACCTTGCCATGAACAATAATGCTTAGATGAGAATCATAACCAAGATACACTTTTCCTCCATCATATTCTTCATACTTTGAAAACCACCCTTGATGAGAGGTCATATGGAAGGAAACTCTAGATTCTATCAACCATGCACCTTCAAATGCATGTGTTGCCAAGGCTACAACAAAGGCATCTCGACCATCCTCTTGTGAAGATTTATTAGACTCATCATTGGACTCATTCTTTTTCTTCTTTTTCTCATCCTTATAGTCTCTTTTGAAGTGTTTGATCTTGCCATAGTTCCAACACTTAGCCTTGGGATTTCTACGAGATTTGGATTTCCCATGGGATTTGGATCTAATATTTTCTTTCTTTGTGTCCTTCTTTTCATTCTCTTTTGATCTTCCATGAACTAATAGGGCCTCCTTAGTAGATTTGGAATCTTTTCACTACATCTCCTATGAGAGTAAAACAACCACTACCTCATCCATATGAAGATTTAGGGCAATGCTCTTGATTGCAATCACCAAGTGATCCCATGATTCCATCAAAGCACATAAAATTGTCATATAACGATCTTCCTCTTCTATCTTCACTCCAAAAAAGTGCAATTGGGTCACAATCATATTGAATGCATTCAAATTCTCATCCATAGAACCACCATCATCCATTCACAAGGTATACAACTTTCTCAGGAAATGTTTATTAATTAGGGATTTAGCCTAGTATAAGTCTCTCAACTTCTTCCAAAGATCTTGTGAGGTGGTTTCTTCATGTACATTCAACAAAACTAAATTTTCCAAGTAGAACCTAATGAGGCCGTTTGGATTTCTATACAATAGATCCTAGTTGGCCATGACATTGCAACTAAGTTGGATTTAGATACATCAGCCCATAAATCTTTGTCTATAAATATATCCTCCGTCTTGAGTTTCCATAGCTCAAAATTAGTGCCAATGAACCTCTCCACCTCTATGTTTGATTTTCTTTCCATTTTCATACAACGAGATCTACTTCCATGCAAGATCCCACTCAAACCAAAATTAGATCAAAAACATTGTCCCTAACACATAGGACCTGAGATGATCAAGCTCTGGAAGCAAATGTGTAGAATATGCTTCCTACACTAATCTACAAGAGGAGGTATGTGCAAAAATTAAATTTATCTTACAATTAAAAAGAAATAAACATAAAAGTAATATACCATAACACAATGATTTACGTGGAAAAAACCATTTCAAGAGGAAAAAAACCCCACACTATAAAGCAACTCAATGTATTATTCAACAATCAATGGTTACAATAATTATAGAATATAAACCTTTACAAGAGTATTACCAACAAGATATCTAGAGCAATTCTAGTAGAAAAACTCACTATGAAACCTCCATCTCAAGCACCCAATAAATAGGAGAAGAAATACATAAAACCATCAAATGGTAATTAGTAACCCATGAGCTAAAACCATCCAAAATGTGGCATCCAAATCCCTAGTTAAAATCTAATTCCCAAATCCCAAGGTGATTCCATAGGCTAAAAATAGTATATTCCTTACACTTATCATAAGCTCATCATGATCCACTCACTAACTTGGACACTCCATTTTTTCTTCATTATCTCCATTAAAATATACCTTATTACATGTCATAGCATGTGTCATAAGTTGTGTTTAGGCTTGCATTTTTTATGCATGCTTTGGCCCATGGTGTTTCTCTTCTAGGCTTGCTAAAACCCTTGTAAAACCCTGAAGCCTAGTGTCTTGCCACTTTTGCCTTGGTCGCTTCTTGTTTTAATTCCCTATTGACTACCTATGGCCTGTTCTTGGTCATTTAAGTTATCTTTCAAGTCCCCCTTTGCTATCAGAATATTGGCCCTTGCGCTTAGGAATGCCTTTTGCCCCATGGCCCTGATCTTCATCGTGTATCAAATGCTTTGAAATAATGTTTTATCCTCACATTAGATAGTAATAATTTCTTATGTCCCCCTTGAGCATTCAACATAGCGCGGCCACTCCTTTAAAAACAACTTTTACGCATGTGTTGGATTTGATCCTTAAGTCATGACCATGTCAGTGGGATCTTTCTTTTCATTGGGACTGTCCTCTTCGCCAGGCTTTGTCTGGGGTTTCGGCAATGTCGTAGGGTCTAATGTGGCAGCCATGTGGCATCCGTGCAAGCATTTTGTGGGAAGGATGTATCCCCGCTAGGACTATTCTAAGGCTCCCGTGAGATCACGAAAGCTCAAACCATCTTCCAACTTGGTGAGGTCCGCATGGGCGATGTGTATTAACGTAGTGGACTTCGACTACTGACTTGGCTTTTCGTTGGGGTTTCTGCCTTCGTGGAAGATATTTGGGGCTCCCAGTGAGACTACGAAGGGTGTGTTGTGGGCCTTGGCATGCCTATTTCCTGCCATGATATCAAGTAAATACATTATGTTGCAGCTGGGGTTTTTGCTGTAGTCCCAAGGGACTCAACATGAGGATGCGAAGTGCTACCGTGGTAGATGAGATCACTACATTTTCATGATAGTTGGTCTTCACTGGAGGAATTTCAAATCTCTGTGAAGACCATTAATTGGTATTAATCCACGACTAGGATTCAAAACTAATAGACGCCTTCCTCTAGGCATGCCGACCTTTTCTGGTGATTGTTGATTTGATTTGAGAGGTGTATCTGATGGCTAGATTGAAAGGGTCTATGGAGTGGAGAAGTACAGTAAACAATGAGATAGAGTTGCTTGCTTTGGGCATGGGAAGCCAGGGACTAAGCGTGTGTTGTCTTATCCTGCTGCTGATCAGAGAGTTAGTTTGTTCATTCAAGTTGTCTCCTGTCATTGATATGTGATAGGCATAATCAAGGAGAAAATTTTTTGCATCGAGAGGATCTTGGCACCTCCCTTTCTATCGCCACTGTGCAAAATGATGTTTTGATTCAAATAGGATGTCATGCTTATAAGGAATTGTTAGGATTGCTACCTAATGCTAGAGTTGAGTGAAGTATGTGCTTAATGTTCTTAATTGGGAGAGTGTTGAGATTGAGAAACCTACTTTGGCTATCTCATTGTGGAAACAAAGGTTGTGATTGAATTTCATGTGTACGAAAGCCTGGAATTATGAACTAAGTGTCGCTTCCTTCCCTTTTCTAGCAAGGCTAGAAGATTTTTCATGAGATTTCCATTTAAGGGCCAGCATTGCTAGGGTACTATCTAAAATAAATTTATAGGACTGGTGGACAAAGTGTGATTATCTGGGTGGTGGGAGTTTCCACAATCTCACTATAAATAGATGCTTCTGATGCTACTTTAGGCACTATCTCCTCTTGCACAGGCAATATGGGTCATTATCTTTTTAGTATGCTATGGTTATCATCCTATTCCTTAAGATTTTCCTCTTTATTCTCATGGCTAATGATATGTCCTTAAAAGATTAAGGGATTAGAGGTGTCTTTTCTAAGGGATGGGAGGATCTGGTAAGATTGGGGAAGTTCAACAGCATCCATTGCACTTCTATGAGCTTTTCTCCTTTTTGTCTTTTCATCTAGTTAAGGGCTTTATGTTCTAGTCTATTGGTTCCAGTAACTTCCTATTCTTGTGAGTCCCCAGACTAGGCATAGAGGAAGAGACACATTGCTGCTCTCTCTTCCCCTCCCTTAGTGCCCTGAGTTTTGGCGAGGCTTGGACGACAATTGAGGGAGCATTATCCCTCTGAATGAAGCAAGTGGTGATGGAGAGGTTGGTCACAATTCTTGTTGTTCCCTTCCTAGCTTAAGGCCTGGCTTAGCCAGGGACAGCTATTAGAGGTATCCTCTGATTCTTAATTGGATGATCGGGTTGGGAACTTCCCTTTTAGAGGAGAGGATTTGCCTACTTGTGCCTATGAGTGGTCATAATAGGTGGGACCCAAGCTTTTGGTGCTCCCCTTCTCTATTGATCCTTGTGGACACTCCCTCGTCTACTTGCATGGCTGATGAAGTTTGGCGAAGGGTTCTCACATGGGAAATAAATGTCCTCGTGTGACTGAGCCATTAGAGTACCTTGCAATCCCCGTTCCTTCAAAAACATGGCTTACCTCCACGTCAGCAGCAGTGAAGCATACACAACAAAATTAGTTGTTCCAGTCTACTTGAGGTGATGATTATCTGTAGAAGTGTGTCTTAGTGGTTGGAGACGGGTGTTTTGGCATCTTGTTGTCAATATTTGTCAAATTAAAATACAACACCTATATATGGCTTGTATCTTGTTTGCTCCCATGCTTCTATAAATGGGAATTTAGGGCCATTCTTTTGGGTTTCTTAGATCTTTAGTTTTAGGCAGCAGTGTATTTTTGTTGTAATCTAGAAGCAATAGATGAGGATTTATATTCCGGCTTATATTCAAATCTGTAGAGTGAGGTGCTTCTTCAAAATTGAACATATTGTGCACTAATTGTGGGGCTTTCTCCATACTATATTTGTATGGAGCTAATATGAATTCTCAATATTAAGGATATTTCAATTCATCTTTGTAGTTTTTTGTATCGTGCATGTTTTCTATGGCTTTCTCTCACAGAGAGAAATAATATGCTTAGAAAATGTTCAGTTATCTTTGTCTGCATTATGGTTTTAAAGGATAGTCTCATGATTTCAAGTGGAGGTATTAATGCAAGGTATTAATACTGTTGGTCCATTTCATGATGAAACAATACTGCTTGAATGATACATTTACTGTGTACAACTCTGACTCTATAGCCCATTGGATTAAGCATTGGTCCCTCGTTGAGCTAAAGTATTGATTTAGATCCATCCCAAACAAACTAAAATCATCTCTATCTTTGTTTTTCTATTAAATGTATGTTTGGATAAATACTTGTTCTCAATCATGGTCTAAGTTGTGTTGTCATAGGATTATGCCAATCTAAATGGAGTTGATCATTTCCATGGTAAATTGTTATTGAGAACCTTTTGTTTTAATACAACATCATAGGTAAATCTTTGAGACATTATTAGGTGTTGTAAAGGGTACACCCACCTTGGTCTTGCAAAACTAGAAGTGTAGAGGATTTTTCAACACTTAGGTGTTGCAATCTTGTTCGCTGGCCACTGACCTGAAATTCCTAAGTATAAGAAATTGGCTAACCTTTAGGGGGTTTTAGACAATCAATTGGAGGAACCAACAAGTTGGTCGACAAGTGTAACTCCCTCTTACAACTCTATTATGTGTCATAGATGCTCTTACATTTCTTAGTGGGGGGCCTAACTTCTAGAGGCCATAACTTTTTATATAGTAAACCAATTGAACCTCTTTTTTAAACTGAAGGTTTGGAAGGCTCCATGTCACTCTACTAACTTGCTCCAATTAAGGCCAACTTTAATATTTTTGGAGCCTAAAAAATGCATTTTTATGTTCTATAGCCCAAAAATTGCATTTTTATGTTCTTGACATTAGGATGCAAGGCTAAGAAACCTTTCCTAACATTTGAGAAATTAAATCCTTTACTCTTATTGTTGTATCACCTTTCCTTGTTGGACGGGACTCTATGGCAGTTCGATCCTTACCTTCTATAGTATGGGTGTCATCCAAATCCTCTCATCTGCCTCTACCCATGGTATATTGGTATGTAAAATATTTTATGTTGTTCTTTAAACACCTCATGTTCTTCTTTCCCCTATCATTGTGGGCTCTTTCTTTCTAGAATTATGGTACCTTTGGTATGGTTTATAGGCCTTATCATCATGTTTATTTGGTCTACACTATGTAGAGCAATCCAAATTTTATGGAGTTTTTTTTCCTAGCACCCCCATCCTTCTCATTTTTCTTGCAAAAGGGGATTTATATTTTTCATGTATTTTCTTGTCTCTCTCTAATGGGATACATGAGGGGATCAAGATCTAATAGCTCATGGTTGAAGTTGATGCCCCCCTCCATCCTTTTTACTATTGGTCCCTAAGCTTGTGATCAATTATCCTTCAACTAGGTTTGCTTCAATATGCAATCAAGGTGGTATAGGAAACTAGACCATTGACAAAATTCATGAGCATCCCAATCCTTCCATACATGTGGATGATGGTGGTTAGGCTCCCTCTACACTCTCTAGCTTGAAAGGAAAGAAAAAACTTTTCTTCTTAGACCCCATACCTAACAAAAAACCCAGTGATTCTCAAGATCCAATTCAAGATGTTATGGAAGATCATACTAATGCCACATAGTCAACCTCTACTAGTAATTCTTAGTTAGGGCTTCCTTCAAATTTTATGTCTCTACTCCAAAATTTGTATGAAATGGGAACTATATATATTTAGGAAAATAAAATTGAGAGAAGACATTTGTAAGAATTAACTTCATCGATCCATAACCTAGACTAGATAATAATAATATCCACCTATTTTAGTTTTAGATGGATGCTAACCATCAAAGATGTATTCTAGAAAATTAGAAAGACACTCTTAATTCTATAAATTCTAATGTTGGTGGCATTGAGGATATTCATGAGAGCCTTCACACTTTAATTCAAGATGAGAGGTTTCACTCAATAGGTCTACCTTTGGATTTTTCATGGGGGTCAATGTTCCATAAATAATGGACAACTCCTAGATGTTAAACCAAAAAATAACTTTGAAGAAGATACCTAATTTCTATCTTGTTTATATCTTTATGTCTAAATCATTCCTCTTTTGTTAAGTTTTATTGTGAACTCTAGGCCTTTTTTTGATATTTTTATAAATATTTTAAATTTTATTAAAAAGATAATGAATACATAAAGGGCACAAAACAAGTTACATATAGAAATTTCTTATCACAAAATTTACACTCATATAAATAATCAAGGAAGCATTGTAAATATAATCCAAGTCATTCTTTCATCCAACCTATTAGGAAGCTAGGTCAAGCATTTAATAGGACAAGAACACCATTCCCTCTCTAAGATGACTAGCCACAAGGGTTGCACTAAGAAGAATAGGAGTTCATAAGAATATAAAATCAAAGTAGACACTTAAAGAATAATGCTATGTTGAAAAAAAAAATAAAGAGAGACACAACACTAATTATGTATATCTATATCAATTATATCACAAATTTATACCTATATGTAGCTACCTAAAGAAGCACTATCAATATAATCTAGATCATTCTTCCATCTAGCTCACCAAGAAATCAGGTGAAGCATCTAAAGGAAGGATGACAAGTTCATTACATCCATTAGTCAATTGGACAATTATTGTGTCCATAATTGAAAGAAATCTCCACAAAGTGTATATCCCAAGTAGTCTTATGTACAAATGCATTGACATCTACAACAATCTTGTGCATCTCATATGTTGAGATCTCTTGGGTTTCCTTGTGTTCTTGATGTTTTGGAATAGCCTTTCACTTTTCCTAGAAAATATTGAAAATGTTTAATCAACTTTGTATGTTTTTTGTCTTGGATCTTCAAGCCTCACCTCAAGAGTACTGAGAAGTTGATTTTGATGGAGAAGGCATGTGATTCTAGCATCTCATAGGGTTTTCAATCTTCCATACATCTTGGTAATTAGAGAAGCAAGCCAACTATGCTTTTATGTTAATTATCTACCTAAGGCACTATTTTTTTCCATCCTTTCTATTAAGGGCAAAGAACAAGACAATTGAAGGTTGACATGAGTATTAGAAGGAAATATGTTGTCAAGAAGAAGGAAATTCATGGTCATGTGTATTATTCTCATTTTCTCTATCAACATGGTTAGTAGAAGCATAAGTGGCATGTAGGTTTCTCAAGATTAAGGACAAAAATATATAATAGGTACCATGGCACAATTTAGAATGTGCTAGCTCTATTATAAAGAGATACTAAATTATAACAAGTAAACTATGATTATTGTTGAGGGAGACATGGATTATAGTTGACACAACATACCATAAACGCACACATGCACACACAAATTAGGTAGTATAACAATATCTAAATATGAATTAACAACAATTGCACGATTATCACAATCTCAATGACAACCATTGACCATTTATTATGTCTAAGATAAATATTGAAATAATGACTTAAATCTTTAAAAAGACAAGAAATATCATACATCATAATGTCATCAAAGGAAAATGTTTGATGGTAAGCATGCATATTTGATGTTATATAGAACAACTATGCACATGTTAATATGTAGACATGTCATGTTCTTGAATTGGTTGAATATTTTCCAAACCTAGAATTATTGCTACCCTTAATCATTCCCAAAATCCATTTGAGTTCTTACAAATTATCAATGTTTTAATATACAACATACAATAATACCTCTCATTTTAAAATGTTTTAGGAGAAATGGTTTCTTTTGAGTTCACAATTAGTTGAATAAATAGTGAATTTGTAATTAATTCACCAAATATGAAATGATGAGGTAATGGAAATAATTGTTGGGTGGTAGCCACAATGAACCAAATTAATCTTGTGTGAGAAAATTGTTGTTATAAATCATGTGTCCTTGTAAGTATTTAATCCCAGTTTTGTAAATTTCAAAGTATAATTAGATAATGAATCTACAGCATGGTTAGAGGCCCTATTGTTATTGAAAAAAAAGGAATTTCCAAGAATCCAGCTTAAGATGTTTGATTTGTGAAATGAATCGACCCAAAATAGACCTTTTTTCCTATATATATAATATTTCAACACCATTTTTGAATAAATTGTGAATCAAGTTCCACAATTACCAAAGTAAATTGACCATATAAAAAAGAGTCTTTATTGCTAAGCACAAACCTCAATGAAATTTAAAAGCAAAAAGAAAAAAACACCCATAATCATCTTCAACTTCTTGAACGTCTACTTAACATTCTCAAACTTCTCTTAAATGCCTTAAATTGTATTATTGGAATGTTTGCAACTTCTCTTCTTAGATGTCTTTAACCTCTTCTACTCGAGAAGGCAATTAAATTTAGTCATGATAATAGTTAACCTCAATATTCCATTCAGCCATAGCTCAATTACTACATAGTGTAGAAGGTAAAGACAAATTTAAATGTTTGATTATAGTGACAAGTGGCACATAATATGTAAAATATTGTCCTAAAAATGAAAAATTAAACTTAAATTTCACTCTTTTGAATATGTAATAAAAGGCACTTAGGGATGACAAGTATTCTACCATTCCAAATAAACTAATTTTCTCTATATATCAGAAGGCAAGAAAATCATTTGAGTCAAGTGGTCATTGGGTCTACTGGAAATTGTTGGGTCTACTAGAAAGAATGTTCAAGGCTCACAAAGAGCTCACCACAGATCAATTATTGTCAAGTGCTAAGGCTCGACACCATAATGGATGAGGTTAGGTTCATATCTCAAATGACTTTGGAAGAATGAATACCCCTCAATCCTTGAGACCTAACCAAAACTAAAAAAGAAAAAGAAAAAGAAAAGATATTTGATAAAATTTTTCAAAACAAAACTAGATATCGACATCTTAGATTTTTTAAAATATATATTTTTATATTGTAAACCCTTGCATCTTATCTAGGTGTCATGCTAAAGTAGGATCTATCAAAAGTAGGATCTATAAAAAGTCCTTATAAACAATAGGATCAACCAATATCACACAACTTCCTTGACATTTTCCCATAAAACAAAGGAATGCCACTCATACTCCACATGGCGTATAAACGAACAATGAAATATCACTAACACAAACGACACCGACGAACAAAGTCAATACAATCACAACGTTGCACCAACTCATGTGCATTGTCACATGACACCATATACACTCATGGCAGCTATTATAAGCTTCATCAATACACATACTTTACTTAAAAACAAATTCTCTTTGTGCTCTGATATCTAATATAGATAGTCCACGTTTATGTATAGCGAAAAGCAAAAGCTCTGTTTTTAAAATGCTGTGGTTAAGTTTTTATTCTACTGTTTGGTTCTATGTTGCTGCTGTCTTTAGCCATCTCTCTGTTCTGTTAGGGACTGTTGTAGCCAGTTATTATTACCTAACTCCTGTTTAATGTGGACTATTGTTTTGGTTTTGAGTGGTTTATGGTTTTAAGTTGTTTATAGTTTCCAGTTGTTTATAGTTGGTTTTTATTAGGATTTAATTGCATAATTTTCAATGAGTAGTAGTTAATGAGTTTGACTCAAAAATTACAGTTGAATCTTAATAAAAACAACATAATTTGATACACTGAAAAATACCTACTACTTGTCAAAATGGATGCCTACTTTTTATTTGAAAAATAACAATAATTTGATACACTATGAAAAATACCTACTACTTGTCAAAATGGATGCCTACTTTTTATTTGAAAAATAACAATAATTTGATACACTATGAAAAATACCTCCTACTTGTCAAAATAGATATCTACTTTTTATTTGGAAAAAAACTGTAATTAGCAGATAAGCTTTTATATGTGAGCATTATAGTGCTCGGAAAATTGTCTCTATGCCGTAAAAAAAATTCACCTCGGAAAATTTTCTAAACTCATAGGTTGTTCCTATCTGCGTATTCCTTGAACCTCCTATGAGTGTAAGTGCTAGTTTGATACATTGTGAAAAATACTTCCTACTTGTCAAAATGAATATCTACTTTTTATTTGGAAAAAAACTATAATTGGATACACTACAAAAAAATCTCCTACTTGTTAAAATGGATAACTACTTTTTATTTGAAGAACAACAATAACTTGATACACTAAGAAAAATACTTCCTACTTATCAAAATGGATATCTGTTTTTTATTTGAAAAATAACAATAATTTGATGCACTCTGAAAAATACCTTCTACTTGTCAAAATGGATATCTACTTTTTATTTGAGAAACAACAATAATTTGATACACTGCCAAAAATACCTCCTACTTGTCAAAATAGATATCTACTTTTAATGTGAAAAAAAAACCCTAACAATGGAATACTTCCTACTCGTCAAAGTGGTTATCTACTTTTTATTTGGAAAAAACTATGATTTGACACACTAGGAAAATGCTCCTACTTATTAAAATAGATATCTGCTTTTTATTTAAAAACCAAAAAAAATTATATATAAACTCATTGACTATTACTCATTGACTATTACTCATTGAAAATTACACAATTAAATTATAATAAGACAACATAATTTGATGCAATGCTGAAAATATCTCATATCAAATATCTCATACTTATTAAAATGAATAGCTACTTTTTTATTTTTAAAAACAACATTATACATTGTTGGTTTAAGTCATTTTCTTTTAAGTCATTTCACTTCGATGAAATTAATTTTTGTGATATATGCATCTCCCACGATTTTCATTAAAATTGCTGTAAGACACTTGTATTCATCTCTCCAAGGTAAACTTCAAACTACTATTCATTATTCTCTAAATTGATTGTTTAAGAGTCAATTTTTAATTCTTTTGGGATTTGTAGTCCTTGTCTATGTGCCTTGAAATGACCCTAGTAATTGTCACATTTTTTTATCATTATTGCATTTAAATATGCCAAGTCATTTTGGAAGGCACTTCTTATTTCATGTTTGGGTTGTTATTGCTAATCATTGTCTCACAATTTGCTTCCTCACATCGCACTTGAGTGTTTGCTAGTCACCCTTGTCACATCACTCAATCTTACCATGCTCTTTATTCATCTACCTAATATCACTACCATTTTCACCCATATCCACGACATGCCTATGCTCATGAGTCATTATAATGCAAATGCATGCTTAGGGATAAGGTTATTATAGTTTTTAAAAGAAAGCTATTATAAAGTTTTTAAGAAGTTATTATGACTGCAACTTAGAGTAAAAAGATTTACTAATATAAATTACCTTTTTTATTTTGATTAAAGTGTTTAAGGTTAATTATTCAATGAGGTTATAAATATGGGACCTCATCTATTAGGTTAATAGATTTTAATTGGTGAAGTTATATATGTGAGACCTCATCCCTGTCCTTAAAGGAACTCAAACATATCATTGTAGGTAATAACTTACTATTACACCGCACACCCAACACTATATCCTCACATTTTAATGGATGTTAATCAATTCTAATAATCTTTCTACACTATATAATCATCATTGTAGGGATATTCTGCCCATGTGTAGCAAAGCATTTCATAAATTTGTAAGTTCAATGGTTGACACTTCCCAAATGCAAAGAAAAATGTTCAATGTAGAATATAATTATTGTTGAGATTTAGCCAAAGATAATTAAGGTCAATGATTCCATCAATGCTTACTTTGCGGATGTCCATTTTATAAATTAAGTGGTATTGTTTCATTGATTCACACAAAAACAAAGGAAATGACCAATAAAATGTTAATTGTTTGTGATCAACTATTATGTGACTGTTAAATGTGCATATGTATAACAAACAACTTTGTAATATTTGTTTATATCATAGTAGGTAAAAAAAATATTGGGATTGATTGAACAAATTAAAAGATATAATTTTTTAATTAATTATAATTTTTGGGAAATTAATAAGCACTAAAATATTCTTCAAAATATAGAAAATTGTTATTTTTAATTTTATGTCAAATTGGGATTAAGTAATGATTTTAGAAATAAAATGGAGATTTAATCTCAAAATGGGATTAAGTCATGATTTTGGAAATAAAATCAAGATTTAAACTCAATTTTCGATAAAATGTGAGTTTTTGCCAATTTTTTGGTGCCTCAATATTTTTGTTCGAGTTTAGCAAAAATCAATGATCCAATTAAATCACCAAACCTATCGAGTGTTAATTGCTTACAAGTTATGATTCAAATCAAATCACCAAACGTACCAAATGTTTTTTATTAAAGGGGTAAAAAAGTAGGTTTTGAAGGGGCCCTGGAAACCCTATACAACAGGTGAAACATTAACGAGAGCACAACTGACCAACAGTAGAACCACAAACGCCCAAGTTTTGAAAGGACCTAAAACCTTTTACATCATTACAGCCAAGCTGCCACCACAAAGAGGCTGCATCTTAACTACCAAACAAAAAACTTGGATTGGCCACCTATACAGCCCCAGGCCTTGTCCTATCATTTCAAGCCCCCTTGACCCAAGTTTGGGAAACACTCACATGTTTATGAAGACATCTCTTCCTTCTTTCAACAATCTTCCACAAGAAATGATCCTCCAAAGTCTCAAAACAAGGGGAGAGGGGAGGGCTAGCTTTTGTTGAAGACCTAAGCTAAGCCCTCACAAGCATAGAAAGAGGAATTGAAAGCTACATCAAAACCTCTAGTAGAGTAGGATGAGTCCCTCAACAACTAATAGAAGGGGTCTAGAGATGGAGCCACCACAACTGGGCCTTGTGAAGACGAACCATCAAGAGGAATCTCAGAAGTCCCAGCAACCCTAGGGGAAACTAACTCAAGAATAGGGGCCACCGAGCCTAACTCATCTTCCTCAATATCAAAATCACTGATAGTCAAATGATCTTGGAGGCATTCCTCCACCAAGTCATCTCACCCTTCTCGTGGCCAGAGCAAGGGCACTCCAAAGCAAGGTGTCTAATAATGAAGCATCTCCTATAACAAAAGGGAAGACCCTCGTAGTCAAGTGTTTAAGTCCACAATCTGTCCTCAACAAGCAGGACGATATCCCCAAGTAGATGCTTAGAGGTGTCAATGTCCACGAGAATGCAGGCAAATGTAGTATAGCCGAAGTTTGATGACACTTCATCTTCTTGTAAAAATGACCAAGAGCATTGCCAATAGATTCAAAGCATGAAACTTCCCAGAATTGGAGAGGGAGATTAGGTAGTCTAACCCAAATAGGCATGATACTTAAGGATTTTGTTAAAGGGTTGAAGGAGGGAAACCATGGTTTGAGTGAGAGGGAGTGTCATCCCCACATCCAAACCCCATCTTTAGCACTTGCTTCCTATTATCTTCCGATCAGAAGGATGCAATGAAAAATCCCCTAGCACAGGGATATAGTTCAATCATGCCCTTAGTGAGAGGCCTCTAGGATTCCAAAACTCATTTGTTCAGATCTCTTGTCCAAACCTACCAAATGTTAATTGCTTGCAAGTTATCACAATTTTTATGGAATTTTACTACATTAATTTATATTATTAATATATTCCACTTAACATTCTAGAAAGTAAAAAAGTAACTTAATATAATCCATTCTTTTAAATTTAACTATGAAATATTTTTTCTTTTAGAAATTACATCTAATAATATATTATTATTATATAATCCAATTAAAATGAACTTAAACTATATTAAGGTGTGAGTTTTTCTCCTACATTTTTACAAAATGGAAATATACAAATCTAACATATAATATAAACATTTCTTTTAAATTGATAAAAGTACACATATTATTCCCTTGCTTTAAATTGCTCTAAATTGTTTTAAACTTTAGTTATCAAAATGTAAGTCTATCTAAAAGAGTGGGATCTTGTATGTAAATTTGATTTCATCAAAGCTACACAAAGTAGAGAATAAAATTTCAACCGTTTTCGGTTAATAGTGGGTTCTTCACATATGAAATTGATTCCATCAAAACTACACAAGGTAGAGAATAAAATCTCAACCATTTCTTATTAATATATAAATATGTTTTTCTAGATTGGTTTGAGCAGACTTTTTTGAGCTCAAAATTAATTGAGACTTTAGTGGTTAAAACATGAGTTTCATCTAAAAAAGTGAAAGTCCTTACAAATTAAAGGACAAATTTGTTTTTTATAATGATAATTTGATGTAACCATTGGTTATCAAACTATAAGTCTCATCTAAAAGAGTAGGGTCTCTACATATAATTTTGATTCCACCAAAACTACACAAAGTACAGAATAAAATCTCAACCATTTCTTGGTAGCACAAAAAGATTAAGGCATCACTTTCCAAAATGAAATTTCTATGTACATCCTTCACACAATAATAGATTCCTCTTGACATCTATATAATAACATTAAAACAGAGATTTTAACTTATAAAATGTTATTATAAACAATATCTCTTTACTTAAACATCAATTAATTTAATGCTCAAATAAATTAATAATAATCAATGATAATTTTATACACCCAAAGGCAACTGTCATTGACCAAGCTAGTCTTCCAATGTGCTTAGCTTGGAGGATGATTATACTTGAGCTTCAAGTAGAGACAAGCACAAGCACATATCTTGGTTTTTTGTTGTTTTAGATTCTTAAATTATATATTGGAAATTCCCTATTCCCATGCAATTTAGAATGTTGTTCAAACTATTGCTTTGGTGGCAAGTCATGGATGTGCACATGGGAGGCAGTATAATATGTCCACCTGCCAAATCCGTATCAGGTATGTTCCAAGATAATAAAGTTCTATTTAAATTATACGGGAAATTTGGATTCTTTTATAGAGGTGGGGTTGAAGCTTTGAGTGACCGGGTCACGGGTGTTAGAAAGAAACACCCATGTAACCAACCGCTTTGGTCGACCCGTTCTACCTCTTCTATACACATGTTGATACAAAAATAAACATTGTTTTTTAGTTGGAAAACGGAAATAAATCTATACAATGGTGGCATTAATGATTGCCCTCTTTAAATTAAGTTGTAAAGGGATAATGTACCCTACCTTTATTTTAGAATATTTTGGAAACATGTCTTTTAACTTATTGTCATAGCACTTGATTTATTTCATGTGGATATGAATTGACTTCTATTTAGTGTTCATTGGTCATATGTTACTCTAGATTACCTTAGTGTTCATTACCACATTTTTCATAGCTTTTTGATATAGAGAACCAGGTTGCATTTGTTACCGTAGATCATCTTAGCATTTATCATTGCACTTTTCATAACCTTTTGCTTCAGAGGATTAGTTAGGGCTACCAAATTTAAAGTTGTTATTTTACAATTTCTTTTTGTAAAATTGGCCATTACCTTGTCGGCCCACAGATCGAATAGTTTAAATTAGTAACTATAGTCGTGTACTTAAGAAAATATCTTAGGTCATTTGATCTAGGATACCACATAATTTAAATTAACAATTGTGGTCATGTATTTAAGGAAATCTCCTAGGTCGTTTGCTCTAGGAGAATGCAGAGGAATCACACAAAGATGGTTTGATTCAAGAGCATTCAAAGCTAGCATTTTACATTTGGGCATTACACTAATCCACTAGAACACCAAATTTGTATTTGCATAACATGATTGGCTTGCATGAGACACTTTATTCTTTACCAAGGGCTTGAATGCCATTGAGGCAAACCAATGACATTTCATTTGTATTAAAACAAGTCCTATTGTACTTCTAAGAACAACCAAAAATTAGAAGTAGGTACAAAAGACAAAGGCAAGCAAAGCCAAAAGATTATTGCTAGCATAGGCCCTGATCACACCATTTGGACTAGAGCACACAATATGGTCTAGTTCACAGCACTAGAACTTTCCACATACAATCCTTCTAGTATCCTGATCATAGATCTACATCCAAATTCTAGTTTGAGATCTTATGTCATAGCATTCCAACCAATCAACATTAAGGTCGAGCCCCTACCAAACCAAATCAAATGAGTTCTTAGTCTTTCTCCACTCTAATTACAATAATCATTTTCTAAACCTAATTTGCTATTACTCAACTTTGACTATTATATTGAATATAGCTTAGTCTAAGAAAATAAGAAGAAACACTTATTGATCTCTACGTTTGTCATCTTTTTAATCAAAACAGTTAATAGTTTAGTGAATGGTAATGGTGAAAATTGCATACATGTGCCCTTTTCCCTTATATCTTGGGTATGCTTTGATTAGTGCATCATGAATGTAATAATTAGCTTACAAGTGGCATAATTGTACATGAAATTAGCTAATGACATCCCATATCTTGATTGTTTCCATCATTGATCCCTAGAGCTATTATTCTTCACCCTAGATCAAATCCACAAGTTTGAACTTGACCCAAGTCACTTCCATGATCATGGATCTAAACCTTGACTTTTTAAATTCAAAATTTCTACCATGTTGACCACATCAATAACTAGATTGTGAGCCAACTTAATGCATATTATGTTGATTTGTGTGCATGTTTGTTATATTTAAAGACATCCATTTACTCATTTAAAAGCATCAAGGACTATCATGTTGGAGAACATCTAGGAGCATGCTAGGGTTTTACCGATAGAATATTTATGAAAGCATTTTAGCAACATTTATCAAAGAATTATTAGAGTACATTATCCTAGGTTTTTTACATGCTTACTTGTTATCCTCAAATCTTTCAAAGCCATAAAGTGTGTTTCTTAGGGGTCTAACCAAAGAGAAAATGACCCTTGCAATCTTGTATATTTTCCAAATGTGTTTACGAATACCCTATGTCCTTATAACAAGAAAACATTAGAAATTGAGGCAAGCAAATTTCAAGAATCTACATTCTTCAATAGCAAATCCGCCAACATCAATTTAGGTTCACACACTAGATTAGGTCTGCACATGTGGAGATCAAATCTAAATATGGGTCCATATGAAACTAGACAAAGAACAATAAAATTTTACAAGTCAATGAACAAAGCACAAACCTTAGAAACTACATTCTTAACACCTAGGAAAAGACTTCTACAACAAAATTAGAGTTAAGTACCCTACAATTAATTTATTTAATTTCTTGTGTTTAGTTGAGCATTTCATTTTAGCATTTTTTGTCGTTACTAACAATTATTTAATCTAGGTTAATTGAATTCTATTTGGTTGCATTTATTTGATTAGCTTAAATTTAATTAAAGAAAAACATTTATTTTCTTTACATCTTAGTGAACCTGACTTATCTTACACCCCTAGGGTTTTGCTTTAGAGTTTATTCCCTTTTGGGGATTTTAGATCTAATTTTTTCTATTGTTTATCATCATAGATCTTATTAGGGTTTAGATTAACCATTTATTTGTGGATTATTAATTTATCTATATTAGGGTTTGAGCATTTCTTACATAATCTCTTTGATCCTTATCCTCCCACCCTTGAATTGTGCTTCATTGTTACTTTTTTTTATCATTGATTCTATTATCCCATTGTATTTGACTTTTGTTCATGCCTTTATAATATGTTTTGATATGTTTATATGATTTCTAAAAGTTGATCTCCCTGTCCTTTATTTACTCATGTCATTTTATCATGTGAATTTGATTATATTATCTACAGAGGTGTTGTTTCATCCTCCACCAACTTAGTTATTGCCATCCCTCTTGGATACTCTCACTTCACTCATTCATTGATCTCATGATGTTGTTTCTTCTATGAATAGTTTGTGATGTGCTTGAGCATGGTGATACATTACCTTTAACCACTTTTCCTTCACATGGTTTAATTTGTGATACATCCTTTGTGATGGATACTCATGATGTACATGTTGCAAGGTGTGCATCCTTGGTCTCCTTATGTTGTGCAACGCAGCGCTTGGGTTCGTGACAAGGCTTAATCGCCTCCCATGTATTCATTAACTCTAGCAGTTGTATCGGGCATTATCAGGTCAATCTTTTGGTGCAATGGCAACCATCTTTGTAATAATTGGTATCAGAGCCAAGGTCACAGGTTCGAACCCCTCACTTGCACTGGGGGGGATTGTTGCAAGTTGTGCGCCCTTGGTCTCCTTGTGTTGTGCAACACAGCACTTGGGTTCATCACAAGGCTTAACCACCTTCCATGGATTCATTAACTCTTGCAGTTGTATCGGGCATTAACAAGTCAATCTTTTGGTGCAATGACAATTGTCTTTGTAGCAGTACCCATACTCTTTAGTGATACATTTATGGATGATGCTTTATGTAATGAGGTTACATCTTACTTAGTAACACATAATATAGGGCCTTATGATGTCATACTTTCTATGTATGTCATGTTGATCTTATCCATATGGCTTGTGCATCTCCATGTTTCACATCTAATACTAAGTCATATTTTTTCTAGCAATAATCCTACTTTCCATACCTTAACTACCACACAAAGGCATCACATGGTTAGACATGCATATCTAAAACTAGTTAAGGGATGTGATGTACTTGATCAACTTAAGAATACTCCCACTAAGATATCTCTTTTCAATTTAATGCATTCATCTAAAACATATAGGGATTTTTAAGGTCCAACTTTAGCCAAAATCAATGTTTTATCTAATGTTACTCCCATTGAGATTGTTCAAATTCTAGAGCTAATTCATTAAGATAAATCTATAATTCCATTTGTGCCTGATGAGTTGCCACCTACCCATGTTATTCAAGAACATAAACCATTATATATTGTGGTTAAATATGGAGACCTTCAAATTAAACAAGCCTTCATAGAAAATGGATTGATTTTGACTATTTGTACATAGCAAAGGCTTCTTGGATGCCTTCAAAGTTAATTCTACTAACTTAACCAAGTATGCAACTATCATCGAAGGATTTAATAACATTGTCAATACATTGCTTGGTTTTGTTACTTTGAATGTTACTCTAAGACCGACTACACTTTATATTATATTCCATGTGATGCCCAATGATTTAGTATATAATATTCTTTTAGGTCATCCTTGGATTCATGTCATGGGTATTGTACCACCAACACTTTATCAAAATTTAAAATTTATTCATAATAATAGAAGGTGTATAGTCATAATAGATGAAAATCCTTAAAAATTTTGTCAAGTAGTTGAAAATATTTGATAATTCAACTTTTCCAAATTGATTTATTATACATGTATTATCATGTGTAAATTATTATCTTCCTCATGTTGATGTCATGTGTGCCCAAAATTGTTAGAAATGAAGGTGAACAACTATAGAATGGAAATCTAATTACAACTGTAACTATTAATCTAGTGCAGAACCAAAATGGAGATAGTATGAAATCAACTCAAAGAAATAACAAGATAGAAGATCAAACACATAACACCATGTTTACGTGGAGAAACTCTTTTGGGAAAAAACTCCACACAAGAAGAGATGCAACAGTCTGTATAAACTTCAAATAGAGTTTACAATACAACACTATCAATCTCCTCTCTAGTCTTCAATCTAGTAGCGCCTGTAATACTCATCCACAGTCGTAATACAATATCCTCTTAAAAGATTGTTGCCTTCTAGGGAAAAAAAACCCTAACATAACTTCTACCATCAAATCTGCAACTTAATGATGAATGGTCCATATTGACTATGAAATTACAATATTTTATAAGGTAATTTTGTAAAAAAATTCTCTTCGGGGGCGCTATCCCAAACCCCCACCAGGGGGGCTAAGAAGTTGTTGCCACCCCCTAGACCCCTCAGCGATAGTAGTGGGAGGGAAAGCCACCCCACACCCCCTATTAGATACAAGGATCCAAAATGTGGCTAAAACAAGATTGCTACTTAGTGAATACTTCATCCCTTTTGAATGATTTACAAACAATATTAGGAGGAATTAAATTTACATAGGATTTACAATGTTGATGGCACCTTAATCCTAACAAAAATAGGGACAATTTTTCTATTTTGTTTAAGTGAACAAGCATTAAATAATGTTAGTGAAACATTGGAAGTAACTTCCAACACTTTATAGTGAAGATACACTCTTAAATATCCGCACATGTTTCAACATATTACTCTATAATCCAACTGTTTATCTCACAAATTAAGAAAACTTATATGCATAGCTACTAGATAACTTAGGCAGGATTAAGTGCCCTAACCTTTAGATATACATTTTCTTTTTAGTATACAAAGTGGGCAATCAGGTTCCACTAGTACAATAGTATATGCATGATTATTTATCTTGTACCTTCACCTTAACTCATCTTACTTCCATTATAAAAAATCACACTCCATTCCTTTTGTGATTTGCATGATAGTTGATTAAGTTGAGTGAATTATTTAATAACTGCATGTTTATCTAAATAGGTTTGATTATATGAACATATTAGATTGCTAAATTATATTTATCATTTATTGGTTTTAATTACCAAAGTAAAGGTATATTTTAAAAGTATCATTATCTTACCTTGTCATTGTTTAAGTCATTTGTCTTGATTTGTGTTTAAACAAGTAAAAGAATATTAGGATGTGAAGAGATAGTTGTGTTCATTCAATAGGATATCAATGGGAAATAGTTCTATGTATTTCCCTTTTAGATTAATCCATATCTAATTATTCCTATCAAATGTGTTTATATACTTTGAACAAGATTGTTCTAATCAGTATAACATAAGATAAATTGATTCCTCATTCCAAGTAGTAACTATTACTAGTTTGTAAACTAGATTTAAAACAAATTCTGCCTTTTTAGCATTAGTTGTCAAAACATCTTATAAAACACATTTATTTTAACATTCATCTATTGTATTAGTATATTGCATTGCATTTCAACTACACATTCTAATTCATGATTCAAAGACAATTCTAATGTTTATAGTGTGTAGGAATAGTCCAAGTATTTCTTAACATTTGTCTAACTGATAAATGATATAACTTTATGTCATTCTCTAAGTTTGCTATAACTTATTTACAACTTCAATAACTCAAAAGGTTATCAATAATATTATTTGTAACATCCTGCTATGTAACCCCGAAGGGTAAGAGCCAAAAGAGGACAAGAATATTTTTTTTAAATAAATAGATAACATACATAGGATACATTTGCCAATTCAATAGATCGACATCATTCGTGGCCAAGTATGGCCAAATGTACAACCTAAAGGAGAGGGCTAATTCACCCTCCAGTGAAACATTGCTATAACTACATTCATTTTAAACACCAATTCAAATGTTCCTAATACCCATTTCCAATTATAAACATGAATCCATAATCATTATAGTACAAGCGAATCTGACTCCCACACTGGAATCCTTAAGCCAAATAAGTAACATCTCCTTCTTCTCATTAAATTATATGATTACATCTTCTCTCTCAAGAGAGTACAATTACATAAAAGAATATACAAGTACAACAGCATAGCCATGAATATGATAGAATAATTGAATGAGTACAACAACTGATAAATGGAGAGAGAGAACATCTCTAACTGGTGCTCCAATAACCTATTCATCAGTCCCTAATGGCGGTGGCAACACCTCCCAACCATGCAGACTCATAAGAGACCATCCCACCGTGGTTGGAGGTTGTCACAAGGCCCGAATAGAAATAACAAAGTAAGGGTATACAAGATGGCCAACACTCACATCAATCACAGAGCAAACACAGAAAATAATGCATAAAGCCAAAGTTGTAACATAGAGATGCTCATCCAAATCATAGGTTGGGTACTACTAATGTACTACATACTAGAGTGTAAATCAGATGGAGTGTCATTATGCATGTTCAAAGGGATAGCATCACACGAAATGAAGTACACCTCTGATACAGACAAGGAGACTCAATCATGCCCGAATCAATGCCTCGCAAATAGATAACTCGGTACCCCGCACACGGATAGGCCTTCTCATATGCATCCTTAGCCTTTACAAGTGCTCAAGACCATGCATGAGGACTCATTATATTATTAGTGTTTTTACCCCAATATTTTATTATGTTATCACTTGTTTACTATAACTCTGCTACTAGTTCCCCTAGCAGCCACTTGCGGGCCCTGGGCCTGTAGAGAGCCACTCCAAAAGACCGCTCTAATTAACTAGGCCTAAGCTCATCTTGTTTAACCAAATTAGGTATCCATAACAAATATGAAATAGTGAAAAAGCCACAGAGGGCAGAGGACGTGTCCCAAGGACACCACATCTAACTTAGCAGAAACATAATATGTTTTTAAATATTAAATACAAAATTAAAAAATGTGATCTACAAGAGAAAAGTTTTTGATGACAGTGTAATTTTATTGAAAATAGCCCTTTGTCAGTTAGGTCAGTTGTGTAATAACTCCAATGACCCCAATTTGGTCACGCTTCACAAGGGAACACACAGATATTCTAAGAAAAGCATGACAGATGGTATTGCAAGTCTTCTCACAACCTAAATTTTACATATTGTCTGCCATATTTAACATAACAAAAAAAAATGTAAAAAAAAGGACTTACAAAAT
This sequence comes from Cunninghamia lanceolata, assembly GCA_027924645.1. Taxonomy (NCBI): domain Eukaryota; kingdom Viridiplantae; phylum Streptophyta; class Pinopsida; order Cupressales; family Cupressaceae; genus Cunninghamia; species Cunninghamia lanceolata. Next base: position 6,730,177 of record BSBN01000402.1, read on the forward strand.
GGAGATCTTAATTTTCCCTCCTCAAGTAGTTCCCTTTGTGTGACAAATTTTCATAATTAGAAATTATGTAACCAAATTTCAATGCGCAAACACAGATCGATGTTTCTAAGGTATTTTAGTGCCATAACATTCTTTAACTCAAAGTCGACAGTTTCCACAAGGCTGGCAATTTAGTAGAGAAATGACTTGTTGTTCTCAAAATTAGCGACGCTCGTTTTTGTAGACAACCCCCACGAAACTTGTCCGTTTAGTGAATCTACACTCTAAGTCCGCAAATCAAGATTAGATTCCTTGGTCTCGTGCGAAGTCATTTGACATTCTAAAATGGTCTGCGACATTTCCTTGAATTGGTCTTTCGATGTTCATGATGATCGTTCAAGTTGTAAACTGATTAGAATGTCAGTTTTACCCATTTTCAAGAGTCAGTAAATTTTTTTAGTTTTCATATGCAATAGCAGCATTTTTTGCCGCTCCTGCATATCTCTTTTTGACTTGTTTTATTATATATGTGATAGCGGCATTTTTTGCCACTCTTACATGTGTTTTTCATTAAACATGTAAAGGTGGCAAATTTTGCCGCAATTACATATTACTCCACTTTTTACTCGCATCATCGGCAAATTTTGCCACCATTGTATGTGTGTTATTTACTCGTGCAAAATCGGCCGATTCTACCTCTCGAGCGAGATTTTTTGAATCTTCAACACTGAGTGCCATTAATGGCCACTCGTGCCATTCATTTAATGTCAGTTTTTAGGTTTTAAAATACTTGTTTGGCCGTTCTTTTTGTCATTTTCTCTCCTGCTTGGTCGATCTCTGGTTTTCCCTTGCGCTGATTTGATACTTAATCAAATTCGTCATCATCATTAGGGTTTTCCACCGGCACTACGGATAAGCCTCTCTTTTGCTCCCATTTCCCTTCCTAAATGTTTTGTTTGATATAGTGATCGGTGTGTCTTTTAAATATTGTTTTGTTAGGTTTTGTTTCGTGTTTGTTTGTTGTTGTTTTGCGATTGTCTTTCTACTTGTTGTGCTGGTTCATTTTATGCATTGGTTTTGTTGATAAACTAGACCAATGGTGCCCTAAGTGTTTTTCTCCATCTGGAGGTTGCTAGGTTTTCACCACTCAAAACCTTGTGTATTTGACATATACCAAGATGTGTATGGGCGGCAAAATTTGCCGCCCTAACACAAGCGACCCCGTAACTCAGTGAGAACAACATCACAAACTTCAATTCCAACTCCACATGCAATGCTGCCCATGCAAAAACTATCCCAAATTTTTCTAACTCTGGAAAATTTCCAGTTTTGATTTTCTGAGCCCGCTTTTCCTCTAATTTTTGGCCAGCTCGCACTATAGCCCTTTTTCAAGCGTGTTCCCATAGTCGTGATCATCAACATGCAATTTTCCCAGATTGCCAGTATTTTCCCTAATTGCATGATCATGACTTTTTGTTGCAGTTTCTTCTGTGGAGCTTCTACATCAAACTTCTTCTTGTGAAAGCTCATTCAAATGACTGAGTTGTCCCCGAAGAAATCAAAGGTGATGAAGTACAAATATCAAGGTGTTTTCCCAATCACCTCAGTCCATTCTAACGTTGATGACATTAGAAATATGGAGATTGGCCATGTTGATATGGCTGAGTTTGTAGAGAGGACCAAGTCTAACAACCCCAATGCTATGATGAAGAAGATAGTGGAAAGTAATATTCATCTGGTGTCATCTTTCCCAGTGGCAGCTCACAACACAATTTATTCTTCAATGTGCTCATTTCTATAACAAAGACACTAGGGTTGTGGTGGACGCCACTGGTAATGTGATAATCAGGTTGGATCTTGAGTTCATTGATAAGGTGTTCATGTGTCCTCCTGCAACAAAGGTATTGAAGCTTGACTTTGTTGAAGCACAAAGGGAATATGACAAGAATCCAGAGAAAGCAAAGAAAGTAATCAACAACAAATGGTTGAAGACTGCAAGGTCAAATTTATCGAGGTGGCCACGTAGTTTCCCTCGAAGTGATTTTGTAGAGGAAGTTGGTGACCTGATTACTCTCCTTAGCAGGATAAGAGGTTTGTCTTCCTCTTCATAGTTTCATGAATGGATGTATCCTTTCATTAAGTTCATACTCTAGGGCAAGCAAGTCATTTTCTGGGGTGAACAAATCATTAATGCTTTGCACGAACAACTGATGAAGGTGTCTACTACCTTCAAGTTCTACATGACTTCCTATTTGGTGTACATTGTAGCTTCTATGAGGATTTTCCCAGGATTGACATCAGAAGGGGATAGGAGGGTAATCCCACTATACCAATACTATTCTTAGTTGACGTTGAAGGGTTCTATTCATCATTTCAAAAGAGTGAATGATGCGTTCTTTGCAGTATTCCTTTGTCTTTTTGATCCCCAACTGGAACAAAGAAGAGTGTCAAATGAGGCATGGACAGTGGTAAATGATTTTGGGTGTATGTTCTTGCAATTTCCTTCTTTTTCATATTTAAGGGCTGGCTTTTTCCAAGGTTACCCTTATATGCTTCCAAGATTCCCTTCAAACAAACTAGTCGTAATGGAGTTGTGCAGACAAATGATCGTTGTGCATAACAAACAAATGGAACTTAAGAAGCCTGGTTTCATATTCCCAGTGGAAATCAACAGATATTCAATATTGACTGCCGCAAAGGCAAGGGCCATGGAGACAGAGATGCATCTGGTCACCATGAAGCAATTCAAAAGGAGACCTAAGTTTGACTACAGGGGGTGAAGGATAAAATTAGAAGGAAAACTCAATTTCATGAACCCGTGGTAGAAGATGTTTGGGTAGATTTGAGGACAGAGGAAGATATCAGGAAGCTAGACTACAGTAGGTTGTCCCTTGAATAGATTGATTATCTGGGACTTGCTAATATTCTAGAGGATCTTGTGGATGATGAGGAATTGGTTGATAACAGATATCATGTAGAACAGATTGCTAATACTCCTCTCCCTCCAATCTAATGGTCCCAAAAGGAGTTGACCTCCTTGAGGAAGAGATTTGAGCCCATATTGGCTAACACCAATAACTGGCTGGCAGATAAAGGAATTACTCTGAAAGAATTTCTCACTAGATCAGAAACTGAAGTTCAAGAGCAAACTGGTAAAAAGGTGGAAAACAAAATGAAGAACAAGAGTGATGTTCCCTCATCCTCTAAAACACATAAGCCTAAAATCAAGTTTGTGACAAAGAAGTCCAAGACTGTAGAGAAAGAGCCTGAAGTAAAAGGAATGGAAACTAAGGAGCCGGCTACTGAAGAGATGGAAGTTGAAGATAGGGTTGTAGATCAACAAGAGGAAGAAACTTTGTCTTCACAAGGGAATGTGCAACAAGAAGCAAGAGCCTCTTCCCCTTTGCCTGATACACCTTTTGTAGCTCATGTGTCTGTTTCCCCTATTGATATCCCCTCTTCTGAATCTCCTTCTCCTTCTAAAATAATTTTTGACAATCCCCAAAACACTTTCGAAGATGTTCTCCGTTCTTCAAAATCTATTCCTAGTTTGTCTTCTTCATCTTTTGCTATTGGGGATGCATCCATTTTTTATCATTTTGTAATGAATACTGAGCAAGTCTCTAGTGCAAATGTAACAGGTGCAGTTTTCACTAACACTCTATCTATTGTTTCTACTACCAGTACAAGTACAGTTCCAGGAACACCAGAAGTAGGGATGGATCCCAATGTGAGTACTTCTTTGCTTCCACCTTGGTTATCAGCTTACACACCGAAGAGGAAAAAGTGTTAGGGTTAGCCAGCAGAAGATATCAATTAAATGCAAATAAAGATTAAACAGAGGAATGGAAATACACAGAAATAATAACAGTGAGAGACAAGTTTTAACATGGTTCACCCAAACTTGGGCTACATCCACCAAATAGAGAGTCCAATATTATTATCCAGTAAATCAAACCGATTACAATTAGCAATCCCTACAACTTAGTACCGCTGCAAAATGCTACAATACAATACCAAACCCTAACCCTTAGCCGCTTTTTATCAAGTTTTTTGTCGGTTACAAATATAGAGTTTTCTTATGTCGGTCAATGAAAAAATAACTCTCGGTGCTTTATAAAATAATAAAAAAACCCGCAAGGGGCGCTGCCCCCAAACCCCCACAAGGAGCACTGCCCCTTAACCCTGTAGGAATTTGGGGGGAAACCGCACTAATAAAAGTGGGGAGAATTTAACCTCCGAGTCTGCTTAGGCTCCATATAACAACAATCTCCCACTTGGAGATTGATCAAACTCCACACCATATCATCTCCCACTTGGAGACTGATCATAACACCACTGACCCTATAGCTCCCACTGGAAATAAGCACCCTAGACTCTGCTGTTCTATTTTTGTTGTTTTCAGTTGAGAAGACCAACTGAAGCTGAAGAGGAGCTTAGCTTTTCCCTTGTCACTACCTTTGTAAACATATCTGCTGGATTGTCATCTGTATGTATCTTTGCCAGCTGTAACTGTCCATCATCCAACACTGACCAAATGAAGTGATACCTCAACTGTATGTGTTTGGTCTTTGAATGCAAGGCAGAATTCTTTGTAAGATGTATGGCACTCTGGCTATCCGTAAACAAATAATTGTTAACTTGTTGTGTGCCCAATTCTGTCATGAAAGATTGTAGCCATATCATCTCCTTGCTTGCCTCTGTTGCAGCTACATATTCTACCTCTATGGTGGATAAAGCAACCACCTTTTACAACCTGGAAATCCAACTCACTACTGTTCCACCTATAGTAAAGACATAACCTGTAGTACTCCACCTGGTATCAATACCCCCTACCAAATCTAAGTCTACATAACCTGCTAAATTAGTATTAGAGCCCTCAAAACATAAGTGTTTATTGGATGTACCTCTCAAATATCTGAGAATCCATTTTACCGCATTCCAATGCTCTAATCCAAGATGACTCATATACCTACTAACAACTCCTACAGCATGTACAATATCTAGTTTGGTGCATACCATGGCATACATTAAACTTCCTACAGCTGAAGCATATGGTACTTTGGACATTTTCTCTTCCTCCTCTTGTGTCTTAAGACACATCTCCTTGGTCAATTTCAAATGACTAGGCAAAGGTGTGCTGACAGCTTTTGCATTCTCCATGTGGAATCTTTACAACACCTTTTCAACATAAGCAGCTTGAGATAGAGTCAATTTTCTGTTCTTCCTATCTTTGCAAATTTTCATACCAAGGATTTGTTTTGCTGCCCCCAAATCTTTCATATCAAATGACTATGCTAACTGCTGTTTTAACTCTCTTATGTGATCCATGTTAGACCCAGCTACAAACATGTCATCAACATATAAACATAAAATAATGTAGCTGTCATTATCCAACCTCTTAAAATAAACACAATGGTTAGAATTACACCTGCTGTAGCTTTGCTTAGCCATAAAACTGTCAAATTTCAAATACCATTGCCGATGTGCTTGTTTCAGGCCATACAAACTCTTCTTTAATCTGCACACCTGTTTCTTCTTACCTTTGACCTCAAATCCTTGGGGATGTGCCATATATATCTCCTCCTCCAAATCACTATGGAGAAAGGTAGTTTTCACATCTAGCTGTTCCAAATACAAATCTTTAGCAGCCACAATACTTAAAACAGTATGAATAGAAGTCATCTTGACAATCAAAGAAAATATCTCATCAAAATCAATACCCTTTTTCTGTGCAAATCCTTTTACAACTAACCTGGCCTTAAATCTTTTCTTACCTCCATCTTCCTCTTTCAGCCTGTAAACCCATTTATTTGGTAAAGCCTTTTTACCTGCAGGTAACTTACATAATTCCCAAGTCTAATTTTTCAGCAAGGAGTCCATTTCTTCTTTCATGGCAAGCTCCCACTAAACCTGTGTATCCACCTGCATAGCTTCATCATACCCTTCTGGTTCACCAGCATCTGTTAACAAAATAGAATACAAATAGTGAGAAAACCTTTTAGGAGGTCTACTTATCCTTGTTGACTGTCTAACATTCACTGGAGTTTGTGGTATTTCTGGTTGTTGTTGCGGAGCATGAGGAACCACTAGAACATCACTATTTGGAGTATCATCTAGCACCACATAATCCTTTTCTTTCTTCTCATGCTGCTGCAACTGATCTTTGTACAACACCTCATTGAATATAACATCCTTGCTTCTCACAATTTTCTAATTTTCAAAATCCCAAAGCCTATAACCAAATTCATTAATGTCATATCCAATGAAGGTACATTTTTTTGATTTCGCATCCAGCTTGGTTCTATTTTTAGAATCTATATGTGCAAATGCTTCACAGCCATAGGTTTTCATAAAAGAATAACTCACCTTTTTGCCTGTCCATGCTTCCTCTAGAATACCACAACCCAAACGAACTGAAGGACCTCTATTAGTTAAATCTACAGCAGTGTTGACAGCCTCTACCCACATGGTTAAAGGCAGTCCAACATGCAATCTCATGGTCCTTGCACGCTCCATTATTGTCCTATTCATGCGTTCAACCACTCCATTTTCCTATGGAGTCCCTAGAACTGTTTTCTGCCTACGAATTCCATTAAAGGAACAATAATCTTTAAATTCTTTGCTGCAATACTCACCACCATTATCAGATCTGAGACATTTTAATCTTTTACCCGTCTCATTCTCAACCAAGCTTCTCCATTTCTTAAATGTTTCAAATACATGAGATTTCTGTCTAAGGAAATAAATCCAGACCTTCCTAGTTGCATCATCTAAGAATGTAACATAATACCGAGAGCCACCAAGAGAAGATACCTGAGCTAGTCCCCATACATCTGTATGCACAAGCTCCAATTTTTTATTTTTCTTTTGCTTCCCATCCTTGAGAAAATTGACTCTCTTTTGTTTGCCATATGCACAACTTTCACAGAAATCCATATTAATACATTTCAGACTTGGTAAAACTTTCTTAAAATGAAGTACCTTCATACCTTTTTCACTCATATGCCCAAGTCTGTTATGCCACAGTGTTGTCTCAGAACTTACAGCAACTTTTCTAGTCTCTTCCTGCAAACCTGTAGCACCTGTTCCTGAACCTGTTTGTTTTTTCTCTGTAACAGCTAAAGTAGAAGGAACAGTATGACCTGTACAAAGATATAAGGTGCCTACTTTCACACCTTTTGCTACTACTAAGGCACCTTTTGAAACCTTCTAATTTTTATCAGTAAATGTAACAATGCAACCTTGTTCAGCTAGCTGCCCTGCTGAAATTAAATTTTTACTGAGCCTTGGAACATGCCTTATGTCTTGTAGTAGCCAATGATTTCCATTCTGTAACTTAATCTTGATTCTTCTTTTTCTAACAATCTGACAAGGTTCATTATCTCCCAAATAAACCAGCGCAAAATCCCCTTGGACATAATCAAGAAAATAACTTCTATGGGGCGTAGCATGAAATGAGGCCCCTGAATGTAAAACCAATGAATCATCAACATTATCTAGGGAAAGAATCAAAGCATCATCTTCAGACTTATTACTTACCACATTTGCTTCCTTATTTCCTTCTTATTTGTCTCCTTCTTTGTTCTTCTGAGACCAGCAATCTTTCTTCAGATGACCTAGTTTTCCATAGTACCAGCAATCCTTCTATCCTTTGGTTTGGGATCTTTTGTCCTTTGATTTTCCTCGTGACTTCCCATGACCTCCAGAACCTTTTCCTCTCTCCTTTGATCTACCCCTACTTTCTGCATTCAAAACACTACCTAATTTAGATCCACCTAAGCTTTTCTTATGAATTTCCTCACTCATAATAACACCAACAACATCATCAAATTTTAGGGTAGTTGAACCAGAAATAGAGTTACTAACCACCATTACCAAACTATCCCAGCTTTCAGGCAATGAACATAATATCAAGAGAGCTCTAACTTCTTCATCAAATTTTACATTTACAGAAGTCAATTGACTAACAATTGTCTTAAATTCATTTAAATGATCCGTCGCAGATCCACCTTCAACCATTTTTAGATTAAACAAATGCTTCATAAGAAATACCTTATTTGAGGCTGACGGTTTTTCATACAATTTTACCAAAGCTTTCATCAGACCATCTGTTGTCTTCACTTCTGTTATATTGAATGCCACCGATAGTGCCAGGCACAATCGAATGGTTCCTAGTGCCTTTCTGTCAAGAAGATTCCAATCCTCATCAGACATTGTTGCTGGTTTCTTGGCTACTCCTTCCAACGGCATCCATAAATCCTTTTGATAGAGGTAGTCCTCCATCTGCATCTTCCATAACTGATAGTTCTTCCCATTGAATTTGTCAACCTTCAATTTACCCTCGTCCGCCATTGCTCCCACTCAACCGTGAGACTTTCCTACAGATGATAATCGAACACAACCTGCTCTGATACCACTTGTTAGGGTTAGATGGAAGAAGATATCAATTAAATGCAAATAAAGATTAAACAGAGGAATGGAAATACACAGAAATAATAACAGCGAGAGATAAGTTTTAACATGGTTCACCCAAACTCAGGCTACATCCACCAAACAGAGAGTCCAATATTATTATCCAGTAAATCAAACCGATTACAATCAGCAATCCCTGCAACTCAATACTGCTGCAAAATGCTACAATACAATACCAAAACCCTAACCCTTAGCCGCTTTTTAGCAAGTTTTGTTGGTTACAAAAATAGGGTTTTCTTATGTCGGTCAATGAAAAAATAACTCTCGGTGCTTTATAAAATAATAAAAAACCATGTGAGGTTTTGAGGGCGTTGCCCCCGAGCCCCCACGGGGGCGCTGCCCCTCGACCCCACCCTGCATCGCGACAGGGAACGCGCCAGGGGCATTGCCCCTGGACCCCACAAGGGGCAATGCCCCTTGACCCCGTCTTGAGGGTGCTGCCCCCAAACCCCCACAAGGGGCGCTGCCCCTTGACCCCGTAGGAATTTGGGGGGAAACCGCACCGATAAAAGTGGGGAAAATTTAACCTTCGAGTCTGATTAGGCTCCATATAATAACAAAAAGCAAGCCATCTCTCCAGATGACTTCGATTTCAGTAAGCTGGTGCCCGCAAAGCCCAAGGCCCCAAAGAAACCAAAGATTCTTTCTAGAATGATTGGGGACAAAGGACACAAATTTATAGAGATAGCAAAACCCCCACAGGATGCAACCATGGAAGATTTTAATATGAATGATTACTCTATCTCTAGAGTTGAATTGGGCAAAATAACCCATGAAAGCGCTAAGAGTGATATGCAGTCAGCCATGGACATCCTAATTCAAAAATTTGACAGGGAAAAATAAATGAAGGATCATTATAAGGCAATGGTGGAATAGCTAACTACGGTGGTAAGGAAAATAACTTTGAACTCAGAAGCAGTTACTCCAGAGGCCATATCTGTAGAAGACCCCGTCATTCTGAAAGAAGAAAAGACCCACCTCAAAGGAAAAGTACTTGAAGAGTACTTAGATAGGATGCGTGCACAAGGAATCTCTTTGCTCACAGACGTATCTAAGAAGACAGATAAAATGAGAAAAATAAAAGCAAAAATTGATGATCTCATTGATGCTATCTCTCAAGATATTAAACGCACAGAAGAATCGTGACAAATGGGTAGAAATGAGGAAACTCAAAATAAGCACCCTAATATCAATTGGCGCCATTTCTAACAGGGATTCATACACAGAAACAAAGGAAGCATTAATGTATAGGAGCCATGTGCTTAAGGACTTGATCAACGATCTTGAAGCTACAAAGGAAATCAGTGAACAAAGCGATATTAGCCTTTTGCATAAGTTGGAGGAGTTGCCTTGTAAGCTGGTATCCCAGGACAACCAATTTCTTTCAGCAGGAGAAATGGTTCAGGTGTTTGAAGACATGTTCCAGAAAGAGTTCGAAGATAAAATATTTTCAATGACTTCTGTGGACAATATTTTGGACAACCAGTTAACTTTGGATAATTTGAAAACCAAGTTAACTAATCATGCTAAATCTGTCAATATAGTGAGGGATGCCATAGTCTGAGCTAAGATGATTTTTAGGAACACAGTCAGCCCGGATAGCATTGGGATGCAAGCGACCTTCATAATGTATGATGCTCATATGAGGAAAGATGGCAACACAAATTGAAGCAGTTGTTTTTTCCTTAGTTTATTTTCTATTTTTCACATGTACTTTCAAAACAATTCTAGACATTTTTACATGTACATTTTTCATATGTAATTATATGTAAAAATATAGGAAGTTCCAAGTCAATAAAGACTCCTATTTTTGAATAAGTCAAAGTAGTTAGGTTTGTCCTAAATTTTCTCAAGGCCTCTCCCTATCAATAAAGAAGGCCTCTTTTGTAAATATTATCTTTTATCTATTGTAGCAAAACTCTGCCAAATTGAGAAGCAAGTTAAGACTTTGTGCTTATTTGTGTAAATCAATTTTCAGATATTTATCAATACAAGAGAGCAAGTTGAATTCTAATCTTTGTCTTGGAGCGATTTGTTTTATGATACAATTGTTCTTATGTCTTTGCTATCATATTATCTTTGATAAGTAATTGAAGTGTAAGGGTTTATTTCAAGTGATTAAGGAGTATTCTAAATCTGATTTTAATAGACTTTGAGCTATAAAATCATTTGTGAGAATTGTGTTGTGTTCGTGAATGAGAAATAGCTTGAAGACTTTGTGCTGCAAGTTGTTATCTTTAATCTATTTATCTCATTTTCGCGTATAGTGACGACTTTGGGTTGCACTCTACTCTGAATCATTTTATTTTCCGTTGGTGAACAAAGTAACGGAAGACTTTGTGTTTCTGTAGATTTTATGGTACTTCATAGTTCTTGGCATTATATCAGTTTTGTTGAAATCATAATATATTGTAAACATCATTTCTGAGAAAAGAGAAATAGATGGTATGATCTCACCCCCAAGTTAGTTTTTAGTTTAAAATAAAGCTGTAATAATTGATAGGGAACCTCCCCTTGCTGAGAGGAGAGATTTATCTCATTGTACTATGGTTGATATATCCATTTTGTCTTTAGTTAGTTGAAGACAAAATATTCACCCAACAGTTTTTGGTGACTCTATTGGGGAAGGAACGCGCAACTTGAAGCCTCACGCTCTGAGTTGAAACATTTTTAGTTCTTTTCCATTCATTGTAAAATTGTGTTGAGCATACTACATTCTAGCAGATTCACAGTATACCAAAAGTAAGAGAGCCCAAGGTATTATTGATCCTGCATTTGAATTGATGCAACAAAATAGTTTTGGACTTGTTGGTGCCTGAATTGACTGTCAGTTAATTTAGCAATTTTCATGCAGGCACCTTCCCAAAAAATCCAAAACATATTCTAAGTCTCTGGGCCTCCTCAGCATTTTTCAACTGCAGCATCATATTTTCTTCGAGGAGGAGGTCATCATCATCATGTTTCCAGACATCACCCTGATGATGCTGATGTCATTCTTATGTCAGGGTGATATCCGCTTTTCTGCCTATCTGCATCATGATATTTCCAAAGGGAGATATCCGCCTGTTGGCTTCATGCATTGTCTAGTGCGGGGTGATATTTCCAAATATCAGGTATGATCTAACATCACCCTGATGTTTCTTGGAGCTACAGTGCAGCATGATATTTGTGCATCAGGATGATATTTCTAAATATCCGATCATCTTCCGAATATCATCCTGATGCCGATATGGTGGTGACATCATCAAGGTCTGGAGGGTCATATTGCTAACACTAGTCACCTTGTGGAGATCCCCCGATGTTGTGAATATGACGATGACGTCATCCAGATATGAGGAGGTGTGCAGTAGGCCAATGTGTGGTGACATCATCAGGACATGATGATGACATCATCAGGATTTTTGAAGGCATCGGTGTGACTGTGATGATCGGTAGGAGGAATTTCATGTTGGCCGATGGTGTTGGTCACACTGATGAAGAGAATGTGGAGTTCGCGGTCGGTGAGACCATAGGCATCGGCAAAGGAGATTTGTGCTTGGCCGATGGTCTATCTCTGGCCGATGGATGGGAGTGTAGTGTGATGATCGGCGAGACAACTGAGGTCGGCGAGAGTTTTTTGGGGTGAGCCGATGGTAGAAGTTTGGCCGATGGGCTTTTGGAGAGAAAGGCATGTGTCGAGCGTGGCAAAAGCGCTCGACACCTATTTTGCTTGCGGCCATGTTTTTAAAGTGCTGAAGTGGTTTTTGCACCTTGCATGTGGGATTAATTTCCCTGCACATTTGAAAACTTCAGTAAAGCACGTTTTGGCGGGAGGTTCTTTTTGAACGCAACGACGGTTTCCAGGTAGGCCACGGGTGGTTGAGCCATTAATGGCGACTGTAGCAGGCGTATGGGCGACAGTACAAATGGTGAAGCTGTCTAATTATGAATGAAGACTTCCAGATGGCGACGCAAGGCTCGAGGCCTCCCTTGTCTACTGCAGCAATAACTTCTGAGTGCCATTTTTCTGATACTGTGTATCTGGCAGGATTTTTGGTCAACCATGTAATTAATGCTGAATACGCTTCCCTCTGGCTGGTTTTTAAGCTGGAAGTGTTACTCATTTGTGGTTGTTGAAAGCTAAACATTTTTGGCTCTGTAATGTAATACAGCTGATTTGGTTGCTCTGTGCAGTAAAACTTGTGAGTTTATATATTTCCTGTGGTATGTTTTTGCATGAATGCACTGATTTCATGGTTTATCCTATATGAGTAATGCTATGTTTGCATGTGTTGTGCTAATTCTGTCTCCAGTGTTGCATGTATCTTTCTTCTGAGTCCAGATATTTAAGGAATGTCTAAGATTCTAGAACATAGAATTCCTGTGTTGAATGTTTAATCTTTTAACTTCTGCTCAAGGGGTAGATTAAACTGTTTTCAGATTGAATATTGGGAAGGATATACTGTAATAGGGATGCCATAAGTATGGATAGCTTAACACTTTGTATTGGGAGATATCTGTAAGGCAGGTATCATATGTATCCCCCTGAAATCCAGTTTTAGTTGTTCATGCATATCATTCACAGGTGTATGTCTACTGACTCCAGGCCCTGAATAGGCACCAATCTTGCATTGTGTTTGTATTATAACCATGTCCAGCTTTGCATCCAAACATAAAATCAAAATCAAACTCTAAAACAACCATTAGGACATTAGAATTAGTTTTAGGATCCAAGTCCTCTGTCTACAACTGAAAATAGGCCCAAAGCCAGCCCCTTTGCTCTTATCTTGCAGTTTTGGTCTACTTACAGGAGGACTTATCTGCTTTCTGTCAGCATCCCAGCCTTTGTATGCATATCCCCATGGATGTTGAGTAGGGAATCCCCCCTAGGTTTTGCAGAGCCTGAAGAAGAAGAGGAGATAAAATATAGAGTCTATCTCCTATACTGTCGGCCCCTGGCCCAGAGATCCTGTTGATCATTGATGGCTACCTTGTAGGGAAATCTGGGAATAAGCATCCAGTCTGGGAAAAAACCAACAAAATGGCGACTCTGCTGGGGATGTGATTGATCAAAAGTAATATCTAGTCATCCTTGGTGATATATTTGTGACCCATCTGAGTCACCAACAAAATGGAGACTCTACTGGGGATGGACTGATAAAAGAAATGATATATTTGTGACCCATCCGAGTCACCAACAAAATGGCGACTCTGCTAGGGAGAAAATTTATGAAAAAGTGTTATATCTTGTGGCCCATCTAAGTCACCAACAAAATGATGCTCTGCTGGTGGAATGAACCTGGAAAAGTAGCTTTCAGCTATTGAAAATTTTGTCCTCTCTGGAGAGGTGGCGACTCTGCAAAAGATCTAAATGCACATGAAAGATGGATGTATGTGACGTGACAAAAATGTGTTGTTCATATTTCTGCATCTGTATGAGAAAAGGTACCTTGTTCCTTCCCCTTTATATATTTACTGTTTTGCTGCATATGTTAGATGCCAGGGGAGGTTACAGGTCTTAGGCAGACAAAGGATGTCTAAGAGTAAGTTTTTTATGAATCCAAGTATGAATTATCCCGTACTCAGTGGTGAAATGTTGGAGAAAAGAATAGAAGAGATAAAAAATAGGTTGATATTCTTAGAGGCTGAGCAGGCCCGGTTAAAAAGTAATAACCCTGTTATGTCTGCCAGTCAGAAGGCTAAACCTCTTTTCAGCCCTTTTGATCCTTTGTATGACCAACTGGATTTGTCATGGGTTGATTATAAAGTAGAAACTATGCCTGCTAGGATATACTATCAGATGCCTAGATTTGGTGGTCACAGTGTATGTGATGGGAATGCACATATCCAAAATTTTCATGAGTTCATGGGAAAATATTCATTCAGAGATGAGGATATGTGGATGAGGTTTTTTGTTAGGTCCTTTGATGCAAAAGCAAAAGACTGGTATTTGAGCTTTCCAAAGAGATTCTTTGCCTGTTGGGATGAGCTTGCTGACTGTTTCAAAAAAGAATTTGCAAAAGAACCTGCTGATCTTGTTGCAGAATTGATGAAAATCAGAAAACAAGATAAAGAGCTATGTATTGATTTCAGTCAGAGGTTTGCAGTAGCCCTTTCACAGATCCTAGAAGTCTTCAGACCTGATATTTCAGCCTATGTTGGCATATATTTTGAGGCTTTTGAGGAGGGCTCTAGTGCAATACTGAGGGATTTCAAGGTGACAAGTATGCAGATGGCATACAAGTTTGCCAAAAATATAGAAAAATTCAGAAATGGGCGCCTGTTGATATCCCTGTCCCTAGGCCTTGGTGTGAATAATAGTTGTGAAGCTGCAACTGACCAAGTAATTAAGGCATCGTGTGAAGATGAAAAGATGAATATTGAACGTGCCAGTGAAAGGACTAGTGAGGATTCCCATTGCAATGATGAGGCATCTGACCATGAAAACAATAACGAGGTTGTGGACAGCAATGAGCAACTTTTGGAATGGACCTGTGGAGATAATTGTGAGTATTGTGCTCAAGATAGAGAAGAAATAAGCAAACAGGCTAATACTCCTCCACAGAGGGAATCCATTGGTGATGAAGATGCATGCTCTGCTGCCCATGAACAAATGGCATACTATGATGAAACTGATGCACCTGGGTCACCCATTTATGACACATATGGTGATGAGGATCTGTCTGAGTATGGTGAGGATCTTGACACTGTTTTTGACTTGGATTCTGTTTCTCATCCTCATGAAAGAGAGAGCAACATACATCAGGTAAGTGATTGTAAAAATGTGCCTGATTTGAAAGAGGTGCCGGAGCCTGATCTTTTCCAGCTTGGTGTACCATATGGTTGTGCGCATGATGTGCACAATTGTGAATTTGAAGGCTTTTCTTTTGAAGTGCCAGCATATGATACAATGAGCCCTGATCTTCCTAGCTATGTGGTGGACTCTGAATGTTTCTTATTTTCAGTCCAGCTAGGAAATCATTTTGTAATGCATAGTGATGATAACCTGTGTTCTATACCATGTGAGTATGCATTGCCTGATACATTCTGCATCCACTTGTTGCCGGATGCTGAAGGTTATCTACACAGGGATGACAATGACAAGCCAAATCTGAGGGTTGAATGTGCAGATGACAAGGTTTGTTTGTGGGAAGGTCACGACAGTATCTCTAGGCTTGATCCAATGTATGCAAATGAAAACAAAGTGTTTGACAAAGGGAGATAAAGGTTTTTCTTTTCTTGGTGGCCTTAGGCCATCAAGTGTGTTTGGTGATGCAGGTCAGTGCAGTATTTGACTCTGTGCCCAATGGATAAGGGACTGGTCTGCATCCCAGAGATCTGGGGTTCTCGCTGCAGTCTTGCACCTACACGTCCCCAGACAGAGCCACTGTTGGTGCCTGAATTGACTGTCAGTTAATTTAGCAATTTTCATGCAGGCACCTTCCCAAAATGTCCAAAACATATTCTAAGTCTCTGGGCCTCCTCAGCATTTTTCAACTGCAGCATCATATTTTCTTCGAGGAGGAGGTCATCATCATCATGTTTCCAGACATCACCCTGATGATGCTGATGTCATTCTTATGTTAGGGTGATATCCACTTTTCTGCCTGTCTGCATCATGATATTTCCAAAGGGAGATATCCGCATGTTGGCTTCATGCATTGTCTAGTGCGGGGTGATATTTCCAAATATCAGGTATGATCTAACATCACCCTGATGTTTCTTGGAGCTACAGTGCAGCATGATATTTGTGCATCAGGATGATATTTCCAAATATCCGATCATCTTCTGAATATCATCCTGATGCCGATATGGTGGTGACGTCATCAAGGTCTGGAGGGTCATATTGCTAACACTAGTCACCTTGTGGAGATCCCCCGATGTTGTGAATATGACGATGACATCATCCAGATATGAGGAGGTGTGCAGTAGGCCGATGTGTGGTGACATCATCAGGACATGATGATGACGTCATCAGGATTTTTGAAGGCATCGGTGTGACTGTGATGATCGGCAGGAGGAATTTCATGTTGGCCGATGGTGTTGGTCACACCGATGAAGAGAATGTGGAGTTCGCGGTCGGTGAGACCATAGGCATCGACAAAGGAGATTTGTGCTTGGCCGATGGTCTATCTCTGGCCAATGGATGGGAGTGTAGTGTGATGATCGGCGAGACAAATGAGGTCGGCGAGAGTTTTTTGGGGTGAGCTGATGGTAGAAGTTTGGCCAATGGGCTTTTGGAGAGAAAGGCATGTGTCGAGCGTGGCAAAAGCGCTCGACACCTATTTTGCTTGCGGCCATGTTTTTAAAGTGCTGAAGTGGTTTTCGCACCTTGCATGTGGGATTAATTTCCCTACACATTTGAAAACTTCAGTAAAGCACATTTTGGCAGGAGGTTCTTTTTGAACACAGCGACAGTTTCCAAGTAGGCCGCGGGTGGTTGAGCCATTAATGGCGACTGTAGCAGGCGTATGGGCGATGGTACAAATGGTGAAGCTGTCTAATTATGAATGAAGACTTCCAGATGGCAGCGCAAGGCTCGAGGCCTCCCTTGTCTGCTGCAGCAATAACTTCTGAGCGCCATTTTTCTGATACTGTGTATCTGGCAGGATTTTTGGTCAACTATGTAATTAATGTTGGGAACCTTCCTTGCTGTATATAGCAGGTTGTGTTGCTCATTTGAAGGTTGTTGAAGGCCTAAGGCATTTTTGTGTAAATAATGAAGAACAAGGCATGATCTTGGCTGTTTTATCCCATTTTGGAGTTTATGAGTTGCAACATGAGTGTATTTTGCACATATTTTCAGTTTCAGTGTTAATGTTATATGAAAAATGCTTATTGCATGTGTCTATCTGCTTGTCTCCATTTGCTGCATGTTATTCTCCTTCTTTTGAATCTGGTTGCATGTCAGCAGGGATATCTGTAAGTAGAAGCAGTTAGATACCCATTCTTGGGTGATGTTTGTAAGGCAAGCATCAGTCCAACCCCCTGAAACTTGAGTGAAAGTTGCAAACCATCTGTTGTATATGTCTAGTTGACTCCTTGCCCAATGGATAGGCACCAGTTTGCTCCTGGATCAGTAGTTATGAGCCAAAATCCCTTGTCTTGCATCTCGGACATTATGTCCGCCCATTTCATCACTTCCACCTATTAGTTGTAGGATTAGGAGTAGGAAAACCCCTGCATGCTCTCATACCTAACCAGACATTATGTCCAAGAATGTTGCCAACCTTGTGATCTATCATGCAAATCTTGGTCCATACATGAGAGTATTCTGCCTGTTGTTGTCAAGTTAGATCTTTCTATCTTTGAGCTAGTCAAGGTTATATCTTGAGTTATAGGGACACCCCCCTTGGTGCGGCAGAACCAGAAGTGAAGGGGAGGAGCTCACGCAACCTCCTGTATTAGTTGGCTGAATCTGCATGTGCATAGGAACTGGCAAACCCCGATGCTGATTCAGAAGAAAAACCAATAGGACTCTTGCCTCCACGACCTCGTCTTCAGCGTACCAGGAGTTTTCCTCCTACCAACGCCAGGTCCCCAATACCTGGTGAGACTTCTAGTGCTAGTGCTAGCAGAGTTCTATTTGTTCATACGACACAAAGGTTTGCTATCCCACCTTTCAATCAGCGCATCATGGCAGTTCAAGGTTCTTGGGGTAATACCTTTGGTCCTCTAAATTTGACCCCACCGTTGCATGAACTACCTCATAGTTCAAGAAAGAATTTTCCCAAATTCTATGGTGACGGGAAAGTTCACCCTGATGAACACATTACAACTTTCTGTATAGCCTGTGGTGTCATAGGTGTCGAGCACGAAGATGTAGCTATATGCCTTTTTGTAGAAACACTGCAAGGTGCTGCTACAGACTAGTTTTACCATCTTCAAGCTCAGACCATAACGAACTGGAATACTCTCAAAACCAAGTTCAAAGCTAGGTTTAAACCTGCGGAAGATGCACATGCATTGTTGGCATAGCTAACACAAATGAAAAAAGAACCTCACGAACCTATGCGAGACTTCATCGCTAAGTTCAATAAGTTGAGAAACAAGATTCCCACCACCGCTGAGCCAACAACGGAGAATCTTAAGTGTTTCTTTATCAATACACAACTTCCTGAGGTGAGTTTTCTGTTGAGGCAAGCTGCTCCTATAGATCTTGCTGCGGCTCAGATTCTAGCAACTAAAGTGGAAGATGATCTTATCCTTGCGGGTAAGATAAGAAGGGATTCTAATAGAAATAAAAGCTCCTCTTCTATTAAGAATTCTTCCACAAGCACCATGGACCCTATGGTGCAAAAGCTAGCAAATGAATTGCTAGCTCTGAAGAGACAAATGTCCCAAAGTATGTTTGCCCCTCCTTCTTATCGGGATATACCAAGGAGGACATTTCCAAATAATTCATATCAAGGCAATGCTACTAGAAATCAAGGACAACACAACCGTCTCCTACCTACACAGGGGAAACTTGCCATTGAAGCAGCACCGGTCAACTCAGCAGTTGGCTATTATGAAGCTAAAAATGAACTCTCTTTCCAACCCGAGTTGGACTATGAAAATGATGCTAATCTCTTCACAGCAGGAGAAGAAGAATTAGCTGGCAACTCTGCCATCAGCTTTCTAAATTATCAAGACAAAGCTGAAAAAGGAGAAGTGTGTGAAGGAGCATATGCTGTCTTTACCAGGTCCCAGAATCAGCCAACTCTTCAAGCTGATAAAGGAAAGGCAAGAGAAGAATCTCAACCAGTAATTTCAATCACTAAATGAGGGACTCTACTACCTTTCCAATCGAAGGACCCGGTGGGTAACAAACAAGTAAGTGCATCTAACGAATTTGTACCTTCCACTTCTACTCCTCAGACTAGTACTATATCTACCAAAAATCAGAATGATGGATTTTCTTCCTCCGTTTCTAATTCTTTTCAGCAGTTTGATATAATAGATCATGCTAGGAGGACTAAGATCCAAATGTCTGAAGTTGAGTATTTACAAGCTAATCCTGAACAATTTGACAGATTAGCCAAATACATAAAAAATAAGACCATCCCTGCAGGACAAGAGTTTCCAAAAGTTGCTCATAACTCCTCCAAAAGCAAACCTACCCAAAATAATCTTGTCACTACTCCCCTTGAAGCCTCTGGAAAAATTGAACCTTTCTATGTTTCCCTATTAGTAAATGGTGATAAATTGAGTAATTGCGTAATAGATTCTGGAGCCTCTGACAATGTTATGCCTACTAAGGTAGCAGACGCCCTTGGCCTCACCTTAACCAAAACTTTTGGGAGGTGTTTCTCTATGGAGAATAAGCAAGTTCCACTTTTGGGTCAAATCAAAGATGCCCAATTTGCATTTGCAGCTTCTCCAGATAAGAGAATTAAGATGACAGTCCTGGTAGCTGATGTTCCAGCTTCTTACGGCATTCTACTTGGGCAAAATTTCTGCAAGGATGTAGGTGGGGAGTCATGGATCTATTTGAAGCAAGGATACTTGTTAAAGGTGTCATGCAGAAGTTGCTTCCTGAGAAGGAGGCAAAATACATTGTTACCCAAACATCAAATCCCAAAGCTCAAATTTTGTTTGAGTCCTCGGGAATGGGTAACTATTTCCTGTCTACTGAAGACGGTTCTAGTTCTTCAGATGAGAGTTCATCAAATGATAGCTTAGACCATTCGAATGAAGAATCAGATGAGTTTTTAGATGAAAGTTCAGGTGAAGGTATAATAATGCCAGATTCTTCCCTCACTGATGAGGAGGAATCTCCTGATCGAAGAAATTCCCAAAAATCAAATTCTAATGAAGTCTGGATTTTAGAATTTGATGGCAGTTGTTCATCTACCAATTTTGGAGCCGGAGTGGTCTTGATATCTCCTCAAGGTGATATCTTACCTTTTTCATACAAGTTACAATTTGACAACACCAATAATACTGCCGAATACGAGTCCTTGTTACTCGGATTGGAAGCTGCTCATGCTAGAGGCGTTAAAATCCTTCATGCTCAAGGGGATGCCGAATTGGTGGTTTGTCAAGTGAGGAATTTGTACCAAACCAAGAATGAAAGATTGAGACACTATCGCAATCGCATATGGGATTGCATTGAAGGTTTTGATGCTTTCAACATTTCTGCAGTGCCAAGAGAGTTCAATGATCGTGCAGATTCATTGGCTATTTCCGCCACCCTCATGGTTCCTCACAAGGATTTCAAAAGAAATAAGTACACTATTGAGCTAGTCTTCCAACCAAGTGTACCTGATAATGCTGACCATTGGCAGGTGTTCAATGGTGAAAACCAAATCATTGCTTTCTTAGAAAAGATGGATAGCTTTGACGAAATCTATTTTGAAGGCAGTGAGTCTCCACCACGGGAATACGTTTCTGAGATAGATTCACAAACTGGCGAAGAGTTTCTTCAGTTAAAAGGGAATAAGATTCCAAAAGGTTTGGTTTCCCTTGAGAATTTATTTGATAAGCATGACAGGTATATCAAGTAGTGGCAACAACAATAGGATTCAAGTTCCTCTATGGAATTTGAACAGGTAAATTTGAGTTTGGAGGCAGACCCCAAAATGGTCAATATTGGAAAATGTTGCACTGTTGATGAGAGATTCAAATTCATTACACTCCTTTGCCATTACATTGATGTTTTGGCATACTCCTACGATGATCTGAAGTCCAGGCCTAAGGAGGTTCAACACCAAATTCCCCTCAAAGCTAGATTGTTGCCTCACAAGCAGAAGTAGAGGCAATACAATCCTAAGATATCAGGTACGATCCTTTCTGAGATTCAGAAGATGCTAAATGCAAGGATAATTTTTACAATTCATCATTCCACCTGGATCACAAACATAGTTCCTGTAAGGAAGAAGAATGGAGAAATTCGTATCTGTGTTGATTTCAAGAATCTCAACCAGTCTTCCCTGAAAGATAACTACCCCTTGCCCATCATGGACCAAGTGTTGCAAACAGTAATCGGTTCATAAATGCTATCTATGCTAGATGGTTTTTTAGGGTATAACCAAGTGGAGGTCAATGAAGCAAATCAGTTCAAAACTACTTTCACTACACCATGGGGCACATTTGCATATCGCAGAATGCCTTTTGGTCTGATCAATGCTAGCGCCACATTTCAAAGGGCAATGGATCTTGCTTTCAGAGATGAGATGGGAAAGTTTATTGTGGTATATCTCGATGACTTGACTGTTTTCTCCAAAAACCGTCATGATCATGCGCACCATTTACGACAAGTGCTGGAACGCTATCGGCAAAATGGTATTTCTCTCAACCTTAAGAAGTCAGTTTTTGGGGTTACAGAAGGTAAACTTCTTGGACACATTGTATCCTGAGAAGGCACTAAAATTGACTCAGAAAGAGGCAAATCCATTCAAAGTCTTACTCTGCTTGCTAGTAAGACTGCTGTTCATTCTTTCTTTGGAAAGGTGAATTTTCTACGAAGGTTCATTCCTGAGTTTGTAGAAAAAACCTGTCACATCGTCAATATGATGAAGGGTAAGACTACTTTCCATTGGACTGCGGAAGGCAAAGAAGCGTTTGAGGATATCAAGAGGACTATTGCTCATGCTTTAGTTCTTGTGTGTCCTGACTACACCAAAGATTTTGTAGTTTACAGTTACGCTTTAGAACACACACTTTCAGCTATTCTAGTTCAGCAGAATGAAGAAGGTGTGGAATCCCCCATATCATTCATGAGTTGTCCTCTCAAAGCTCATGAATTGAAGTATTCGAATATGGAGAAGCATGCCTATGCCGTGGTCAAAGCGGTGAAGCATTTTAGGTTCTATATTCTGAACTCACATATTGTTGTCCTGGTGCCTGATACAACAGTCAAGTCTATCCTAACTCAACAGGAGTTCAGAACAAAGAGAGGTAATTGGATTGCTAAGATCCAAGAATTTGATCTAGATATCAAGCCTACCAAGCTTGTGCGTTTAAAAGGTTTGTGTCAATTGATCATTGATAATGTTCCAAAAGAGACAAGGGATGAAGAAGAAGAAGTTGAGGACACACCAACTGTTCTTTTTGTCACTACAACTGATGAGTGGTATTCAAATATCGCTCATTTCCTTACCTATGGTGAGTGTCCTTCTCACTTGTCTTATAAAGAGAAAAGAACTATCAAGTTGAAGGCAGCTAACTATGTCCTTTGGGACAATGGTTTGTACAAAAGGAGTCTTGATGGGGTATTTCTACGTTGCATGGATAAAGCGCAACAAAGTAGACTTTTGGAGTCTTTCCACAATTTGTCTTGTGGACACTTTTTAGCACCTGTAACGGCTCACAAGATTTTGCGAGCTAGATACTATTGGCCCACACTGTTCCAAGATGCGTACAATTGGGTGCGTAGATGTGAGTTGTGCCAATAGTTTGTTGGGAAACTAAAGTTGGCAGCATTACCTCTCAAACTAGTGGTGATTGAGGAGCCTTTTTAGCAATGGGTTATTGACTTCACTGGCGCTGTGAACCCACCATCAAGTGCGGGACATAACTATGTTCTCACCACAACAGACTATTTTACTAAATGGGTGGAAGCCATTCCAGTCAAACATGCTACTTCTGAAGTGGTATGTGGTTTTCTTAAGGAAAACATTATTTCCAGGTTTGGAGTTCCAAACAAGATTGTAGCAGACAATGCTACTTGTTTTTCCTCTCATGAGATTACTAAATTTTGCTACAAGCATGGGATCATTCTTTCCCATTCTTTAGACTATTATCCACAAGGGAATGGTCAAGCAGAATCAAGCAACAAGAATCTGGTCACTATTATTAGGAAACTGGTGGATGAGAATCAGAGAACTTGGCATAAAGCGCTTTTTGATTCTTTATGGGCAGATAGAATTACCCCCAAAAGGGCGATAGGCATGTCGCCATTTCAAATTCTATATGGTCTAAATGCGGAGATACCAATTACCTTGGAGTTACTAGCATTGAGGTTGTTGAAGGCATTGGAAGATAGAACTTTTGATAGTTCTATTGATAAAAGGATTATGTATCTGACTGAACTTGTGGATCAACACACTATGGTGGTGGATCGTATCGCTGAACACCAAAGTGAAGTAAAGAAACTCTTCGACAAGAAGGCAAAGGCTCGTGAGTTTCAGGTTGGAGATCAAGTCTTGTTGTGGGACAAGAGGAGAGAACCAAAAGGAATGCATGGAAAATTTGATTCCTTGTGGAGAGGTCCATTCACCATTCATTAGTTCTGTGGTGAAAAGGAATATCAGGATGGGACACC
Source organism: Cunninghamia lanceolata (assembly GCA_027924645.1). Classification (NCBI taxonomy): domain Eukaryota; kingdom Viridiplantae; phylum Streptophyta; class Pinopsida; order Cupressales; family Cupressaceae; genus Cunninghamia; species Cunninghamia lanceolata. The sequence continues at coordinate 6,753,857 of BSBN01000402.1, forward strand.
ATTCATGTTGCCTCATAGTGGGCAACATCTAAAGCACTTCAATCCTTGAAGTATCAAATAAGTTCAATTGTACATTTGTATAGTTTTGTGTTTTTATTTTTGTGTTTTCGTTTAGCCTTTTGTGTCTTTTTCTTTTTAGCTTGACTCTATAGCCCAATGGCATGGATGAAGGCACTTAGAGATTGGATTCTACTCCCTTTAATTGTTTCAAAGTTCGATCGAAGGAAGTTCCCCAGTTAGAGCCAGCTGTTGTTCTCAAAATTAGTGATGCTCATTTTTGTAGACAAGCCCCACGAAACTTGTCTGTTTCATGAATCTACACTCTAAGACCGCAAATCGAGATTAGATTCCCTTGGTCTCGTGCGAAGTCATTTGACATTCTAAAATGGTCTGTGACATTTCCTTGAATTGGTCTTTTGATGTTTGTGATGATCGTTCGAGTTGTCAACTGATTAGAATATCAGTTTTACCCATTTTCAAGATTCAGTAAAATTTTTTAGTTTTCATATGCAATAGTGACGTTTTTTGCTGCTCCTGCATATCTCTTTTTGACTTGTTTTATTATATATGTGATAGCGGCATTTTTTGCCACTCTTACATGTGTTTTTCATTAAACATGTAAAGGCGGCGAATTTTGCCGCAATTACATATTACTCCACTTCTTACTCGCATTGTCGGCGAATTTCGCCGCCATTGCATGTGTGTTATTTACTTGTACAAAATCAGCCGATTCTACCGCTTGGGCGAGATTTTTTGAATCTTCAACACTGAGTGCCATTAATGGCCACTTGTGCCATTCATTTAATGTCAGTTTTTGGGTTCTAAAATACTTGCTTGGCTGTTCTTTTTGTCATTTTCTCTCCTGCTTGGCCGATCTTTGGTTTTCCCTCGCGTTGACCAATCGTGCCGATTTGATACTCAATCAAATTCATCATCATCATTAGGGTTTTCCACCGGCACTACAGGTAAGCCTCTCTTTTGCTCCCATTTCCCTTCCTAAATGTTTTGTTTGATATAGCGATCGGTGTGTCTTTTAAATATTGTTTTGTTAGGTTTTGTTTCGTGTTTGTTTGTTGTTGTTTTGCGATTGTATTTCTACTTGTTGTGCTGGTTCGTTTTATGCATTGTTTTTGTTGATAAACCAGACCAATGGTGCCCTAAGTGTTTTTCTCTATCTGGAGGTCGCTAGGTTTTCATCGCTCAAAACCTTGTGTATTTGACATATACCAAGATGTGTATGGGCGGCAAAATTCATCGCCCTAACACAAGCGACCCCGTAACTCAGTGAGAACAACATCACAGACTTCAATTCCAACTCCTCATGCAATGCCACCCATGCAAAAACTATCCCAAATTTTTCTAACTCTGGAAAATTTCCAATTTTGATTTTTTGAGCCTACTTTTCCTCTGATTTTTGGCCAGCTCGCACTATAGCCCTTTTTCAACCGCGTTCCCATAGTCATGATCATCAACATGCAATTTTCCTAGATTGCCAGTATTTTCCCTAATTGCATGACCATGACTTTTTGTTGCAGTTTCTTCTGTGGAGCTTCGTTCTACATCAAACTTCTTCTTGGTGAAAGCTCATTCAAATGACTGAGTTGTCCCCAAAGAAATCAAAGGCGATGAAGTACAAATATCAAGGTGTTTTCCCAATTACCTCAATCCATTCTATCGTTGATGACATTAGAAATACGGAGATTGGCCATGTTGATATGGCTGAGTTTGTAGAGAGGACCAAGTTTAACAACCCCAGTGCTATGATGAAGAAGATAGTGGAAAGTAGTATTCATCTGGTGTCATCTTTCCCAGTGGCAGCTCACAACATAGAATTTGTTCTTCAATGTGCTCATTTCTATAACAAAGACACTAGGGGTGTGGTGGACACCAGTGGTAATGTGATAATCAGGTTGGATCTTGAGTTCATTGATAAGGTGTTCATGTGTCCTCCTGCAAGAGAGGTATTGAAGCTTGACTTTGTTGAAGCACAGAGGGAATATGACAAGAATCCAGAGAAAGCAAAGAAAGTAATCAACAACAAATGGTTGAAGACTGCAAGGTCAAATTTGTCGAGGTGGCCACGTAGTTTCCCTCGAAGTGTTTTTGTAGAGGAAGTTGGTGACCTGATTACTCTCCTCAGCAGGATAAGAGGTTTGTCTTCCTCTTCACAGTTTCATGAATGGATGTATCCTTTCATTAAGGTCATACTCCAGGGCAAGCAAGTCATTTTCTGGGGTGAACAAATCAGTAATGCTTTGCACGAACAACTAATGAAGGTGTCTACTACCTTCAAGTTCTACATGACTTCCAATTTGGTGTACATTGCAGCTTCTATGAGGATTTTCCCAGGATTGACATCAGAAGGGGATAGGAGGGTAATCCCACTATACCAATACTATTCTCAGTTGACGTTGAAGGGTTCTATTCATCATTTCAAAAGAGTGAATGATGCGTTCTTTGCAGTATTCCTTTGTCTTTTTGATCCCCAACTAGAACAAAGAAGAGTGTCAGATGAGGCATGGACAGTGGTAAATGACTTTGGGTGTATGTTCTTGCAATTTCCTTCTTTTTCATACGTAAGGGTTGGCTTTTTCCAAGGTTACCCTTATATGCTTCCAAGATTCCCTTTAGACAAACTAGTTTTAATGGAGTTGTGTAGACAAATGATCATCATGCTTAACAAACAAATGGAACTTAAGAAGCCTAGTTTCATATTCCCAGTGGAAATCGGCAGATATTCAGTATTGACTACCGCAAAGGCAAGGGCCATGGAGACAGAGATGCATCTGGTCACCATGAAGCAATTCAAAAGGAGACCTAAGTTTGACTATAGGGGGTGAAGGATAAAATCAGAAGGAAAACTCAATGTCATGAACCCATGGTAGAAGATGTTTGGGTAGATTTGAGGATAGAGGAAGATATCAGGAAGCTAGACTACAGTAGGTTATCCCTTGAACAGATTGAATATCTAGGACTTGCTGATATTCCAGAGGATCTTGTGGATGATGGGGAATTGGTTGATAATAGATATCATGCAGAACAGATTGCTAATACTTCTCTCCCTCCAATCCAATGGTCCCAAAAGGAGTTGACCTCCTTGAGGAAGAGATTTGAGCCCATATTGGCTAACACCAATAACTGGCTGGCAGATAAAAGAATTACTCTGAAAGAATTCCTCACTAGATCAGAAACTAAAGTTCAAGAGCAAACTAGTAAAAAGGTGGAAAATAGAACGAAGAACAAGAGTGATGTTCCCTCATCCTCTAAAACACATAAGCCTAAAATCAAGTTTGTGACAAAGAAGTCCAAGACTGTAGAGAAAGAGCCTAAAGTAAAAGGAATGGAAACTGAGGAGCTAGCAACTAAGGAGCTGGCTACTGAAGAGATGGAAGTTGAAGATAGGGTTGCAGATCAACAAGAGGAAGAAACTTTGTCTTCACAAGAGAATTTGCTACAAGAAGCAGGAGCCTTTTCCCCTTTGCCTGATACACCTTTTGTAGCTCTTGTGTCTATTTCCCCTATTGATATCCCCTCTTCTGAATCTCCTTCTCCTTCTAAAATAATTTTTGACAATCCCCAAAATACTTTCGAAGATGTTCTCCGTTCTTCAGAATCTATTCCTAGTTTGTCTTCTTCATCTTTTGATATTAGGGATGCATCCATTTTTTATCATTTTGTAATGAATATTGAGCAAGTCTCTAGTCCAAATGTAACAGGTGTGGTTTTCACTAACACTCCACCTATTGTTTCTACTACCAGTACAAGTACAGTTCTATGAACACCAGCAGTAGGGATGGGTCCCAATGTGAGTACTTCTCTGCTTCAACCTTGGTTATCAGCTTACACACCGAAGAGGAAAAAGCAAGCCATCTCTCCAGATGACTTTGATTTCAGTAAGCTAGTGCCTGCAAAGCCCAAGGCCCCAAAGAAACCAAAGATTCTTTCTAGAATGATTGGGGACAAAGGACACAAATTTCTAGAGATAGCAAAACCCCCACAGGATGCAACCATGGAAGGTTTTGATATGAATGATTACTCTATCTCTAGAGTTGAATTGGGAAAAATAACCCATGAAAGCGCTAAGAGTGATATGCAATCAGCCATGGACATCCTAATTCAGAAATTTGACAGGGAAAAAGAAATGAAGGATCATTATAAGGCAATGGTGGAACAGCTAACTGCGGTGGTAAGGAAAATAACTTTGAGCTTAGAAGCAGTTACTCCAGAGGCCGTATCTATAGAAGACCCTATCATTCTGAAAGCAGAAAAGACCCACCTCAAAGGAAAAGTACTTGAAGAGTACTTAGACAAGATGCGTGCACAAGGAATCTCTTTGCTCATAAACGTATCTGAGAAGACAGATAAAATGAGAAAAATAAAAGTAGAACTTGATGATCTCATTGATGCTATCTCTCAAGATATTGAACGCATAGAGAAGAATCATGACAAATGGGTAGAAATGAGGAAACTCAAAATAAGCACCCTAATATCAATTGGCGCCATTTCTAACAGGGATTCATACACAAAAACAAAGGAAGCATTGATGTACAGGAGCCGTGTGCTTAGGGAGTTGATCAACGATCTTGAAGCTGCAAAGGAAATCAATGAACAAAGCGATATTAGCCTTTTGCATAAGTTGGAGGATTTGCCTTGTAAGCTAGTATCATAGGACAACCAATTTCTTTCAGCAGGAGAAATGGTTCAGGTGTTTGAAGACATGTTCTAGAAAGAGTTCGAAGATAAAACATTTTCAATGACTTCTTTGGACAATATTTTGGACAACCAGTTAACTTTGGATAATTTGAAAACCAAGTTAACTAATCATGTTAAATCTGTCACTATAGTGAGGGATGCCATAGTCCGAGCTAAGATGATTTTCAGGAACACAGTAAGCCTGGATAGCATTGGGATGCAAGCGACCTTCACAATGTATGATGCTCATATGAGGAAAGATGGCAACACAAATTGAAGCAGTTATTTTTTCCTTAGTTTATTTTCTATTTTTCACATGTACTTTCAAAACAATTCTGGACATTTTTACATGTACATTTTTCATATGTAATTACATGTAAAAATATAGGAAGTTCCAAGTCAATAAGGACTCCTATTTTTGAATAAGTCAAAGTAGTTAGGTTTGTCCTAAATTTTCTCAAGGCCTCTCCCTATAAATAAAGAGGGCCTCTTTTGTAAATATTATCTTTTATCTATTGTAGCAAAACTCTGCCAAATTGAGAAGCAAGTTGAGACTTTGTGCTTACTTGTGTAAATCAATTTTCAGATATTTATCAATACAAGAGAGCAAGTTGAATTCCAATCTTTATCTTGGAGCGATTTGTTTTATGATAGAATTGTTCTTATGTCTTTGCTATCATATTATCTTTGATAAGTAATTGAAGTGTAAGGGTTTATTTCAAGTGATTAAGGAGTATTCTAAATCTGATTTTAATAGACTTTGAGCTATAAAATCATTTGTGAGAATTATGTTGTGTTCGTGAATGCGAAATAGCTTGAAGACTTTGTGTTGCAAGTTGTTATCTTTAATCTGTTTATCTCATTTTGGCGTATAGTGAAGACTTTGGGCTGCACTCTACTCCGAATCATTTTATTTTCTGTTGGTGAACAAAGTAATGGAAGACTTTGTGTTTCCATAGATTTTGTGGTACTTCATAGTTCTTGGCATTATATCAGTTTTGTTGAAATCATAATATATTGTAAACATCATTTCTGAAAAAAGAGAAATGGATGGTATGATCTCACCGCCAAGTTAGTTTTTAGTTTAAAATAAAGTTGTAATAATTGATAGGGAACCTCCCCTTGCTGAGAGGAGAGATTTATCTCATTGTACTGTGGTTGATATATCCATTTTGTCATCAATTAGTTGAAGACAAAATATTCACCCAACATGACCGTAATGACCAAAACAAAAGCCACTCAATTTTCTTAAGAAGAGTTGTAATGAAAATATATCTTCAGAGAAGTCATTGTATAACAAAAGGGTTCCATGGGACTTAGATCTGTTCAATCTCTATCATTGCATCCTAGTTTTTTTGTATGGCTGCCCTCATTATATTCTCTATAAGATCGAACCCTTGTTTTACCCAAAATTTATAAATCAGAAACCACATGATTTTTCTTTGAAAACCCTTTTATCTACAAAATTAAGGAAATAGTTCTGCATGTTAAAAATAAATTCAAGGAAAGAGGCAATATAAATATCTTTCATTGATATAAATTTTGACATATGTTTTTAAAATGCAATAATGGGGTTTTAGTTTTTATGTGGTTAATAAAATTGTATTAAACAGATTTTAGTTTTTATGCTGGAAAAACAAAGAACTGATGCAAATACCTTTTTTTTAAGATTTTCTCCACAGCCTTATTCCTGCTAAGGCGATTCTAATTGCACTCCCCTTCACCTCACCTCAAATCTTGCAACTTGATATGCTTGCCTGAGTTATTGTTGTCCTCATGCACTTCATTTTCCTTCTTTTTGTTTTCTGTTCTATTTTTTTTAAGAGCCTCTAAATGAGGTGTTTGACTCTGCAAAAGAAGGGTGACCCTTTCCAAAATGAATGGTCAGCCTCTCCCTCTAACGAGCTGTTGAAAAAAAAAACAATTAATTTTCCAATCCTTCCTTTTGAGGCGTCTCACCCAAAATCATAAATTGCTCACCTATCTCCCAGATATTTTCTGGATGCATTAATCAAACTCCCCAACATTTTCAAAGAGCCATCGTATGGCATGGAGAAATAAAATAAATAAAACTGACCTCAAATAAAATCCAACATTAAAAATACAAAACTCCCCAAAACAAATTTAAATAAGACTATAAGAGCTCACAAAATGGATAAATAAAATAATCGTTTAAAAAAATACTAAATGAAATATATCATTCTCTCAATGATCAATAGAATCAATTAAAAATAAAATATTTAAAACCACAAGGTTATAACAATTTAAATCTCCATTTAATCCAATATTATAAAATGCCATATTTAAACTCCATAACGATGCTAAAATAACCACATTGAACAATCAATGGAAACCAAGGAGAAAAGCCTTGACAAACCACACTGGCAAACTACACATGACCATATGGGGCAATTCGGACATTACCGTTAGGTAACCGAATGATAAGACAACTGCACTAGAACACTGCACTAACATGGTATAGTGGGCTAGGCTAGGGTATAGGACCTGTGACTATCTCCAGTAACCACCATCGGGGCTAATAAGAATACGCTTGGGCCTGTGAACCCAGGCAAAGTCAATACTCAGTACCTGCATCACTCCAATCCCACGTCAAAGTACATGTGCATATAACATATATCATATAGCCGAAGCAACATCAACCATCAGGAAGAGGGTCATGATATCGTAAGCCTCTCAAATACAAGTATTACAACATCATCCCTTTCCTATCCATAATCATTCAAAAGTAACAATAACAACATCTAATCATGTAAGCATGCAATCCAGCATAAACAATAATCATGTCAACATCATAATAGTATCAGAATTGCACCTCATGGGTGCTAATACAAAATAATGACAGGACGAATAATCCAATACCAAATATACAATTATCAAAATCCATCAAGGATAAGCAAAAGCAAAATGCGAACACGGGGGTTGTTACATTATTTAAATCAAACTATAGGCTATAACATATTAGCACATAGTGAACTAAAATAGATCCTATATTACGACTTCAATACTTAATCATTTAGAAGTTCTACGCATTATTTTTAATTGTAAGAGTAACTTGTGTACATTCAAGCTTCTTGATAAATTATAATAATTATAAAAGAAGATTAGAGAAAGTTTTTCAAACTAAACAACTTAACTAGTAAATTATAAAAGAAATTTTTTATAACCAAGAACCTATAAGAGACGTTATTCATCATATGACCCTATCCATGAACTAGTGTACCTAAACCACCTAGTCCCCAAGTCCCAAACATAAGCTAGTACTCGATGGGCTATTAGCATTATAGACTAAACAATCAACTTGAGATAATCCCAAGAAAGAATTTAAAGAATCATTATGGTCATTGAAACACACCTAGGTTTACTTAGTAACCCTGGACTCATAATCCTAAGGCTCTATGTTATAAACCCTTTAAATACCCTCTTTAATTATAACTATCATATTCTTAACAAAGTCATAATGACACATTTGATATAAATGACCCTACTTTATAGTAACAACAAAATCAACACATAACCTTGAAATTACACAAGGGTTTAAATCTAGTGCTTGCCAAAACATGAATCCATAAAGGTTTAATAACAACCATAGGTCAAACCTTGATACTTAGAAAACATAATAACTAACACAAAATTCTTCAAAGGATTTATCCACACACCTAGTCCTTTGACTTTATGTCGTTAATATATTATCAACATATAAATCCTTTGAAATTTTATTAAAGACATATTCATATAGCACAAGGGCTACTACTTAAATTGCTAAATATCAAACCCTTTGAACTAGGTGATACAATTCATAAAACACATAAAAATTCATCCCAACTCGAGTCTAAACTCATAAAAATCACCCACATACCAACTGAACCAATTCTAGATGACTAAAGAAAACCCAATAAAATAACGGATACTCACCTTAAAGATCAGTAAGCATGTACTAACCACAACAATCCAAATTCATATGAATCACTTTCAACATATACAAATAGTTTAAATTGTATAAGTTTATCCACTTACCCTCTTAAATATATCTAACAATTTGATATTTAGGAAGAATGTTTCTAGGCACCACATAGGTATATAGGTATTTGTAAGCTTGAGAGTCGACTTCTTTTTAAGTCAAACACCTTATCTCCTTTGCAAAATGCCACCACTAAACTTTGTATAGCTGATAAGCCAAAGGACCGATTGACCTAGCAAAACTCAAAGAAATTCCAATGAAACCACTATCAATAATACCCATAAGGATAAAGCTAGACAAAATGACACATACCCTTCTTTCAAAAAATAAGGATTTTATATAATTCAACAACTAGTTCAAGAAAAATCCTCGACTTTTCACATGAAGGATAAACTTGGGATAATGTAGGATTCAATAGAGAAAACATGGTAAACTTCAGAAACATAAAACTAAACCACAAACACCAATTACTAGAAATGACCTCTTAAGAATTAAGAGATCTCTAAGATAGCTTTAACATTAATTACATGGTATGAGATACCACCAACTAACTCTACTAACTAGTCATTACATGCAAGATCAACAGTTTGTACCAAATGAAAACCTTCACAATTAATTCCACGTACACCACCATTGTCAATCTTATTACAACCATTCAATAAGCACTATTCAATGTATGTTGTTGGATCAACTTTAGGTTTAAGTAGGAATCCCATGAATTAATTGGATTAGGTTTATAAATTTTAACTTAAACATGGCCTATGACCATACCAAAGTTTAGATATGTAGTATATGCTAATACTAATAACTTGTATTTTTCTTGATAATGGGTAAATAGGAAAAATCAAATATAGAAAAGAATTGAAATGGAAGGACCTAGGTGGGGAGGTGAAGCTAAATTTTGATAGGTCTTCTAAGGGGAATCCAAGAAGAGTAGGTGTTGGGTATGTGTTGTAGGACAATGAGGTTTTGTGTTAGGTGGTTCAAAATTTTGGGTAAGAAAATGAACATTTTTGTAGAATGGATAGCCTTCCTTGCATGCCTTAAGGATACCTATTTGGTAGGTCATTGAAGTGTTGAAGTTGAAAGGGATTCAAGTGATCAATACGATGCTAAAAGGGCATTGCCTAAATTAGAAATTTAAGGTGGTTTTAGAAGTCAAAGATTAGTGCTTGAAATTTTCCTCTTTCAAGATCTCTCACTACTATAGAAACCAAAATAAGGTGAATGACTAGGGAAATTGTGTCAAAAAATTTCCTTAATAGAAATTAAGGATATAAATGATTGGGAAAATTTAGCTTCCATAATAGAAAAGGACTGACTATTTTAAGGTCATTTAGTGATGATAGTTGTTAATGAATTATATGTCTTGTGGTGGAAATTATGAATGTTGAAGTTTCACAAGTGAGGGTACATGGAGAAAGTAAGCGAAGTGCTTGATAATAATGTTGAGAGGTGTCATTTTGTATATGGTGCCTTGGGTGGCATGTTCCTAGTTTGTGCAGCCGATGCTTTGTGTGCAATTTGAGTGATAGGTGTTGGCATAACATTGTAGGGAAGCCTTTTTTATTTCGTTTGTATGACACAAGGAGGGAAGATAAGGTCTATTTGTCATGGCTTGGTTAAAGAAAGTGTTTGAATTATATAAAATTTATTATAATTTTATTTTATTGAGTATAAAATAAAATATACATATAACCCACTTAGTTGATTCATATAGAATTCACCTAGATTTCATTTTTGGTAAGGATTTGATGGCCCAAACAACTTAATCATTTCTTTAGTTTTTGTATTAGAATGATGTGTCATTAAAATACTTTTGATGGCCTAAGTTCTTGTTGAATATGAAGGCAAATAGACATGTAGTTAGAATTTGATGGTCCAAATAAATTTTTAATTGGCTCACATAGATTCCACGAAGAATTCCATAGACTACCAAAATTCATCTTTATAAGTGTAAGGGAATAAAATTCCCCTTATATAAATCTAGGCTAATTGAATAAATGTAAACAAATAATCTCATAATTAACCTAGATTTAAATTCAATAGCTAGGTCAACAAATTGAATTGCTATTTTATAAATTAAGTTTGGTGGCTTAGGGTACCTAGCTTTGGGAACAATAATGAAGAATTAATGTTGATGTAATGTCAAACACAACCATCTAGGTACATGAATTTAATGATCTTTGGCTAATGAATGTGACTATTTCATGATAGACTCAAACTTTATTATGGATTGATCTCAAACCCCTTAGCTTTGACCTTGAGCAAGTAAAATTGATCTCATATGTGGAAATGATCTAAAACTTCTAGGATCAACTTAGTATAATGTAGACTCATGAGAACTCCTTGATCTTTCATATCTAAATTCTTGCAAGGATAGTGATGTATAAAAATGCCTTTGGGAAAGTTGTTGGATCACTAGGGTGAAGTTCTCCTAGATCAACCTCCTATTAAATGGATTTGCGGCTCTAAGAAAATTAATCAAAGACAACAATATCAAGCATACAAATGGCCTATGTTATTCTAATGCATATTTTAATTCTTTCATCCCTTAGAAATTAAAGTGTGTGATAGCGATTTCTCCTTGCAATCATCATATTCTTATATATGAAATAGTTACATAATAAATGTCCTTAATTACAAAAGAAATAGCAATAAGTTGTGCAAATGTGTACCAAGTTAGCTCATAGTGGCTATTAGGAAAGGGAAAAAATTCTAAAATTTTAAATTAAAAAAAATAATTTTAGGGTCAATTCTAAGGCACTCAAGATTTAGCTAAGATATCAAGGTACTAATTTGGATGCACAGAATGAATGTGAGTATAGGTACATTAAATGGACAATAATGACAAATATATGGGAGTGTGTGTAAAATAGGGATGGGATAAGTATAAATGTATAGAAATAGGTGTGAATGAATGTGAAATGGGTAGGGATAAACATCTAGTCATGAATCAAAATTAGTACAAGAGTGTGGCACTTGTCACAATGTAATTGTATCTAGTCATTACATCAAAATGGACCCAAAACTCAATGGGAATTTACATGAGTATGCAAATTTCAATAGTACATTTTTCCCTCACTTTGAGGTGCATGTGAATCTAAAATGAGCATGTATTTCAAAGTACAGGTTAGCATGAACACTACATAGGAACCTAAAAAATAAAGAAGATATGAAATGAGCAAATTGCAGCACACAAGTGGAATAGGTATAAATAAAAAGTAATTTTAGCTATTTACAAAAAAATAGAAGTAAATAGCTCCTAGAGAAGGGTTAGAAATTATGTATGTACAAAAAGATATGAAAAATACTCCACTTGATTGCAACAATGTGATAAGGCATGTATGATATAATCATGTGACTTCACTTAATTATAAAAAAATGTGATATCAAACATTTGATACAACCATGTGACTCCACTCAATGCGGAAAAATATATATGGCATGTCCAATACAACCATGTGATTCCACTCAATGTAAAAAATGCGATAAAACTCCACTTGATTGTAAGAATGTAATGTGATTAAGATTTGTTTAGTGTCTAAGTAGTGTAAATCACTACTTGAAATCTCAAAAATAAGAGTGTTAGTGATAATATATGCCGACCTTTAATTAAATACACCTATCAAATGCTTGAGGTATTAAAGGAGAGGGAAAAAAGATGCATGATAAAATAGTGAAATAAGTGAATCATGTGAGCACATATAGTATTGAAAACATGTAAACATCATCATGATAATCATAGCATGAGAACTAAATAATAGGTATAAGCATGTAAGTACGTTGATTATGTAGTAATGAAAAGCATTTGATAATTATCATAAATATAGATATGTATTTATATGCAGGTACTGGATATAGATGTATACATGTAACCGCATCGAGCATATAGCAATGTGTGTTAATCAAATAATAATCATGTAAGCACATGAAGTGTAAGGATTTAATGAGATATCATCATGCAATAAGTAAACAATATCATAAACTAGTGATTTTCATTAGAAGCTAATGTTGCGCCCAATATAAACAAATCATGAGATAATAATAGCCTCAAAGGCCAGATAATGTCCATGTAATCAAAATGTGTGATCAAATAAAGTGATATGCATGTAAGCATGGGCAGGTAAGCTATGACCATGACAACACCTATAAAGGTAATTACCCCTAAGAATAACCAAGTCTTATAAAAATGTGATATGTGGGGCCAAACACATGGCATAAGGATAAAATATATGAAAAACAACACATGTATGGTCAATGATGTTGTGGAATCAACATATTGTCATCATAAATCAATGTGATAAATGCAATCTTTAATAGGTATTGCACATCATAAATGTATCAACATCGAATAATCATGACAATGAATGCTTGACAACAAAAATATCTCAAAAATGTGATCATGTGCCTCATCACTGTTGGAGTTTTTCCCAACTGGATGCTCCCCAATCCTCCCTACAAGGTAGCCATCATTGATCAACAGGATTTCCGGGCCAGGGGCCAACAGCACAGGAGATAGACTCTATAAATATCTCCTCTTCTTCTTTAGGCTCTGCAGAACCAGGGGGGGTATTCCCTATTCAACATCCATGAAATGTACCCGTGAATTAGCTGGGATGCTGACACAAAGCAAATAGATCCTCTCTTATGTAGACCAAATCTATAAAATAAGTGCAAAGGGGCTAGCTTTGGGCTTATGATCAGTTATGAGACAGAGGATTCAAGTCCTAAAACTACTTCTAAAGAAGTCCTAAAAATGTTATGTATTTGAATTTTAGATTGTGTTTTGTATTTGGATGCAAAACTAGGACTTTGGGTTACAACCTTAATACAGGATCAAACCGGTGCCTATCTCAGGGTTCGAAGTCAATAGACATACACATGTGAATGGTTACCATAAACATAGATCAAAGACTAGGTTTCAAGGGGATATTTTAGTATCTACCTTACAGATACTTCCCAAGACTGAGTATTTAGCCATTCATACTTTAATGGTATCCCTGTTGCAGCATGCTTTTCCCAATGCTTAACCTAAAACATTTAATTTGTTCCTTGAAAAAAGGTAAGAAATTAGACATTCAACATAGAAAATCCATGTTCCTAAATCCTAAGTAACCCTTAGCTACTTAGATTCAAAAGAAGAGATGCCCACAACCTAGAGATAAACAATTGAATACATGCAACAATGCATTTCTCATATGAAACAACATGAAACTAGTAAACCTATGCATAAAACATACAACATGAGATTCATAAACTCACGAGACACCCAAAACAGAGCCACCATCTAAGCTGTGTTGTATTAATCCACCAAAATTTGTCTAGTTTTCAACAACCCGAAATGAGTGACATAGTTTGCCTTTTATAGCAAGAATGTGTACTTAACAATTAATCACAGGGTCTTTTCAAAATTTTGTCAGATGCAATGCACCATGAGAATGGCGCCCAAAACATTCAATGCAGCATGAAGAAGAAGAAAGAAGAGCAGGTGAGATTGGGGAATGTGCCACCATTTGAAGATTTTCCCATGAAATATGGTGGGTGGCCTGTCAATCAGACCCATACCCCTCTGCAAACTTGCCATTAATGGCATACCAACTTGCGGCCTCTAGAAACACAACAATCTGTGTGTAAATGCAAATTTTCCCACCAAGAATGCCACTATAGAAATGTGGAAAGCCCCTCATTTGAACAGAGCCGTCGATCTTCCTCTATCGCCCAGATCTGTAGCCTAAATTTGAATGGGCAAGTTGTTGGTCAATTGGATTGCGCCATGTAGGCACCCCTTCAATCGCTGACTTTTCCACAGTGAACATGCATTTACCTTTTCACCTTTCAAATCCTTGTAGATGCAAAAGCATATACATACAATCCGCCTTGGACACGTGGCAACTTGTCATTAGATCTCCATCGCAAAGCATCTGCATTCTCTATCAGCCATCGGAATGACCTTGGGAGTATTTGTCGATGTGCCTTGTCCTGCCGACAGAACCTTGCATCTCCCTTGCTTTTGAAATTGCATATGATCATCTTACATACAAGGCGGACCCCAAAACATTATGAAACATATTTGAAAGCACCACCGGGTCCAGCTTGCATGTATATTCTCTTTGTATATCGCATTGTATATTGCATATACAAATGCAATATACAAACCACAGACTTCAAATCATTATGGAGCAAATTGAAATTTGAATCGGGTCCAAGTTGTATCTTACCTTCCTTGTATATCCACGATAAACAATGCACACATACATACAAGCTGTGGACGTCAGCTCATTTATGAGGCAGATTGGATAATCCTTTGAAATCTGGCATGTATCTTCATCTTTGTATTTTTTATTGTATATTGGCATATACAAGCACCACATATAAGCCGCGGACCTTAGACACTTATCTGCCAAGATACATTCATCCTTCGCGTCCGGGTGTGCTTTACATTTTGCATTGTATATAGCACACATGTACAACCTACGAAACATGCAACTACATGGGCCTCCCAGGCTTTGAACATCGCTGACTTTGACCATACCCGCTTGTATATTTCCTTCATATGTAATTGGTGGGCCCCAGGCTTTGTACATGACCCTTTACACATTGTCTTGTATATTCAAACATACAAACCCACTTGCACATACCTGCAGATCTGACCACCACTTTAGCCTGATTTGAAACTTCTTTGAGATCCGGCTTGTATATTACCCGTTGTATATCAAATATACAACACAACATACAAACCTTTTGATACAACTGTAGAATCTACGATGGAATATTCCAGGAATGTACCCCAACACCACATGCAAACTCGGAATGCATACAAAAATGCATACAACAGTGGACCCCACCACTTGGTTATTGCCATGCATGCATCTTTATCAGCCCATCGGAAGAACCATAGACTTAGCTGCCAATAGGACTTGTCACACCGATAAAACCTTTGAATGCTTTTTGCCTTGTATACTCCGTTGCATGCTCATCGGCCATCGGAAGGACATTTCACTTGGCTGCCTATAGACATAGTCTCAACGATGGTGACTTTTGGTGACGGGAAAAGGAGGGTTACACTATGCAAGGGGGCCGATCATTCTATGAGTAAAAAGGCTTAAGTCACAACTTATACAACCGGGAACCCACCACAGAAGGTCAACTCAAAGTTTAAAAGATAAAGTGCAAGACCCTAGGACTCATAATTTTTAGGGTTTGAATGAAAAAACCTGCAAATGTTCAAGCTTAAAACACTAACCCTAGGTGGGCACCAACAATCACTACAAAAATACATACATCCTCAACAATAGAACTAGTGGCCCTTAAAAATAAGTAAAGTGGGATGAAAGATATGTCTAGAGTAAAAATGGTCCTCCAAATATAAATAGTAGGATGAATAGTGAAAAGTAACATTCATTCTTACTAGCGCCCCTAAGTAAAGACCCACTAGAGCTCCCTACGATTTGATCATTGTTATGTTGTAGATATTTGAGATCTCTTTTATGATGTTGGATCTTTTATTTCACATTTAATTTAATAATGACTTATATCAAGTTGTTATCACATTTTTATTTTAAATTGTATGATTGTATGTATTTATACATGTTCTTTATGTATGAATGTGTGTATGTAAATGATTTAACATGAATAATCAATACACATATTTATCTTTGGTAGTTAATGAACACAAAATATTTTTATGGAACCCTCATTTAAAATGGCACAATCAATGGTCCAAAAGGAATCTGTAGTTATAATCATATGTAATAAATGAATAAGATGCCTTGTTAGGGTTTACATTAGATTTAGGTTGATATCCAATCCCACAACATTGTTTTTGGTCTTGCAATTGTATTAGCCTATGTCAACCTTGTTCACTTTTGTTTAGTAATTTTCCTTTACAACCAAGTTTTTGCATAAGTTTATATCTAGGACCATAAATTTGTTTAATGGGGGAGTGTTGTTATGGGTTACAACATGCCCCTGATTTTAAAATTTGGGGACCCTTGTGTTCAAAATTTTAGAAGTCGTGATTTTAGCCAGAATGAGTTTTGCATGTGGATTTGTGCCTTATTTGTGTGGTCTAAGTTGTATCTTGTTTAAAAGGAGTCATTTCATTTTAAAGGCTACTTTGGCTAGGAATGTTTTAATTTTAATTTATTTTATTTTTCCTAAGCCCTAAAGTTTTTTGTCAAATGTGCAAGTCTTGTCGACTTTTCAAAGCCCCTCTTTCTTTTACTTTGTGCAAGTTGTCTTTATTGGCAGTGAGCTGCCCCCTTGTCAGTGAGGAGTTCAACGCTGACCTCAGGATTTGTGACATGGCAGTGAGCCTCCCATGGATCTGGGTTAAGTCTAGCATTTGTAGTGAGGGTTGATAGCTCAAGCTTTTGGCGTAATGGCAAACGATTCCAACAATTGGTATCAGAGCCATGGGTCACGGGTTTGAATCCCTTGGGTTGCATTGAGGGGGGGATTGTTGGTAGTGAGCTCCCCCCTTGTCAGTGAGGCATTCAATGTTGACCTCAAGATTTGTGACATGGCAGTGAGCCTCCCATGGATCTGGGTTAAGTCTAGCATTTGTAGCGAGCGTTGATAGCTTGAGCTTTTGGCGCAACAGAAAATAATTCCAACAGTCTTGACATCCTAGGCTCCAAAGTAGTCACTGGTGCAAGTTTCCTCAAAACTTTGAACTCTAGAGTTGCATTTTGCAAACCTTTTCTAGACCTTGAACATGGGTAGGTGAGCATTAACTTCACATATGAGAAAGGTTTCAAAACTTTGAAATACTCAAATATACTTATCTTTTCATATTTTCCTCCACCATTTTTGGCACTCTAGCTCACCAATGGTGTGTAATTACTCCTCTTTTTCTAGATCTCTTGCTATTTTAGGCAAATTCACATTTGAATATGGGTTTGTGCTTTCATTTCCCATTTTCTAGTTTGAAAATGTCTTTCATTTTGGGGAAATGCTTTGTTCTTCTTTTGAATTTCAAAATTTGATGTTTAAAAGTTTTATTTTCCTTTGATTTTGCATTCAATTGTGATTTCAATGGTGAATTTCTTCTATATTTTGAAATCTTTTATAGGTTAGACCTAGTTTTTCCTAGTCTTTGGCTCTATGGTTTCCAAACCTTAGTATTTTTGGGCATTTGATGAAATTTCTTATTTTAGCCTCGTTCAAACACTTAGAAGATCTTGTTTAGGTTGTAAAGCCTCATTGGACACCAATTTTCAAATCTTTTACAAACCGTTTAAATCTAGTTTAATTAGTTTTGTGGTTCTTTTTCTAGACTTCCACTTCACTTTGCAATTTCTAGACTTTCGTTGTGTTTTGTAGTTAACTACAAAATGCACTCAGCTTCCAAACCCTAGATGGAGCTGAAAATTTGTTTGTAGTTTATAGTTACCTATGAACTACTCTTAGAGTCCAAACCCTAGTTGCAGTTTGGAGTTCCAAAACATTTTGTACTTTCTAATCTCTTACAAATTTACAACTATACACCAAACCCTGTTCGACCTTCATGATTTGTTTGTAAATTATAGTTTTCTATGAACTACAACCAAAGTTAAAACTTCATCCATAGTCTAGACCTTGCTTGTAAAATGTAGTCTCTTGTAAATCACAAGCTAGCTCTGAAACTCAAGTTGCATCCTACATTCTAGACCCAAACCCTGATTTACACTAAAGCATGAAAACACTCATTTTGAAGATCTTGATTCCTAAAATTTGTAATCTTGATCAATTTAATCATGAAAAAGTTTTATTTAGATGCAATTGAACATATTTTATTTCATTTTAGATTAATTGATCAAAATATGGTAAAATTGTAAAAAAAAATCAATTAATTAATTTAAAGAGTTAATTTCTAGGTCCTTTTTGAGCATCTATGACATCACCTGCCAAAATGAAGTACAAATATAAAGGAGTCACCCCACCTTCAAAGTTGATCAATGATTAGGTCAGTGTAACAGATACAGATGTTAGGCATATAGGGTTAGAAGAATTTCAATCCAGAATGATTATACCTATAGATAAAATGTTACCTAAGGTAAAAAAACTAAAAAAATAGTGGACTGGTACAAGCGACAAGGTTTTCTATAGCCTTGCAATCACCTGATTTAGTTATGACATGTGCTAAATATTATGATATGATCAATAGAGAAATCAAGACCGAGGATGGAAATGTAGTATTGTTGATTGCATCCTAGTACATAGAAGAAATGTTTAACATCCCTTTAAGGGAAAAACATTGCAACCTTACCCTTGAGTCAACTTAGACTTATTACAATGAGCATGTGAGTGAATGCCAAAAGGAAATCAATGATTGTCTTTTGAAACCAAAGTCCATATTAACTAGATTGCCAAAGAAGTTGTATAGAAGTAACTTCATTGAGGTAGTAAATGACTGTATCTCCCTGTTGAGTAGAATTACTAGACAAGCAGATGCTAGAGAATTTCAAAACTGGTTGTTTATATATATTGTCAAAATTTTGAAAGGGCAAAAATTCTTTGATTGGGCCACCATGATCAATGGTACCCTTCATGAACAATTGACAATGTTAAATTCAAACTAAGAAATTTTGCATGACCTCTTACTTAGTGTATGCCCTAGCCAAAAGATAATAGTTTTTAGGACTACAAACAGAAGGGGCCATGATGCTAGGACAAGAAAAGGTTTATGAATTTTATCCACAACTATAATTCAATGCATTTGCACAATATTCACCTAGGGTAAATGATGTATTTGTCTTTTTCATCATTAGAATGCTAGAAGGAGATTTTGGTTAAAGATTATCTCCAGAGGCTAGGGTTGAAATTGAGAAGTATGGCTATTAGTTTATTTAGTTTCCATCATTTTCTTAATTCAAAATTTTTGGATTTGACAAGCCTCCATAAAAACTGCTGAGGTATTTCAGTGATAATATTGCAATACTAGAACTATGTCAATAATGATCAGAAGTGCATAAGTTGTGTTTCAAGAAGAAAGTGTAGGGACCGCACTTTCCCATCAAAATTAGTTAACATGAACACATAACAAGCCAAGCTTATAGAACTGTAGAAATTAAAATGGCCTAATGGAACCTAAAATTATATGAGGCAAGGTCATGTTTAAACCCTAAATCAGTAGTTGAAGGGTTGAAAAATATCTATAAGTATAAAGGTCAAATAGAATACTTTTGGAGTAACTATGTTGATGAACAAGAGGTTAGAAGAAGAGATTATACAAGGATGACTACCCTCCAACTGAAGAATTTCATCATAACTATAGTGCCAAATGTTATTAAGGATGATGGAAATATCCTGGATCCTACTTATGAAAAATAATTAATTGCATCCAAACCCATTCCAAGGGTTGATTGGGGACAAAGAGAAATCAATAGTGTTTATTTTAGAACAAGAGTAATTTTGAAGAAAATGGCTCAGAAATGGTTGAATAAAATGAGAATTAAACATAAAATGTCTCCAAGGGAATTGAAAGTTTGGGATGCCATGCAATTAGATTTACAACGAGGGGCATCTACTTTAGAACCTAGGTATCCCTCCAATCAGAATATTCCAACACAAGTGCCAATGCAATATGCTTTGTCACTACCACAACAACTAATGAATCCTCAAGTTGAGTCTTCTCATGTAGTTAAGGAGCAACAAGAAGAACCCATAGATGTATCTTCTTTAAACAAGACTCCTCCACATGGTGAACATAAAAATATTCTTGAAAGTATTCATGCCTATGATAGCGAAATGTCTTCACCTTCCTCCAAAAGAATTCAATCTACCTCAAGACAAGGTCAACAACAAGTGCCACAACCTATAGGTCAACTTGATATTGAAGATCAATAGACAGGACAATAGAAGGAATAATTTGAACTAGAAATGGAAATAGAGAGAGGATGAGAATTAGGGAGAAAATGAGAAAACAATATTGGATCAACAAGAACAAGTTCAGGATGAAGAACAACATGAACAACAAACTGATAATGAATAAGCTATGTAACAAGAAAATTAGGTTTATATGTAGCAGCAGATTAGCCAAGAGCAAGTTCATGTAGAATAACATGTAAGTAAGGAATAGATACATCCAGAAAAGCTTCTTTAGAAGGAAGTAAATCAAGATGAACAACAACTACAAATCCAATAACAAGAAATGTTCAAAGAGCAAACTCCATTTAATAACACTCCTTAATGGTTCAATCAGATTTTGCAAAGTAAAAAGAGTGTGTTATAGCAACCATTAGATGATCTAGAAGAATTATCATCAATATCTAAGTCATGCCCAGCCAAGAGAACTAGAATTTGATTGACAATAACAATAGATCCATAGGGAACCTAGCAAGCTCAGATTGTAACTCCTTTGAAAGATGTAGTGGAAACCCAATTGCAACCATCCTACATTTTTGTCATTACAATTTCATTGGGGAGATCTTCACAGGAGCAAGGAAAGTAAATTGCAAGATCTTTAGTGGAGTGGATGCATCAAATATGGAGAAAGACAAAGCTACACAATAGAATCTTAGAGCAGAAATTGCTTGATTAACTACTTATATTGAGAGTTTGGTAGGATCTATCGATCCTTCCAAGCTATCGATTCAAGTACAAGTATGCCCCCTGCCAGTGAAATGAGAAGTATTGTTACTGCCACAAGGGATTGGAGTAATGAACTATTAACACTGAGAAATAAAACTAGAGAATTAATGTTGGAAGAATGTAAAAAATTCAAAGGTCAAGAGGATGCAATGAAGATAATGGAAGAAGCTTTTGATCAAGAACTGAGAGACATTGATTCTTGTCTTCCATTTCTTGTGCAAATAGCTAAATAGATCCTCTAATTTTGATTAATGAAGACATCATTGATGGGAAGAGAGTTTTTATACATAAAACTCCAGCTGAATCATGTAATTGTAGGAAAGGCATCTTACAAGGTTACAAAATACATTGTAATACTTCACAAGACTTTATCAATTGAGAAAATAAGGAAACTGGTGATTTTGCTAATAAAATAGGGTACAATTTATATGATGAGAAAAATAATTTGAAGACAGTGAGGTCTAAAGACCCAATTTGAAGCAATGCTAAAAACAAAATTGACCAACAACAAGAATAATTTTACTTCTTCTATCACTAGGTTGATACAAATGAGATTTTCTTGTGAAGAATTTGAGAAAAAGGTGATTGTTTTCAAATAGGTACATGATTTGATCATGGAAAACTTTGTTCAAGCAGATGTTAGATTCATTAATTTTGAAGGTCTTGATACAATTTTAGTGGAGAACATAGTCAACAAGTTCCATGAGTATGAACAAATATAGGCTTCTTCAAGGGCAAATTAATGTTTTATCTGTGAAATGTGAATTATTATTTGTCATGTACTTTATTGTAAAATATTGTAATATTTTAAAATAAGGGGTGGTCAAGGTGACCCTTCATATTCCCTTTTGGTGGGAATGACTCTTTGTATTCCCAAGGCTCAGGTTGCATTATAAATAGTTGTAAAAGGCTCTTTGTTAGGGGCTCCTTTTTTTGATTTCCATTGGAGGTTTACCTTTGGGGATCTAAAAGATTTAATGTTTTCTTTATTTTCATTTTAGTGGAGATTCACAAACTGCTACAAATACAAACTATGAAATTGCTCAAATGTGGATTTTCACATTCTTATTTGTGAACTTTGAATTTATTTTCTTCTCAACATCTCTATACATTTAATTCACTTAATGTTGATGAAAGCAATGTGTGTTTAAACCATTGATGCCTTGTTGATGGTGAGGTATTTTGTGTGGTCGAATGAACATCTATTTGTACAACAAATCAATGTAACAATCTTATGAATGTTATTTTCCTTCAAAGATTGTGTTGTCTTGCATTGGGATTGTGAATAAGGACTTGACAAAGATTGGTTTCAAGGTTGTTTTTGTCCATTTCTAGAATAATGTATGGAGGAGTAGAAGATAAGTTCATCTTTTTTCACCTTTTTTGTTTCACCTTTTTTCTAACCCTCCCTCTTTTCTTTTCTTTTCTTTTATTTGGTGTTATTTTTAGTTTGCATTGATAGATTTCAAATCCCAAAAGGCAATATAATATGTGTATGCATGCATGTGAATGTTCATATTCTTTATAGTTTTAGAAATAATTGAAGGCCTGTACTAGCTAATAGTGTTTTATTTCACTAAGTTAGTCATTTTTCTTGTGAATGATTTTAACATCTACTGTAGCCCCTTGAATGGACTATCCAAAGTGCTCTTTAATGGGGAGATTTTGGTGAAACCTCACAATTTATGTATGAAAGACTCCTGAAGCTAGCCACTTTCCAAGTAGGGGAACCTTTGCCATTCTAGCCCATAGGCTTCATGGCTTATGGGTACATTGGTGTGCCAAAATTTACAGCAACAGGGAAGAGAAGATATATCAATAGTAGAAGTGTCTTCTAAATCAATAGTACATACACATGCTTCTTTTCAATTATTACATGCCTCATATGGTTTCTCATTAAAGGATGGATCCATGTAAAGAGGGGGGTTTATAAGATTTAGAATTGACTTTGTATTATCCAACACCAAAAGGTATGAAATATAGTGGTCCCTAATCATCAAATAAAGTACTACAAGTAGGAGGTCACAATTTATAGCATTTGTATCCCATGTATGACTTTGTATAATATAGTTGTTAGAACTATCCATGAATTGGCACATGTTGTATGGTTGAAGATCAATAGATATGCAACAAATGTTTTCTTTATGCCAAAGTTTTACACATCTATGTAAAGTGGATTGTACAAATCTCATAACATGTAACCATTAAACCCCAAGGAAGATATTATATGTTAATTTTCCAAGCATCACATGAAACAATGCATTCAATGTGTAAGGTCCAATTGTGATTGGAAGAGTAATAGTATCAACACATGATCTACCCACATTATTGCATCCTCTAACAGTAAGTTCAAATGGTGAAAATTTAACATGTCCAAATTTAATTACTTTAAGCAATCTTCAATGCATATGTTTAGACTAGATCCATTATCAACTAAAGGGTGTTTAATGTTTAACTTGTTATGTCTCACCCTAATGTGCAAGGGTAAAGATTCATTAATAACTAATTCATGTGGTAGTTCTTAATCATCAAATAAAATAGTATGTGGTTCCTTATGGCCAATGTATTCTATCAAATAAGTCACCAATTATGGAGTAGTATTGGAATTGATTTGAACATTCTCTAAGGTTTTTTGCACACTATCCTTATATAGAGGTGTTGTGCATACTAGACCCCAAGTGATATGTTAGCTCATGTGTTCTTAAGTTGATCAATATTATAAGTCTTTTGAACTTTTATTCGTAAGTGTAGGCTTAAGAGTAAGATTGGGTACACTAGGAGGCAAACTAGGTTGTTGCAAGAGAACATCTTGGTCTCTACGTAGTCTGTGATGTGTCTGTTCAACTATGACATAGTTGTGTGAATTTGGAGCATCATGAAAATTAGTTGTATGAAAATGTGCATGTTATATGAGTAGTAGGGAAGGAAGCATCAAAAGGTAAATAATGAGAGGGTATTACTAGGTCTTTTCTATCCTTATGACCACTAGGTTTAGAAAAATGAGCAATGAAAGCATGTGCTAAATTCATAAATGAAGTGTAAACAAACAAGATGAATCAAACCATTGCAAATCTTTTATCACTCAAATAAAGTCTAAAGTCACTAATTAATAAGACATCATCATCTAAATAAGTTTGTAATTTTTTAAAATTGTCCTCATCTTGATGATGGATCACAAAGTGTGATTTGAAATGTTAATAAGAAACATTCACATAGTTACTACTAGGAGCTCTTTCATTCAATCCTTTAAATATTGTGATTAGCAAGCAAGAAAAGATTTAATATGTAAGGATGCATCCAAGAACCATCATAATAATCTTGTAACAAATCTTCACCAAGAGTAGTAATGTCATCATGTAGTGGGAAAGGAGGTAAGAAAGTGTCACTAACATCCACATGAGGGGCTGAAGAATTATCACCATAATGTATGACATCATCATGAGCAGTATTAGTCGATAAAAGAATATCACAATCATATATGACTCATATGGGATGTAAAAGAATGAGCATCACAAAACACATCATCAAGTATAAAAGAGGGCAAATCCACAAGGGTAGACATGTGACCATCATGACATGTAAAAGAAATATCATCACAAGGAGCAATAATGTCATGAGAAGGACACCCCACATCACTAATAACCATCATGCATGGTATGTGACAAACTAAAATCTCACTAGGTGCATGTTCATCACAAACCATAGGTGAAATATGATCAACACAAAGCTCATGAACACATGAAATAAGGATATCCAAGATAAAAGAATGAGCACTAGCCAAATCTATAGAGGGATCAAAAAGTATATGATAGAACAACACCTCCATAGACAATGCATCCTTACCCATAGCATATCATGACATAAGTGCATCAAGGATGGAAGGATCATGTGTCATAAATGATAGGAAAATATGTGCATGTAAATTAGTAAGAGAACATGACCATTGAGGGTACATATAAATAATGGCACACTCCAAGGGTGGGTGAGTGGGATGAATTATGTATGAGGTAATGAAAGGATTAAACCCCAAGGTCAAATGCATATAGAAGATATGTCAAATCTAAAATAAAATTAGCAAAATTCATAAATGATCAAATTTAAAACAAATCAACAAATGTAAACCCTAGGGGAGAATAGGGGTTGGTTAGGGTGGGTGAAAATAATATTACACAATGTATCACAAAAACCTAAGGAAAAGATACAACTAATAAAGCACAATTAAAAGGAGTCTAAACCCTAATAAGATATGAAAATATGAAAACAATCAGAAAATACAATTCTAAAAACCTAGTTACAAGTAAGGATAAACCCTAAGGCAAAACCTTAGGAGGTGTAAGAGCAGACAACTTCACCAAAATGTAAGGGACTAAAATGTCTTCTACATAAATCTAGGCTAATTAAACAAATATAAACAAATAATCACACAATTAACCTAGATTTAATTTCAATAGCTATGTTGATAAACTAAATTACTATTTTAGAAATTAAATGTGATGGATTAGGGTACTTAATTTTGGGAATAATAATGAAGAATTTATGTTAATATTGCACAAAATCTAATCCTTTAGGTACATGAAATTAATGCTCTTTGACTAATGATGCAGTCATGTTAGAACATATCTAGAATTTTCCATGGATCAATTGGAGCCCTTTGGGTTCGACCCCAAGTGTGTGAAATTGATCTCGAGTGTGGAAATGATCTATAACTTATAGGATCGACCTAGTAGAATGCAAACTCTTGAAACTTAACCTTGATCTTTGGTAGTTGAATGCTTGTAAGGGTGACAATATTTAAAAATACCTTTGGAGAACTTGCTAGATCACTAGGGTCAAGTTTTCTTAGGTCAACCCCCTATTAGATTGACTTTACAATGCTAAGTGAATGATTGAAGACAACAAATGATTGAAGACAACAGTCTCAAGCATGCAAATGGCCTATGCGATTCTAATGTAGATCTTGATTCTTTTGTCCCTTAGACATTGAAGTGTGCGATAAGGATTTCTCCTTGTAATCCTCATATTCCTCTGTGTGAATTAATTGCATAAATAAATCTTTTTAAATACCAACACATAGCAATAAGTCACACAAGCGTGCACCAAGCCAACTCATAGCAACCATTAGGAAAGGGTGGGAGTCTAAAAATTTGAATTTTAAAATTTAAATTTTAAGGTCAACCCCAAAACACTTATGTTGACCCAAGACATTAAGGTGCTAATTTCGATACATAAAATGAATGAATAGACATTAAGGTGCTAATTTCCATACATAGAATGAATGTGTAAACATTAAGGTGCTAATTTCGATACATAGAATGAATACGTAGATATAGATATGAATTTAGGTGCAATAAATAATTAATAATAATGAATATATAAAAATACTTAAAATAAGAATAAATAAATATAAATAGGTATATAGAAATAAGTATAAATAACACTGTATAATTGTATTAAATTATTTCATCAAAATATACCCAAACTACCTAAATGAGAATTGGCATTCGTATACAAATTTTACCATAACAAATAAAGTAACCATATTTTTTGAAACCCACAGGAAACCTTGGCAAGCGATGTAACCAAACCGAGGCCACTTTTCTTTACTGCCAGGCCAAGAGACATTACCCCCAAAAGATTCCATTCCCCGTCATTACCAATACCATTCATTCATCCAACAAACTCATACTCCTTTGTATTCAGACATGGACTAATTACCTACCAGCTGCTACTAGGACAGTTATTAAGCAGTTTTTTTCATCACCCATAGTCCTATAAACTGACTCTGATAATACCCATTCCTGCTGTAATTCAGTGGTTTCTCTTTTTCAGCTTCTCTTATTGCTAACCTTGAGATGCAGTGGCAGGACATTAACAATATCCTTGTGTTGTCACAGATCTGTACAGACCGGCTGCTGCATATTATTACATAGTTCAACCTCTGCCATTTTCTGCACACTTGGTTGCAAACTTGCATATATGTTATTGAATGCTGTCACTGACAAGCTTTTTCTTTACAGTGGATGTCAACTTTTCTTTTGGGACTTGGGTGTTTCTTATCTTATCTTATCTGCCTTGAATTGTCTGTTACATGTGATTTTGGAGGTATATATTCTCACTGCTACTGTGCTCATTCCATCATTCTGTGTATGATTTGGATTGTGCAAAAACCTCATTTCACTTTAGCACTAAATTTGTGTGTTTGGTTTCTATATTTACTGATCTTTGCAACAGCTCTACGCAGGTGGGTACACAGAATTTCCCAAGATTATAGTTTTGGAGCTGGGGAAGAAGTCTTTGCTCTCAGGGTTGGTTTGTGTGTGTTTATTATCACTGGCAATGCAGTGAGTTCATTCATTTTTTACGCCATGTTAACCACAAGCCTCTCGATTGGGCAAATCCTGAGATGGGTTTTAATTCTTATCATCCATTTTCCCCTCAAATCCTCAGCTCAGACCACTGCATTTGAATTCCCAGTGCTCACGATTAGGAATCTGACACTTTTGGGAGATGCCCATCTGAAAAATGGTATGGTGAGTCTTAGCAGGGAGCTGGGAGTGCCAACTTCAAGTGCAGGAAGGGTACTGTACAGCCAACCGGTCAGATTTCTGGACCCTTATACAAAAATTTCAGCTTCTTTTAAGACATGTTTTGCATTTTCTATCACCAATGTGGATCCTGCCCCTGTTCCTGTTTCAATTGGGGATGGCCTAGCATTTATCATTGCTTCAGATGACACAACTGTTGGGAGCGCTGGAGGGTTTTTAGGAGTCACGAGTTCTACTACAGGGGTTGTGGAGGCTCCGCAGGAAAATCAAAATATAATTGCTGTGGAATTTGATACATTGTTGGATGTGGAATTTCATGATCCCAATGGAAATCACGTGGGTTTGGACATCAATAACATGACTTCAATTGAGGTGGCAGATTTGGGTACTATAAATGTTGATTTGAAGACTGGTAATGTCATCACAGCATGGATTGTGTATGACAATACAGAGAAAATTTTGAGTGTAAGCTTGAGCTATTCCAATCAGAAGCCTCTAGAACCTGTTCTGTCTGTCAGAACTGACTTATCACAGTTTTTAAATGAGTTTATGTATGTTGGTTTCTCTGCCTCCACTGGAGGAAGTACAGAACTCCATAATATTGAGTATTGGAGTTTTTCAAGCTTTGGGCCCCCGAGTCCTAACGATAGTCCTGTAATCTCTCCTGTTCATCCACCTACTTTTTTCTTTTCTCCGGAGGCCTCTGACCAGAAATCACCTCTCTCCCCAACCCCTGTATTGGGTCGAAAAGGTGGCTGCCATAGATATGTATGTATGAATGGAAGATTAGTTACAGGCGTTGCAACAGGAGGAGCATTTGTGATTTTATTGTTTGCTGTATGTATTGCTTGGTTTTGCCATCGCAAGTATAGAGGATTGAAAAGGAAAGATTCCTTCAGCTCTGATATTGTAACATTGAAATTGCCTCGAAAATTCACCTACAAAGAACTCAGCACTGCCACCAAAGCATTCCACCCAGCTAGAATAGTAGGTAATGGAGCCTTCGGAACTGTCTATAAGGGGATTCTGCCTGACAATGGAGCATTGGTGGCTGTAAAGAGATCTACCCAAAACAATCAGGGGAAGAGTGAGTTTTTATCAGAGCTTTCTATTATAGGATGCCTCAGACACAGAAACCTAGTGCAGTTGCAAGGATGGTGTTATGAGAAAGGAGAGGTTCTTCTAGTGTATGATTACATGTCAAATAGCAGCTTAGATAAGATCCTTTTTCAAGAAGGTGGAGGACCTGTGCTGTCATGGGAAAATAGATGCAATATAGTAAATGGGGTTGCATCGGCATTGGCATATTTGCATGGAGAATGGGAGAAGCAGATAGTTCATAGAGATGTAAAGGCGAGCAATATAATGTTGGATGGAAGCTTCAATGCAAGGCTTGGAGATTTTGGGCTTGCTCGGCTTACAGAGCACAACAAAAGCCCTGATGCAACTCTAACTGCAGGAACCATGGGATACCTAGCTCCTGAATATATATTGTCTGGAAAGGCCTCAGACAAAACTGATGTTTTCAGCTTTGGGGCAGTTGTTTTGGAGGTTGCCTGCGGGAGGAGGCCCATTGAAAAAGATGTTGGACCCAGAGGGAGTAATTTGGTGGATTGGGTATGGGGTTTGCACAGAGATGGGAAGCTTCTTGAAGCTGCTGATGTGAGATTGAAAGGAAGCTTTGATGAGAAAGGAATGACAAGAATGCTACTTGTTGGACTACTCTGTTCACATCCTGACCCTGTATCCAGACCTACAATGAGACAAATTTTACAGATTCTGAGTGGAGAGGCTCCGCTCCCTCATGTTCCTCGTTCTAAGCCTAGTATTTCCTTTCCATCTAACCTTCTCCAGAATCTCCAGGACATTGTTTCTGACTATGATCAAAGTGAGATGTCCAGCTGCTCCACCAGCTTCAAGGAACAATATTCTAGATGACTGCCGAACCCTCAAGCTGCACTTAAGTTCATGTTCATTTATCAAATTTTGCATCTCTTCTTGCTTCTATTCAGAACAAAGATGATCTTGTAAGATAAAAAGCCAAATCCAGAGCTATTTACCCCAAGTTTGATGAGATGCGCAACTGGTTATCTGCCAGTGTATTCAATCTGCTTGGTGACTTCTATAGAGTATTTACACCAATTTCATTCAACTTCATTTCTGAGAAAACAGGCCACCAGCACTAGTGCTCTGGTATGTAGACTATGCAAATGCTTTTGTCTGGGAATTTAGTTATTGCTGGTGGAGTCCTGCACCATGCTGTGCTTTGCCTCCAGACTAATTGTTGTACCTGTAATTTGCAGTGAGGGCTGCATTGTGTATTAGTGTGATTTGTTATTTTCCATTGTTCCCTTTCTGGTGGATACATGCCTGTAAAATGAAATGGACAAATGCACATTTTGGGGGAGAAATAAAAATCAACCAGCTATCCCTTACAAGAGTTAGCTTCTCTAGATATATTATGGGCATACTAGGAGAGAATTCTCAAATTCTCGAGGGCAAAATGTGGACGTTTACCATGTTTCATTGGTAAAACTCCCGTGAATAAATAATTTATCTCAGAAGTCATTTGTTGAGGCTGCTATGCTCAATTTTCAGTTTGTTTCAGTACCTTCTTTGCTTCATACTAGAGATTTGTATGTAAAAGAAATCTATTAGAACAGTTTTGCCTGTTGCAATAACAAAAAACTGGTTTGTTCTTGTAAACTCATCATGGAAGAAAAGCTGCAAAAATAAGACCTAGAAACTATTAACAGGACGAACTTCCATTGTCATGGATGGCAAATTGCAGATGCAAGTCTCTTAAAATTGGTCGATTGTGTCTTATTCTCCTTCAAATTTTAACCTTCTTCATATACTGTTTTAAAATGAAATGAACTGATGGGTCTGTGGAAAAACCAAAAAAGATAAAATGTGTTGATGATGTCCGGTTTTCTAGAATACA
Source organism: Cunninghamia lanceolata (assembly GCA_027924645.1). Lineage (NCBI taxonomy): Eukaryota > Viridiplantae > Streptophyta > Pinopsida > Cupressales > Cupressaceae > Cunninghamia > Cunninghamia lanceolata. The sequence goes on from BSBN01000402.1 coordinate 6,784,593, forward strand.
CAACACTAAATGTCTCATATACCGTCTCATCTAAAATCTTAGCATTGCAGGTTCAATGTTGCTCAACTATTTTTCTTTGGTTAGAGTTTTATTAAATTTTCTATCCTCTCTTATCTAAAAATATCAGTATTGCAGGTTCACTGTTGTTCAAGCATTTTTCTTTGGTTAGAGTTTTCTTGAAATTTTTTAATATTGTGCACAAACATTCTTGTCTCCATGTGATTCAATGATTCTAGTATGCCTTACGAGCTATTCTCTTTGGTAACAAAATTAATGCAATAGGTTTGCTTGAATATTATTATTGTAGACATGATATTTCCACAGTCCATGATATAAGAAAGAGCTTCTGGAAAAACTGTGTGTTGCTTTTTTAGATTGACGTTTCAGATCACACTCCGTGATCCATCATCAGGAAGAAAAGAAGAGAATGAGAGTTAAAATTGCAGAGACAGTTCCTTAAAAAGAGAGGGGGGGGTGGGCATGGAGTACCAGTATTTAACCTAAGCTAAAGAAACAAAAGAGGGATGAGAAAAAGAACTACTAAATCTAAATACAGATAAAAAGAGATACTAAATCTAAATCTGAATATTACTATGTTGCTTTGGAAATGCTCAAAGTATGGCCATCCTCTCCCACCGGATCATTATTACCAGTCTCCATGAGCAAAATGTTTTTGCACCCTTCTATGTTAAGTTGCTACTTTACCCTCCATTTCTGAAGCCCCACAGTCCAATCTCCATTGAAACTCTGTCACTTCTGCTTTTTGATCTATGCATACCTAGCTAAAGGCCTTAATGAACAATATTTTGTCTTGTCTCCTTTTGCTGAAGCCTGAAAAAACAATATTCATTTACCAGTTTGGTATTTGATTTACATCATAGCAGAATGTCAGAAGGATTAATAATGACAGCTTATATAATGGCAGTACTACGAGAACCTTTGGTTTCGGTGACAAGAAAGGCATGATAGGATTTTCACCTTTTGGGGTTCATTGATGTCTTGTCTTTATGTACCTCTGCATTAATTTATTTACTTGTTTTCTAAACTTCTGCAATTGATGGAAATGTGTAAGGGAAGCTTAAATGTTACATTCATTTTCTTGTCTGTTTGTTGAAGATCTCCTCTTGATTTATTGTAGAAAATCAATCTTTCTGTGTTAAAAGAAAATCTAGATGTAAGCAACTCTGAATTAGTTTTAAAAATAATATCAATGCCCAAGTTCTTAAACAATGCCCATGATTTGAGATAAGTTTCATCGGATAACTTAATTCAAAACAGAGATGGATGTTTCTAGAGGCCAAACGGTTCAAATAATTCAATGTTATCTGCTACTCAACCAGATGTTTTTAGAGGCCAACACTAAAGTGGCTCGATAACTGGTTATGAAATGACATAGACTCATTCCAAACAGTATAACTATACATCAGTTATTTGTGCCAATTGATGCCCTTCTGTTTTTGTATGGGAAAACTTTTCTTAGCTGTTAAGTAAAGCGATCCTTATCAAACAGTTCGCTGAATGGAAAAAAGGCAACGTTTGAATCTATGTGGCAGAGGTAGTATTTCTCCACTTTGTCAAAAGAGATTCCATGTCAAAGCATAATGGGCTACTAGCTCCAAGAGTTCTATCTTTGAGTGAAAGGCACTTTGGTGAACTTTCTGTGTACTTAAGGTAATAAGAAAAGCATCCCTGGGACTCCCCAGGTTGGACATGATTCCTACCCACCTTTTTTTTTTCAATGGAAGCCTTTGATTAATGAAATGCTTGGAATGACCTTTTCCGACAGAGATGGATGGAATTGTTGTCATGAAATCTGCTGTAGACTAGGATTTTCTTAATGTCAGGGCTTTCTTTTGACATGTGGGGCAGAGCCAATTATCACTCAACCAGATTCTTTTTCTCCCCTCTATTGTATGCAGACAAAGTGGGGACAACCGACCATATTCATTCAGCAAAGACCTCACTTTACCAATCCACCCTGTACAGAACCAGCACTAGGTATACTTAGAAATATAGAATAGGCTCTAATATAGTAGCAAACTGACAACATTTTAGAAGTCCCAATCCAGAAGCAGGCTTTCAGGTGCAAGTGTGAGGGTTAATGTGTAAGCTTCTTCCCTTGGGACAGTCCTAATATTGCTTTTTTTGTAATCAGAGGAATTGGAAACCCAATGTCAGGTCGCCCCACATCACAGACTATAAAAAGATCCATTTCCATTTCCATAGCATTGCTTTTTTTAACCAGAGGAATCGGAAGCTGAATAACCTAGAGCCAGCCCATTTAGGGCTCTCTCTAGCTTGTGGTTGTTATCTCGGTGAAAGCAGTACTCTATTAAAATATATATTCAGTGGCATATTCTTATGGCAGATTTGTATGGATGTTTACTTATGGAACTTCCCTTCATAGGTAAATGAATTCAGAGGTTACCTGCATAGAAAGAGACTGAACATAAAGCATTTGCAGCCTCCAGTGTTGGCTGTTAACTGCAAAATCACATTGGATACCATGGCAGGGGTCCATGTGGTAGCCCCCACCAAAGGAAACTACCCCAACAATAGCAAGGGTCCCATAGAAGGAGCCTCTTTTCTTTCAACTACTGAGAAGTGGAAAGAGGAGTGATTTCTTGGTAAAGGGTATGGACCCACCCGTGATAAGCGAAAAAATCTGCTCAAGGAGACTTAATATAGCTGGTTGTCTTTCTTGACTTTTTCTAATTAAAAGCCTTGAATTGCAAATAATTTTGAAACTGTCACAGCTTATTTAATACCTTAGTCAAAAAGTCGTTGTAAGGCACTATCCAGCCGCCCAGCGTATTCAATTAAAATAAATTAATAGGTACATTGTTGCAAAAGAAAACAAGTGCCATGTAGTGCCCTGTACCTGTGTTATAGTGTTGTTATTATAGTATTTGTTTAGTTGTAATTTTTTTGTTGATTAATTATTGGTTGTATATAGTATTTGGTTAGTTGTAATTTTTTTGTTGATTAGGTATTGGTTGTATAGACAAATTGCATTTCAATAATTGAAAATTTAAGTTTTGAAGAGTGTTGAAATGTCTTAGGTAAATAAAATTGAAATTTCAAAAACAATCTAATTTGGTAAAAATAAAATAGGACTAAAATATTTCCTAACTATAAAACTAAACTTTTACAAAGTATATTAAATAACACAAATATTTCCTTAAAATGTAATAATACTAATACTTTTATAATTTAAAATGCATTAAAATATTGTAAGTTTGAAGAATAAAATAAAAAAGTAATAACATGGCAAAATATTTTTTGTGATAATGTAGATTTTTAACTTTTGACTAAATAAAATTGAAATCTTAGATTTTTAACTCTTGACTAAATGAAATTGAAATCCCAAAAATAATCTAATTTCATAAAATAAAATGTGTAGAACCCTAACCCTAACTGGGTGTGGATGGATTTGAAATGTCCGCCTAAAATATTAAAATGTAATAATATTGAATACCATTACAATTTAAAATGCATTAAAATATTGTATGTTTGAAGAATAATTACATAATATAATAATAGTGTGGATAGATTTGAAATGTCTGCCTAAGATATTAAAATGTAATAATATTGAATACTATTACAATTTAAAATGCATTAAAATATTGTAAGTTTGAAGAATAATTACATAATATAATAACAAAAACATATTCATATTTACATCACTACGTATTTTATCTTAGTCACTTAATTTTTATTTAAGTAATAATAGTAAGTACTTTTAGACAACATAATTTTAATTATTTTAATTAATGTAATATTGTGGTTTAATAATAATTTTGGGTGCATTCATTTAATAAAAGTATGTAGTTTAGCTCCATTTAATTAGACATCAATAGTTAAGATTAAATGAATAGTTAATAAATATTTTAGTGAAATTAGGTTATTTATGTGTAGAACCCTAAAGTATAGTAATAATACTAATGCTTTTATAATTTAAAATGCATTAAAATATTGTAAGTTTGAAGAATAAAATAAAAAATATAATTAAATTCATGATACTATAGATTTTAAAGTTTTGACTAAATAAAATAAATAATCTCATTACATAAAATAAAATCTGTAGAACACTAAAAACTAAATTAAAATTATATTACTTTTAGCTAATGAAGCAAAAAAATAATCGCCATCTATTTAGGCATGACTTAACTAGTGGGAGACAAAATTTATGTTCATAATTTGTTTACTTGCCACGTACTCCCTTCAAATCAAAATTCTCTCCGCATTTATAGTTTTTTGTTGCACTCTCCCAACAAATCGACAATCCGCAGAGAAAGGTCAATTTTTTTCAGCCAATAAATCATTTCTAAATAATTTTTTTTAAAAAATTTATCATGTTCACATAGGAAAAGTACAAATTTAAATCAAATTTGTCCGACAAGAAAAATAATCCTATCTTTTGATTGGTTTGCAATCAATAGATTAATAACTAGATAAGTTGAACTCATTGCAATAGTACAATTAATTAAAGCATAAATTAGTTTAGATTAAAAAAAAGGATGGTTGGACAAATTTAATTAGATAATTATTTTATTTTTATTTTTATGGAGGATTTTATGTCATCTTCAAGATTGTTTTGCTATTCAAAATGGGAGCACGAGTCTATGTTGATAATTATTTTAATATTTTAAGTAGATGGGAGTATTTAGATTAGATGAAGATTTTGGAATATTCCTTGTTTTTCAATGAAATTGTGATCTCTTTGCTAAATTAATGCTTTTAGGTTATTTGCCGATCCTCTCCTCTATCTAGGGTCAAATCCACGAATTTAGGCCGAGTTCGTAGTTGTAGACTTGTCCTCTGAGTTGGAACTCAACCCTATGAAATATATAATTTTGTTTTGATGCTAACCTGCATGCTTTGTCCTTCTTGTGCTCCTTTTTGGTATTTGAAGATTGACATTATTTAAGAATACTTTAGTAGGGTTGTTGTGTTGATAGGGAGTCACATGTTTGCCTAGGCTATTCCATAGAAATGTTTGTAAACTATTGAAAACAATACTCTTCAAACCTGCATATATTCCTAAAATGCTTGTGCAGATCTCGATTCCTTTTAGTGGGCCAATTGAAGAGTTGTAATGTAGATGATATGTAGATAATTCCTTGATTCTTAGATGATAAGGAGACATATGTAAAATGAATGCATTGAATTATTAGGAGCCTTGTAAGGTATTTGTTTTTATATACTTTGTTTTTAGTGTATATTTTGTTTCTCCTTTGGAGTTGTTTGCACTCTTTGTTCCTTATTTTTCATTGTAGTTTTATAATTTTGGTCTTTCGTGGACATTTATATCATAATGATTATAATCAAAATATTAGTACCAACATCAAATTTATAAGTCGTCTTATGTATGGTATGGTGGATATCTAAGATATGTAGCATGGTTGAATTTGCCGTCATCATGTAAAGTCCATCGTAGATAGATTGATTGCTCTGAAGTACTAGCCTTGAGCTATTTTCCAAAGTTGAATTTGGATACTATTGATTTATTTGTCCAATTTCGAATGCATCTCTATAAGAGGCAAGATGTTCATCATTGAGGAATGAGGTTAGAGTAAAATATTTGGATAAAAATGTCATGTGGAATTTGAAGATAATAAAACACAACCTTATATCGAGATTTCAAAAAATGTTTAATAATAGTTTAACAAGTTCCAAAAGTTGTGTTGTAAGACATTAAAAAGCCAAAGGAGAAAATTTCCATAGTAGTTTGTAGAGAAAACAACTTTCTAGGCTTGACAAAATTCTCTTTTAACTCATATTGCATTCACATAAACATAAAGTCATTCTAATTCTCAATTTAATAACAAGGGTCATCTATCTATTGAACCCAAGTAACATGTACTTGCCTTATTCAATACTTACGACAATGTTTCACCTAAGTGGACCATTCATGCTCTTGAAAGATAGGTTTGTGTGAACCACTACTCGTGATATATGGGTCAATGAGTTAAACTTAAAAACTATGGAATTGAATTCTCATTAAACACCATAATGTGATACACTATGAAAAATGCCTCTTACTTGTTAAGGTCCCCCATAATTAAATTTCTAGGTATTGTTCAATTTTTATTGAATTTTTTTTTGGGTCCACAAATGGTTTCATTATCATGTATTTAAAAAAAAAACAAAGAAATACATATAACAATATAGTATATTTATAATTAAGTAGTGGTTGAGGGTGTTTGTATATGGCTTGGACAGCACTGTTTTTGGACAGCCTATGATTCTCAGCACTATGTTGCCATTATTGTTTGTTGTGATTGGTTCTTTCTCTACAGTCTTTGACTGCATTCTTCCTTTGTAATTCACATTTTTTCAATATAAAAAAGTAGTGGTTACATAATTGTAACCATCTTTTTTCATCCATATTTAAGATTTCAATTTTTAAACTACAATTACTCTATTAATTTAATTTAAAAGACAAAGAATCATATTTTTTCATCCATATTTAAAATTTCAATTCTTAAACTATAATTACTCTACTAATTTTTTTAAAAAAATCTAAATTACCATAATGTAAGGTTCTAACATGCACCACTATAACTTCCATCCGCCCTCTACACGTGGATAAATCTCAGAGAATTGAACTCACAACTATCATCCCTATTTTCCAACTGCTTGACCATCTGTCTAGGCCGGAAGAACTATTAGACCATTATTATTGTGGTATAAATGTCAATCAATACTTATCATGGTAACATCACATGGAAATGTGTCAGCTTAATAAAGCCTTGCAAGCTGCAACCCAGTATAAATGGGAGTGTGTTTCTAAATATCTTATCAAAGGAAGAAAAAAACTCTGAAAAATATAATAAAATATCAGAAGACTCTTAAACCAGTCCTATCCACGTCGAAAGCACTTCCCTGCCCACAAAGTCAATTGCGCATTATGACGACGTTGCATGGATGCGGAGAAGAACACGTTCGTTTGTGTCCATGTGAACTCCCAAAATTGTATTAAATATGAGAGTGACAATAAACTTAGAAAATAACTACCTGAAAGTTTCAGTACACCCAAGCATTGACATTTATTAGGTATCATTCTATGGGAATGTATGCATGCCAAAAAAAAATAATGATGGTTTTTTTTTTTAATTTCTAGGCTATTAATGAAATATTTTTTAATGAATATTGACCTGAAAATAAAGTAAAAAGTTAGGGGTTTAATAATGGGAGAAACTTCATTGTTAAGTCTTGTTAGAATGGGTTAGTATATATCTTTGGTCACACCACACCATAATATCACTATAATATCACTACGAATATTACTAGAACTTGCACCCATAGGAGGTTCAAGGAATACACGGATAGGAACAACGAGAAAGTTTAGAAAAATTTCCGACATGAATTTTTTTTTACTGTGTGAAGTTTCGAGCATTATAATGCTCACATATAAAAGCCTATCGGCTAATAAGGATAAGTATATAGACACAATTTAGCCACAAGTTATTATTTAGATGTTTAGTGTGTTGTGTTTACATTTCCTAGAAAAAGATGATGTCATTTTTAAAACTTCAAAAGATATTAATTTAAAAAAATGTGACAATCTATTTAGTTAATTTTATTTAACAACTCAAATTTATTTTAGAAATCTTTTTCGAAGTTAATGGGCTTATAATTTTTTTAATTTATTTTAAATGATTGTAATTTTTTTGCTCTTGGTCTAGTGAAGTTGAAAGGTTCTCAATGAGCTCACTAAGGATCAAGTCTTGTTGAGTGCAAGGCCCCTGCCACCATAAGGGGTGAAGCCAAGATCGTGCCCTGAATAACAAAACCGAATTTATAGATGACCTCCATAAAAAAAAGCACATAAACAAATTATATATGTGAAATTCCAATCCTTCCTTAAATTTTCATTTTCACTTTCAAATCATCCCATTTATCCTCCAATAAAAACATCGGTGGACTTTCAACGAATGCTTTGGACTAGGGGATTATACTTTTAAAACTGAAATTCGGGGAAAATAACATCTCGAGTGTCATAGGACTAGAAGTTTCCTAAGTATGGGATATAATTTTCTTAGCGTGTAAAATGGACAAATAAGTTTGACCTTAACGATTAATTTTGAAGAATTTGGAATATCATGCCAATGATGAAAGGCCAAAAAAGGATGGGACAAGTCTCATTAGAATTCCTAGCATGTAAAGTTAAGTTAGAAATAGATGTTTTTTTAATGAAAATTATTCGATTATATAATTATGATGTTTTTGTTTTCGTATGATACTATGGGAGTTCTTTTAAAGAGTATGTTTTATTTATATAAGAATAGGTTTTAATAAAATATGAGATAGAGTATTATATGGTAATATATGTTTTTTTGGATTAATTTAGGTTAATTTAAATAATGCAAGAGGTAATGACTATTCTCCATATAAAATTGCATGTTTTTAAAAGGCATCATGTCATAATTATAACATACAATATTATGATGTTTTAAGTATTCTTCATACAAAATTATATGTATAGGTTATGATGATGGGACCCACAATAGCGGTTAACTTTAATGTTTCAACCTTACCATTTTTTATCATGATGAACCACCAGCTAGGATCCCTTTCCTACCATTTTCGGTAAGCATAACATTAATACCATGTGGAGCTAGGATTTTCAAATATGTGTTGCTTTCATTATTGTCATTTGTATTAATTCAAGAATTCAAAAATGAGTTGCAGCAACCCTAGAAGACAAGTTGTAGTGCTTTCACTATTGTCATTTGTTTTAATTCAGGAATTCAAAAGTAGGTTGCAAATGACCCCAAAAGATGAGTTGCAAAGGAGTGGAAGCCATATACGAGTTGCATATGAGCATAATTATTCTCGGTAGGTTTCTCTATTGTATCTCAATGTGTATTGTCAAGACATTCTACTGAAACTATGAAGAAGTAGAGTTTAATTTATGTCAAGAAAAACTAACTGTGCCCTATTACATTTTTCCTACTTCATTCCAATGGAATGATGTAGGAAGAATGATATATGGCATGTTGTCGTCCACTTTTCCCTTGAAAGCATTTTCATTTAATACTACAAAGGTAAGGGTTTACTCGTGGCTTCCATGAAATATTTTTAGGGATTTCCTCAACGACTCTCATGGGGCCCTCTAGGTCTTGAAAATATCTTCTAGATGCCCTTGTAGGTAAAATCGGTTGGGTCTATATAACCCATCAAGTTAATCACTTGCTTGGAAAATTGTGGATGTCCAAAGGTCTCATTTTATTTTTGAATCAAAATTCTTGCAAGTTTTGTTTGTATTGATTGTATATTTGTTTAGGTTGTGGTATTTCATCGTATAGGTACCATTCCTATCTTTCATCTCTATTTGTATTGTCCATCATTATAGAGTTATAAAGTAAGTAGTTTAAACTTTAAATGAGATAGGTAATAGTTTGATATATTTTGTATCTTACACAATATGTTAGATAACATAGATTTCAATGTCCTTTACACCAGTGTAGCCTCAATTAAAGTGATTGCCAAATTTTATGTTTTGTATAGTTCTATAGAAAAATCTAGATTTGATTTGTTGTGTTACGATTTTATTGTATAGAAAATTACAAGGTGAAATACATATTGTGTTTTTCAACCTGCACATGTTTAGTTCATGATTTGTAAGATGTCTTTCAAATTTATGGCTTTCTTGGTTGATTCATAATAAGTTGAAAAGATATAAACAACGTGGTATTAGGTTGAGGTTGGTGGTGTTGATGAAAGACTCATGGTTGTTATTCCAGGTTATCTTAAAGGCATGAGTGGATTTCACAACCTTTCTCTTGACGTAATGGAGCTATATGCTCCCAAGAAGTCATCCCCACTCTAGGAGTGGTTGAACCTGGCCAAGGTGACCCAAGCTATCAAGTTTCTGTACTGAAGGGTGGGCCTAGTAAAGAAGGAAGACATGACCTATGGTTTGGATTTTATAAATGTTTGAACCAGTTCTCCTCATAATCTGTTAGGAAAGTTGGGTCATGTTATTGTCTATCCTTATCATATTTTGTTATAAAATTATTATGTAATCTAATTAGGCCTATTGCATTCTTCTAGACCATTATGTATGGTTAAATTCCTTTGGCCACAGTCAAGGCATGACTCTAAATGTATTTTTTATTTATTTTCAATATCAATAAAAGGGAGAGGACCCTTACCCCTCACTTAGATTATAAAAAAAGGGTGTAAATACATATGTTTACATGTTATAAAGAATTTGTAATTAATACATTTTAGTTATTAAAAGCTTCTAACTAAAAATAAATATTTTATTTATAAAAATTCAAAATACTATTTACTAGAGAGGCATAACTACTTGGCAACAAGGGGTAGAGTGTAATGGTGTGAAGGTGTTAACAAAAACTCTTACCTTTTATCTTAAATTTGACTGGCATTTAATGTCAACATATTAATATTTAAATATCTTAAATATGTCTATACTATCAATCTTGAGTTATTTTGAATTATTTTGAATTTATTTAAGAGTTGTTTTATTTTACTTTCAAACTATTTTATTTACTCTATGCATTTTTAATTTATTTCAAAGTTATTTTATTTTTCTTTTATTTTTTATAAAATATATACTGGTATGTTTTGGTTTTTACTTATTATTTTATTTCAGCTTAAATCTATAATTTTACTTACTATTTTATTTAATGCCTATATCTTTTAAATAGATAATGTGTACTTTATTTTTAAAAGTAATTTAATCATATAATTATTTTAAAAATAATTCCTTGAGGGCACAATAGATTTATGTTCTACAACTTATATCTAAATTATGCACATAACACTATATGAAGGTATAGCTATATTTTTCTATTATACATACTAAGATGGCTCATGATACTTATTTGATCTATGAATTTTCATGATATCATCATATTAAAAAAATTATTTTAAACTTAAAAAAAAGAATTTTAGATAATTTTCATTATAGTTTCCACTACCCCCATATTCTATTTGTTGACATTTTCTATTATAGTGCATGAAAATTTCTATTATGTTGAACTAAAAATTATAACACATTTGAACTTCTCTACAATAGCCCACTATTCATTTTTAATATAGGATTGCATAATAAGGCTTAAACATGAGTTAAATTAATTAATATTAATGTCTATAACCTATGTAGTACCACTCATAATAATGATGGGGAAAATAAAAGGGGAAAGTTAAAAACCTATAATGATATAAATTTGAAGTGTACTTAGTTATAAGAATTTCAATAACAAAAATGTAAAGCATTTTATTATTTAAGATTTTTAATTAAAATTTTAAAAATCTAAATAAATGGTGTAGAACTACCACATTTATTATAGGAAAATCTATGCAAAAGATATTACTATTCCATTTATATCACAAATTGAGTAAAAAACAGGTGTCTTTTACATAAATTTATCTTATTGTATTTAAGATATCTATTCTAGTTAAGAAATAGAGCTTAAAGCTTATTTAAAACATAAGATATGAAGCAATTAGATTCTATTGGGATCTATTCCTAAAATGACATATCTACTATTGTTAACAATTTTGTTGTTGTTTGTTTAAGATAACTATTATTTATTTTTCTTTATAAGTTTTAAGTTTTTAAATTGGTTCTACACACATTTCTCTAAATATAGCTAATCTATATTTAACAATTAGAATACTAAAAAATATTTCCCCTAGTATTGTAATAAGAATTATTTTGCAATTGCGAAAAAATAACTCTTATTGAAGTCTACAATGAACGATAAATGTAATAAAATATAAGTTATATAGGGTTGAGTCTAATGAATTTCATAAAGGGTAAGAATCCATAGCCTTTTCAAAAAGTTGTGTTGATATTAAACTTTTAATATTGGTTTGTTGATATGTTGTAACTAATGGCTAAGATTTGGAGATTGATTTTAGATTTGTAACGTGGAATCTATGACATGAATCTTTGTATGATAATGTTTAGATACATGATTAGGTCATGTTAAGTGATCTAGTCTAGGACTAGATCATCCCATGCATTTTCATCCTAATGTTATGACCTTGTCTATTATCAAAGCAACCTTCTACAATGTGCTCATGCCTTCTATAGTTGTTGCTCAAAAAATGGTGTTGTTGACAAGCATAGTGGGATTTGTTGTAGGATAAATGGAAGACCTTGGATTTTCTCATTACTAGTCAAATCCCTTAGGAGTTGTACAAAACCTATAGATAAAAGTTAAGCAATAATGCAGTGCATAATGATGTTGAAGTAATATAGCCAAATATGTTTTAAATTCTCTTTTGTGCTTTTGATTTGTAGATGTACAAGTCATGTGTGTTCCAAATGATTCCAAGATGTTCTTTTGATGAGGTCTAATGATATAGGTCTATCTATAAATATATCTGGTTTTAGTCATTCAATTTGAGATATTTAGTATGGGTCGATAAGATAACTGTCAAATTTATATAGTTTAATGTTTAATTTTTTATTTTGTATGCAAAAGAAGGAATAGTAGGAAATAAGTTTTGCAACATTGAATCATTAAGGCTTAATTTGATTCAAGTACGCCTTTATTAAATTCTAGTTCAATATATATGTCCCATGTGTGATTTTATGAAGCTTTAATAGGGTTTTCTTGAAGATGACAAATTATAAAATAGTTTTAAAGATAAGGAATTATAATTTTTACTGTTTAGAAATCCCAAACAAAACTTCTTTAGTGTTTTTCAACCTACATTCTTTTATTATAAACAATAACTAGTGTATTACATAGAAAATGAACACATGAAACAAGTTGAAATGTGTTAACCTATTTCATTCATAATCTAAGCAACATTCGATAGAGCTAAAGGAATGCATGCATACAATGAAGCTAACTAATTAACCAAATGTGCAAACCATAATTGTTTTGGATGTGTTCCTTGATATAGCTAATGTGTGATTGTTCCTCAAACTAGGAACATAATATTGCATAACTTGGAGACTTGCAAATGGCTTACATGAGGTTGGATTTATAGATTTTTGAGATGATGGATGGATGGTTGAGATTGATTTGAGAGATCAAGGGTAGAGATTGGTTGAAAGGATTGGGTTGATGAGAGGCCTCCAAGTGGCATGATAGGATTGGAGGATAAGAGGATCCCTTGGATTGAGGAAAGATCAAGGGTGGAGAAGTGTGTTGGATAAAATGAATGGAGAGGATTGAACGAGGACAAAAGGGCCCTTTTTAGAGGAATGTGCAAAGGACTTGCCCATCCATTTGTAAGAGACCCATGTGGTCATGTACAAAAGCCCATGCCTTTGTACATGTTGGAGGATGTGAGGGGTATGAATGAGTTAAACATGGATTAGGATTGTGCAAGTGAGCAATTACGTTTATTAATTGATTTTAACCAACTTAATAAAAAATGCACAAAATATGAATTAAATAATTAGAAATATTTATTTAATTTTTGAGATGAGGATGAGGGACTTAGGTAAATAAATATTTAGATCTATTTACCTAAGGTGGAATATAGAGGAATGATGATAAATGATTAATTGCTAGGAAGAGGTATAGGTGAATAGTGATGATTAGTGCATGAATAGTGATTTTAATAATAAAATATTATTTAATCACCGTCAGAAGGGGAATTGATAATTAATTGTCTATATAAGAACTTATCCAAAACATAATTATAAACGAAAGTGGTCTAGATGTCCTGATTATGAGTGAATAGTGATGAGTGGACGATTTTAGGTGTCTACAACTAGACTATCATGATTTATACATTTAAGATTCCTAAATTTTTAAGCACAAAAAAATTCGAATAAACTAGAGGTAAAGGTTTTTAAATAGAGAAAATTATATTTTTTAATTTTGTGATTGATGAAAGTAAACAACTAAACATGTCCAAGTTGAATTACACAGTGTGTGTTTCAACCTTCATTTTTTAAACAACTAATGTGCAGGTTTGACTACACAATGTGTGTTTCAACCTACATGTTTTCTATAAACAATAAATAAACTATCCCCATTGATACCTTTTAACAATCCTAAATTTTAAACGCAAAAAATAGAATGAACTAGAGGTAAAAGATTTCAAACAAAGAAAATTATCTTTTTTTTAAGTTTACAATTGACTAAAGTAAAAAACTAAACATGTGCATTTTGAACTACATAGTGTGTGTTTCAACCATCATGTTTTAAACAACTAAACATGTGTAGGTTGAACTACATAGTATGTGTTTCAATCTGCATGTTTTAAGTTCAACTAAACATGTGCATGTTGAACTCCACAGTGTGTGTTTCAACATGCATGTTTTTTAATAAATAATAACTAAACTATCCTCATTTATACATTTTAAGAATCCTAAATTTTTAAACAAAAAAAATTTAGAATGAATTAGAGGTATAATATTTCAAACATAGGAAATTATATTTTTTTGTTAAGAAATTTGAAGACAAGTTACAAATCATAAACAAAAGTTGTGCATGTTGAAATGCACATTGTCCTTAACAACATACAAGTTTTGTCACCAACATTCAACTACATAATATTCGTTTGGCAATGTATGAATTGTAACATTTGAAAAGTGAAAAATTATGAATCAATTTAGAAGGTTACAACTTTGAAAGACAGATCTTATAAATGATAAACTAAACATGTGTAGGTTGAAATACACATTCTGTGTTTCAACCTACAATTTTCTTCACAATATTTAGTTACACAATATTCCCTTTACCAATGTACAAATCCCAAAATTTCAAACACAATAAATTATGAATCACCTAAGAAGGTCATCAATTTCAAAGACACCTTACAGATCATCAACTAAACATGTGTTGGTTGAAATACACAATGTGTTTTTCAACTTGCAATTTTCTTTATCAGCATTCAATTACACAGTATGATGTCTTACACAAGTAATTTTGTATGGATAGTAGGTACTGGCCTGCAACTAGTATATAAACCAATCAATGCATGTACTAACTAACTCAATTGTCAAAAATAGATAAAATTTCCAACACTCAAACACCTATTCAATGGAAACTACCAAAGAGTTCAATTGTCAAGAAAATACTTTCCATCATTTTTTCTTCAATTATACATTAACACAACTTGAACTCTTAAATAACTAAAAGTATTATGTCTATAGATTCTAGACTAATAGTAGTAACTCTGATAGTATTAAGTCTACCAACCTAGCATAGATAGCTAAGCAACCTTATGTAATGCCCCGCCATGCAACCCTAGAGATAAGTTCAACTAAAGCAATAAAAAGGCATAATTTTTTTTTCTTTCAAACGTAAAAGTGATGATAGCAAAATCTAACATAGTCTGATATCAACAAGTTAAACTAACATCTCTAGGGATAACATAACTGCATTATTGAAATTAAACAATATTCAACAACATACATAGCTCTTCCAAATTACACAACTATCAACTTGCTTACATCATCAGATAGTTACATCTACATTTTTACAATAAAGTTTACAAATACAGTATAGTCCATGTTACATAATTACATTGATGCATAAGCCTTCTTTTTATGGATACAACAAAATTACATAATGGATCACATTGAGACACAAATTTGGATACATAAAGTACAATATCTATCTTCAATTATAGGTACAAAATTGGAATTAGAGAGATACATCTTCTTACACATGAGCCATGATGCTAGAAAACCAATGGAATAATGCACAACCACCCAACCATGTGGAACCCTGAGGTCCACCCTCCGTGCTAGGAGATAATAATGAGGTCCCACAATGACAACAGTCAATCTATGGCAAATACAATCAGGTAAATAACCAGCATGGATCCCAACAACACAAACTCCAAAAATATAACAAGTGGCTCAACAATGCTCCCAGAGGCAACATGAACAACAAGAAAGAACACATGAGGGAACAATGAACTACAGTAGGTAGAGTGTCATCGCATGGTCCTGACATGGGTTATCCTGGCTATCTCTCACTAGACGCTGGCCCCCATCTATGGTTATCCTGGCAGCCTCTCTCTAGGCACCGGCCCCATAGGGTGACACATGCAGAACCAACTATCCTTTCGTGAAGACAAGGAAGTTGATCATGCCATCCAGGCCTTCTCATCCCATCCTTAGCCTAAATGAGCACTACAGGCATGGGTGAGGCATCCAATTATCTTATTTAATGTGATAGCTACCCAACCCCTTCTAGGTTAATTATTAGGTTATCACTTGATTACAACTTTCAATGGGTTATCTAGGCAACCACTTTGGGCACTGGCCCCACAATGAAAGCTACTCTCCTACATGCACCCAGTAACCCTAACTGCTATCAAGAAAATTTAACACATGATAAGTATACAATGACAAGTAGGACTTCTTTCCTCTTGCATATTGATGTCTTCACAACATCCAAACACAAATATCAATGCTCAAATCAACAATCTGTCTCACTAACAACACCAAGACCTCATACATACAGGAGGCAACATAAACTCATTATCAACACATAACGCTACATAAGATCAAAATACCCTATACCTCTGGGACAATACAACTAATGAGGTAAAAGCAAGAGGAAGAATACGACTTATTCCAAGTTAATCCTACTGACATCCTTAGGTTTACATTTCTTGACAATATGACAGTTTATCAACAACCATTTTTGACACTAACCGAGCGAATATAACACTTAAACTAGAGATATCATGACATTCAACCCAAGCATCATAACTACCCTAACTTGTTCCAATTAATTTATAACATAATAATTTAATATTTATAGCACTAAGTAACTTGAATAAACAATTATAAACCTTTATAAATCTACTAATCTTTCATAAAGTTTTTAGTTAACTCTAGCATTTGCTACTGTATTTAGCATAAACACATATTACATCTCATAGTGATACTAGCACTAGTTCCTTACTATTTACTTGAACTGAAACTACAAATTTCAATGCTTTAGATTAGATACTTGACATTATATATAATCTTTTACTTGGTCCACTAAACATAGCAACTTTAAAATTATAAGATAACTTTCCTCATAGACACCTTAACTTGACCCAATAACAAATTAGTGTTTATAACTAGACTTTTAATCGACTATGACAATTGTATTTAAAAACTACACATTGCATAAATTTTTTTATATTCTTAAATACATTTAAATATAATTTATAGACATTAGATATGATAACATTGAAATCTATTTAATGAATATTCATATTCTAAAGCTAGAAATTGATTTATCTAGAAAATGAGGAAACAAAGTAATTTAGTAACAATTCCATATATAACTCCAATCAATATTGCCTGAGTTCAAAAAGGCAACTTTCTTTTTAACCGACCACAATTCTCCAATCTAGAAAGACAATTACTAATCGTTAGAGGTTTGTTTCCCATAATTTCAAGCAAATTAAATGATTATAATACAGATCTTAATGTATCTCAGAATTTAATGAAATGATTGAAGCAATTGGGGCGTCCCATCTGGTAAGAGTCCGCCTCAAATGAGGGTACAGTAATAATGAAATCTCTGGCGATGAGTTACCTGATCAATTCATTGATAAAAGTAGAAATTGGTCATTGGAATATATGTAATAGCGATTACATTATGACAGAGGAGTCAAAATCATTAATACATCAAAGTAAATTGATAAACTATGGATTAGAAGTTGGCGTCAAAAGTTGGCGATTAAAGAAGTGAAATTTGCTTGATTAGATCCCCAGTCACAGCCATACAACGAATTTACAAGGGAAGGCAGAAGATACAAAATTTGCATTGAATATTGAACTGCTCAAGCTAAAACGAACCCTAATGATCTGCATAGGGTTTGTGCTGATGAGGGTCGATTTGCATCAAATGTGACATTTAACTTAGGTACCCTCAAATAGAAAATTTATTATGCTCTTACTAAATCCAATATGATGACATAGCATGCAAATAGAATACATTGCTTCATTAGTCAAATGCCTCCAAAGAGGACGACTGGCATAAGATCTAATTTTAGTATGAGAAATGATTGCAATTTTCTTTCAGAGATCGTAAAATATCAACACTAATTGCAGAGTGAATCGTCGGTCATGGAAGAGGATTGCAAATTGGGAAAAGAGATCTTAGAAATTTCAATAGGCTCGTTGGTGCAAACATGTTTGTAGAGACAAGATCCTTTCACCTCCCAGTATGGACGATTTTTGCACTTTACAAGCAAGAAAAGATGGATTCGATTACAGATGCAGAGACCGTAGGTAAAAAAAGTAATTGCATAGAAATGCACAAAAGAGATTTGTAATTAGACTTAAAAAAATGTTGGCTAGTGATAACATTGCAAGGGCGATTCCTTTACTGGCACAGAATTTCAAGATAATCAGATAAATCCGTTGCTATAGATGTCATCTAATGAATGATAAAAAAATAGCTGTCAAAAAATGCATTTGTTGACAGGGCTTAATATTTAAGGGAGGATTCTGCATTAGAGGCATTTGTATATTTGAAATAAACAATTGATTTCAAGTATTGATTATGATTTGTTGAAAAACAATGCAGGGGACAAACTTAGAGGGCCATCAATTTGACCAGAAATTTGTTTGCATTAAAAAAAAATTAAATTATTGAATGATTTCTTTGTGGATTCAAATGTATAGAAGAATGACTGGTGGTAGTTTACAACCTTCAAAGGGATCGTGATTGCTAAAAAGGATCAAGGAACAATAGAGTGTGAACTGTTCATCGACTCAAAGGGTGCATACAACATGCAGAGAGAAAAAAAATCAATATTCAAGACACAGCTATCTCAATAACATTCATTCAGCTATAAGAAAACATACCTAGAATTTTATTCTCAAGTCTCTGAATCTTCTCCAAATGATTTCCTGGCTCCTTTCTCCTCCTTTGCAAAACTTTTCCCCAAATCTTTCTGTCATATTTTTTTTCAATTTCTTCCCAAAACCCCCTCAAATATTACCACCATCACAAAAATAGTCAAAACCAATAAATTCCCACTCTAACCTTTTTCTGTTACAGAATCCACTTCCACCAAAAATTTAAATTCATTAAATTTCCACCAACGTGAAGATTCTACCAATCTGAAAATTATTGTTGCCCTGTAATGCCCAGTCTAGGAACCTCAGAGAACAACACAACTATGCTATACAAACAGAACAATTTTATTTTAAAGTTAGAAATGACAAGTAATGTTAAACATAGCTATACATATCAATAAACTGAGCATTATTCTCTAAGGTTCCACGACTGCATTACTTAACAAACTATTAACAGGATCAACATTATGAATTAACTAACAACAATAATTCATTCTAAATGTATTGTATCAAATGAATTGAGTAAACACATACAATTCCATATTGTATCATCAAAAAGTAGACATCAAGATCATGAATACAGGATTCCAAGTACATATACAATTTCCTTTACATGAGATTACATCGATACAATGTTAACAATATCACTTTCCTGAATACATTGGAGTACAAACATCAAAGTTACAGTACATGTTTCCATTGATATACAAGACTAGAATATGAATATAAGTATCTCTCTCCTCAAGCTAGAGCAAGATCTGAAATCTGATATACAAGGAACATCCTTCTCGCATATGAACATCAGCAAGAGAAACCAATGGAGATAAAAGAACAACCACTCGACCATGTGGAATTCTAAGGTCCACCCCCCATGCTAGGAGATAACATAAGGTCCCACAACATAAAATAGTCAAAAAGATAGAAGACTAACAGGTGCAAGGACTACACATGGCTCCAATACAACATGGGTCAATATGAACAACACAAGTAACTCAAACATCACTTCCAGAGGCAATCACACAATAAAAGGGGAAAACAAACTTAGGGAATGCTAGGCTATAGTAGGGAAGAGTGTCATCGCATGGTCCTAACATGGGTTATCATGGCTATCTCTCACCGTTTGCTAGCCCCCATCCATGGGTTATCCTGGCTGTCCAGACGCCGGCCCCCATCTATGGTTATCTGGGAAGTCTCTCACTAGACACCAGCCCCATAGGGTGACACATGCAGAACCAACATTTCTTTCGTGAGAACAAGGAAGTTGATCTTGCCAACCACGGCCTTCTCATCCCATCCTTAGCCTAAACGAGCACTACAAGCATGGGTGAGGCATCCAATTATCTTATTTAGTGTGGAAACTACCCAACCCTCTAAATTTATTATTAAGTTATCACTGAATTATAAACTTCCAATGGGTTATCTTGGCAACCACTTTGGGAACCAGCCCCACATTGAAAGCCACTCTCCTACTTGCATCTAGAAGACCCTATCCATGAAGCAAGACAATTACCATCACAATGACAAGTAACATATACAATGCAAGACATTTACCTTCTTGCATACAAAACATAATCACAGGGACCAACTTCTTATATCCTTGTCCCAAAACATAAACTAAGCATGAACTATCACATTCTCATCATGATGCATTTACAACACAAAATACACATCATTTCACATCACACAGAGCAAGGCATTATCCATCTTGCATAGCCATCATAACCACATGAATAGGTACACTAAGCAAGGCATTATCCATCTTGCACATGTATCATACCAACATGAATAAGAGACAACATTTCATGAATGCATTTCATTCAACTCACATGATGCACATAGAGCCAACCCCCGCACAATCATACCCTCTTAGGCCTCTAGAAACAACTTCCCCAAATGACACAATGCTTGACACCATTAAAAACACAATGGTTTCACATCACATTCACTCTCAAAGCACATCATAAACTAATACCCTTCAACAATTTTTTTTTAAGGAATGTAACATTAATCCAAGCATGAACAATCATCTAATAGTTATAAAGTGAATCTATCTCAACAATACAGAACTGTAACTTTCTAATCACTAGTAGCAGTTACAATATGATCATAAGATATAAGTGTCCACGAGTAACAATATTTTAACTAATAATTCTCAAGACTTATTTTAATTTTATTTTATTAAAATGATTGCGAACAAATTGCAAATAACTCTAAGGCATACAAATTAAATACAACAATTATTTACACTATTTACACTGATGTAGATTTCATTAATAATCTAGATAGTTTTGTAAATACTATTAAATATAACTATATAAGCAAGGCTAAAAGCCTATGATATTAGAATGCTATAAATCTCTTACACTAGTTAGAATCACAAGATACAAAACCTGAAGCTACAATGAAAGAACCTTGTTTTAAGGTTAGCTTGAGAGGAAAGGAATACAGAACAACAAAACATTCCTATAGATCTAACATCTTCATCAAATCTACCACATTTTTAACCACATGCATATGACAAGATCATAACACATTTAAAGGATGGTTCAAACCAAGTAGAAGTATCATGGCTAAAGCAACTCAAGAGTGAGCACTAATAGGGAACAAGTAAAAAAACAATCTTTTTCTAGGTTTTACCAAATTTTCTTCAACACACGAATAGGAAGAGAGAAGCTCAGGTTGCTATGGGAAAGCTTAAGTGTCAACTTGATCAATCTTCTATAAACCACTACTACATTGGTCCTATGAATACCAAAATGATCATACCTAATACAAAGTTCTTCTAGAGGTGTCTACACCTCATAATGATTACCAAGCTTTTTAAAATCCCTTACCCAACACTAGTATTAACAGAATAAACCAATACAAAGCATTCTAACCTGCCAACTTACCAAGTCTAGGAATAGGAAGGGGTTGATTGAGTTCCAAGCATAAATATGATACAAACATTTTCTCAACAACAAGGTTAATAAGAACGTGACATTTCCTAAACACAAATTATAAACATGCTCTAACAACTAATGAGCCACAACATCCGTAAAGGACTTTATTATCACATCAAAATTCACTTACAACATCGCATACACATGAAATCAGGACATACTAATCTATGCCTCAGGGAACCCTCGACAACATGACCCTATTACGACCACTGATACAACTTACACAAGTTCCATTTACCTTATACAATTCCACTCGTAATCAATTAATTTCTAAAACAAACTTATAAATCAAATCTTAAATACATTGTTTACAAACCTAATTCCAACCCACTAATCAATTTTCAACTTAACACTACTATTACAAAGAAATTGTAGTAAAATCAATATTAAATTCATCAACAATAATAAACAACCACGTCAACTCTCCTTTAATCATATTAAACAAAATATAGTAATGTATATATATATATATATATATATATATATATATATATATATATATATATATATATATATATATATATATATATACTTTTGTGTAACAATTAATAAGATATTAGTCGTAAGGTTTATGCAATTTTGGTTAGACGGTTATGCAAAAGACTGACGCATAGACAAGGTCTATGAACTGTTTGACAGCCGTCTCAAAGAGACATCATCTCTTGGATCGAAATGATTGCAGGATACGAACATAATGGATTTGTAGATTTAATAACAACCAAGATGGCATAGGACTTGTTTGTCACTAATTGATATAAATCTTTGAATTGACAAACTGGGTAATGTCAATTTTTGAATATGATTTTCATAGATATGAGTTGAATCTTATATAAAAATTTCAAAGAAACCCAGTTCAAAAATAAATAGTTATTGGTGACGCAACTAACTGTTTTAACAGGGACGAAACAGGTGAGAGGTAGACAGTCACAAACTATTCATATCTCCAAAATGACAAACTGGGTATGGCTGATTTTCAGATATGATTTAGATAACCAGGTCGTGCACCATATATAAAAAATTTAGAGGAACGCAGTTCAAAAAAGTAAAGTTATGACTGATGCAACAGACTATAAAAATAGAGATGAAATGGGTGAGAGATAGATAGTCACAAAATATTTCATATCTCTAAAATAACAAACTGGGTAAGGCTAATTTTTGGATATGATTTGAATAACTAGGCCATGCACCATATATAAAAAGATTAGAGGAACCTAGTTCGTAAAAATAAAGTTATGGATGACGCAACAGACTGAAAAAAATAGAGATGAAATGGGTGAGAAATAGGCAATCACTTCAATCGTTGATTCCCATAAATGTAATGATAAAGGCATGCACAATTGGATTTGATAACAAGGCTTCTAACCTCTCAAGCAAATTACAATCGACAAGAAAAATCATAAATCAAACATTTGCTTCAATAAAAAACTGAGACAGAAATTAGAACCAAAGGAACCTAATTTCGCTTGCTTGACTGGGCTGAAGATTCGATGCCGGGTTCAACTGCTGCAACCACAAACTAGTCTCTCCCATCTCCTCTCCCCCCCAAAAGTTCCATCTGCTAAAGATTATTATGAGAGAGAAACCCCCCCAATATCTTCCAGACGATTCCTCCCATTAGAGGCAATAAATTATGCCTAAATCCCTTTCTTACAATTTACTATTTTTTATCATTTACAACCAGACCAGACTATATATATATATATATAATCTTATTTATTTCCTTTACAACTAGACAAGAATCATTTTTATTCTTATTTATTTAGTATTTACTATATATGAGTTTTATGACAACTCATAAATATTATCTATTTTTATTGCCACTTAACACAACATTTAATTATATTAATTAATTTATTTATCTTTAGCTAGCATTTACATTTATTATTATTTTTTTATTATTTATTTCCATAAACTCAAATTCTCATAAAGGCATATATATATATATATATATATAACAAAAATGCTTTCATAACTAATAATATTATTTTAATGCAATAATTAACCAAAACAACAATCAAACAATGCCAAACTAAATAACCCAAATGCCAAACAATACCTGACACTATGCATGATCAAAAAACATGACCACAACGACAATGACTGACTATCATG
This sequence comes from Cunninghamia lanceolata, assembly GCA_027924645.1. NCBI lineage: Eukaryota > Viridiplantae > Streptophyta > Pinopsida > Cupressales > Cupressaceae > Cunninghamia > Cunninghamia lanceolata. The sequence continues at coordinate 6,808,419 of BSBN01000402.1, forward strand.
CTCATACAGACAACACTGACTGGGTGCAAAACTGGATACTCATCCTTTTCAAGGATGATGGCTAATTAGGGGACCATATGTTATCTTTGTTCAATAGTTTCCATTGGGTTTAAGGCACGCTCAGACCTGTCAATTCAAGTAGAGTCGATGCCTGGTACCTGCAACCTGCAGCACACAACACGGTCTATGCACAAGTATAATAAATATCAAATGGTCACGGAGTGAAAGAGAATCACAACGTCGCCGGACCGCTCATGAATGAGTGGTACGACATTGTCTCTTTTCACACCACACAATAATTAGATCATCCTATAATACAAAATTAGTCGCATAAAAATCAATTCTAACTTATGACAATCATAGTAAGATCAACATCATAATCACCTAAATGTAAAACAATGTCAAAGCATATGGATTATCAGTGTCACAACAAGGATTATCAATAAAACATGCTAACTGTCATATGAAACCACAAATGAGGATAATCAGAATGTCACCAACATGAATGTAACATCTACTAACATCATATAATGTACAACATCAACTATCTAACATACCCTAAATATTCCTATTATTTTACCTTCATCTTCATGCTCCTTAACCAGACTATCTGCACATCCAAGATGAGAATGGAGGGGCACTACATGACCACTCATGACAACTCATCATATTCAAATAAATCTATGAATATCATAAAATAATGACTTATATAATATATATATATATATATATATATATATATATATATATATATATATAATCATCCATAGGCACACTATGACAGGGAGTTGCAACGTAGCAGGGTGTTCATCATGAGTAATACTACACTATCCCTTCACAAACACATCACAAAAATCCACCTTAAACAATTTCATCAATATCAACCAGCTATCATATCGTCAATAGTCGCATGAAACATGATAAAACTAATCTACATAATCAATTAACCCATAACTGATCATATCAAAAGCATAATGTACTAATCATAAACATCATAGTGTCATCAGAGTAATATCAATGAATGTCATCATCTACATCTAAACAGTAAATCCATCGCTAAAATATGTCATAATGTCTAGTTATAAAGAAATAACTAACATCTATCAGAAAGCCAAAATGAGGGGCACTACACCTTACCTCACATTCTTGATATGCCTTTCCAAAGTATAAAGTGTTTTATCTAGAGAGAAAATAGATATTTTCAAACAATTCAAACACCTCATTGATAGGTTGATGAGAAATCTATAATTAAATCATATTGTAGTTCTAAAGGAGAGTTTTTGTTATCAATTATTTAGCTTGATAGATTGAGACTGAAATGTATTAGCTACTAGTCGACCTAGTGCCATTTTAGCTTGGTTGAAACATTGATGCCTTTTGAATCAGTTTCTCCTTCCATAATGTATTGACAAGGTCAAAAGCATCATAATCAGAATGGTTGTCAACATGAGAATCACTCATTTTACACCTTTTTTTGATCAACAAATAACCACCCTCTCAACAAGATAAAAATATTTAAACTCACAAGCTTGTAGTTGCCATAAAACTACTCTTACTCCATGAAATATGAATTAAGTTGTATAGCTAAAACATAGATTCATGTTATGAATCAACTTAAGAAGTTATAAATTTGAAAGACATATGAACTATACATGTACATATTGAATCACCTAATAAGGTCATCAATTTCAAAGACATCTGACAAATCATCAACTAAACATGTGTAGGTTGAAATACACAATGTGTTTTTCAACTTGTAATTTTCTTCACCCACATTGTATTACATAATATGATATCTTACACATGCAATTTTGTATGAACAATAAGTATTTCCATGTAACTAGTATGAAAAGCAATCAATGTATCTACCAACAAACTCAATTATCAATAATAGATAAACTATCAATAGAAACTACCAAAGAATTAACAACTATTCAATAGAAACTACCAAAGAATTCAATTGTCAAGAAAAGAGTTTCCATAATCTTTTCTTCAATTATGCATCAATGCATCTTAAACTCCTAAATAACTGAAAGTGTTTACCTCTATAGCCTCTAGACTGGTAAAAGTAACTCTAATAGTCTTAGATCTCTAGCCTAGTATCTAGATAAGCGATCTTACCTCACATGGAACCTAAGATTCCTTTCCAAGTATATAGTGTTTCCTCTAGAGAGCAAGTAGAGACTATCAAACAGTTCAAACACCTCACTGGTAGGTGATGAGAAAGCTATGATTAAATCATACTACAGTTCCAAAGGAGATCTTTTGTTGTCATTCGTTCGGCTTGATTGATGTAGACTGAAATACATTAGTCACCACTCTACTTGATGACATTTAGCTTGGCTGAAATGTTGATGCCTTTTGAATCAATTTTTTCCTTCTATAATATCTTAACAAGGAACAAATAACCACCCCTCTCAACAAGATAAAAGCTTTAGAACTGCAAACTTGTATGCCATAAAACTATTCTTACTCTATGTAATCATGAATGACTATACAACTAAAACATAAATCATGCTATGAATCAACTAAGAAGGTTAGAAATATTGAAAGACATCTTAGAAATGATAAACTATACACGTGCACATTGAATCACCTAAGAAGGTCATCGATTTTAACAGACATCTTACAAATCATCAACTAAACATGTGTAGGTTTGAAACACAATGTGTTTTTCTCAACCCGTAATTTTATTCACCAACATTGAATTACACAATATGATGTCTTACACATGCGATTTTTTATGGATAGTAGGTATTATCAAGTAACTAGTAGAGAACCAATCAATGCATGCACAAACAAACTCATTTGTCAATAATAGACAAACTTTTTAGCACCAAACAACTATTCAATAGAAACTACCAAAGAATTTATTTGTCAAGAAAAAGATGTTCCATCATCTTTTCTTCAATTATGCATTGACACAACTTGAACTCTTAAATAATTGAAAGTATTATCTCTATAGATTCTAGATTGGGTAGTAGTAACTCTAATAGTCTTAAATATACTAGCCTAGCATCTAGCTAAGAAACCTTACCTCACATTCCTAAGATGCCTTTCCAAGGATATAGTGTTTCCTCTAGAGAGCAAGTAGAGTGTCAAATAGTTTCAAACACCTCATTGGTAGGTTGATGAGGAAGCTATGATTAAATCATACTTGAGTTCCAAAGGAGAGCTTTTGTTGATGAACATTCACCTTGATAGATCTTATACTAAAATGCATTAGCCACCAATCTACTTGATGCCATGCTAACTTGGATGAAATATCAATGCCTTTTGAATTAGTTTTCTCCTTCCACAATGTCTTGACAAGGTAAAAAGCAACATAATCAATAGGGTTGTCAACAAGAGAATCATTAATTTTACATAATATTTTTATCAACAAATACCCACCCTCTTAACAAGATAAAAACGCTTTAGATCCACAATCTTGTAGCTACCATTAAAATGTCTCCTACTTCGTGCAATTATGAATGACTACATAGCTAAAACAAAGACTCGTGTTATGAATCAACTAAGAAGGTTAGAAATTTGAAAGACATCTTAGAAATGATAAAATTTACCATGCGCAGGTTGAAATACATAGTTTGTGTCTCAACCTATAATTTTCTTAAAAAACTACTATCCATGTTGAAAGCATTTCCCTACCCACAAACTCAATTTCTCATCACGACGATGTAGCATAATTATAGGAGAATATAACATGGTCATTTTTGTCTATGTGAATTCACAAAATTGTATTAAATATGAAAGTGACAATAAACTTGAGAAAATAACTACCCTAAGAGTTTAATTACACCCAAGCATTGATATTTATTACATCAAAGGCATTCCCTCTATGAGAGGGAGTGAGCTAACTATTGAAATCGATGATCAAGAACATCTTCGAATGATGTAATATGATAGAAAGAAATCTAGAAGTTCAAGAGTTTTATGCTTTGTTGTATTCCATTATGATTTTTGTGTGTGTTGAGTTACATAGATTTTTAAGTAATTGTTCAGTGTGATGTGTAGACGAAGATGACATAAATATTCAAAGAAGAGGGGCTGCCTCGAGAGTTGGACTTTTCATTATAATCTAAACTAAAGCAAGGAATATTCTTAAATGATTATTTTTTTTAGATATCAAATGGACAACAAGAGTAAAAAGTGAGAGGTGTAGTATAAATTGTGAAACATTATTATCAATTCCATGTTAAGAAGAAATTTATTTTTAAAGAATGTATTATATCAATATATGTATGTATTTTTGTAAGTGATATAAATCACCTCACATAAAAATAGTGAGTTGAAAGTGACATCCACCTAAAATATCTTCTCTATGACCTCCTCACCAATGAAGTTGCATGTAAAACTTTTTTATGTTCAATTCTGAAAGCCTATTGATTGGTAATTGAAAAATACATTGATTTGTTTTCTTTAGACTTTTGACTAATCTATTTATCTTTATAATTACATGCTATATTTTATATAATGTAAATTACTAAATATATTTCTGAAATAATATTGTATTATATGTACTTTTTATTTTTTAATTATATATTTATTTTATAATTATATACTTTTTTAATTATATATATTTTAATTATATTGATGCAAAGATTCACAAATATTCATTTATCCAAGCAAATTAACTAATCTAGTAATTGGTAAATAATTAGAAGCACACATGGTGTAACAACTGCCCTCTTTCTTTTATGTTAATTTTTATAAAATGCTTTTTGGAAAGAAGGATTAATCTATCTTTGTGTGTACTACCTCATTCTTTAAGTGAGATATGAGAGAGAGAGGGGAGGGGAGAGATAAAGATAAAGAAAGAGGAGACAAATATAAATAGAGAGAGAATTTTGATCAATTATTTTGTGCCAACATCAAAAGATGACACATGGTCCATGGGGGAGCTATGCCAAGGGAAACATGTCATTTGCTTAAGGACATGATAATTCACCTTTAAAACCTCTTCGACATACTCATTGCAAAAATACTAATTCATTTTTTTGCTAGATGATGAAATACATCCAATTAGTAGGAAAAGGAAGCAAACATTGATGGATGAAGTAGATGCAATAAGAAAGAAGAGGGAATGCCCATCTTCACAAAACAATTGCAAGGCATTATGGAGAGAGAGGGAGGTGGAAGGAGGGGGAGATTAAGAGAGAAATAGAGAGATAGGGACGTGAGAGGGGAGACAGAGATCTAGAGAGATAGAGAGATAAAGGAGAGAGAGAACGAATGATAGAGATACATGGAGAAAGAGAAAGAGTAGGAGAGAGAGACAAGAGATGTAGAGGGAGGAAAGAGAGATAGAGAAAAGAGAAATTAATTTTTGATCTAGTTGTTTCTGTGCCAACAATCCAAAGATGACCACATGTCCATCGGGGAGACTATGCTCAAGGAACCATGAAATTTTCTTATGGACCTAATAATCACCTTTAAGATCTTTTTGACACACCATTACGAACAATACTAACTCATTTTTTTCTTTATATGATGAAATACATCTAATATAGTGAGAAAAAGAAGCAAACATTGATGGATGGAGTAGATGCCAATAAGAAGGGAGAGGGAAATGCCAGTCTTCAAATAACAATGCAAGGCATTGTGGAGAGAGAGAGAGAAGAGAGGAGAGAGAGAAGAGAGAGAGAGAGGAGAGAGAGGGAGGAGAGAGGAAAGATGAGAGAGAGAGAGAGAGAGAAGAGAGAGAGAGAGAGAGAGAGAAGAGAGTGAGAGAGATGAGAGAGGAGAGAGAGAGAGAGAGAGAGAGAGAGAGAGAGGAGAGAGGGAGAGAGAGAGAGAGAGAGAGAGAGACGAGAGAAGGAGAGAGAGACCGAGAGAGAGTTTTGTGCCAACAATCCAAATACAACATATGTCCATGGGGAGCTACACTCAAGGCAACATGGTATTTGCTTGAGGAATTGATAATTCACCTTTAAGACCTCTTCGGCGTACCCATTACACACTAAGGTGTTGATTGTTAGTTATCATTATATGGGGAATGTATGCATGCAAAAATAATGAAGGTTTTTTTTATTAATATTCATAAAATATTGTTGATGAAGATTGACTCGAAAATATGTAGTTAAATCTTGATGTATTGGAATGACTTATAAATTTTTAAAATGAATGGTTTATAAGAATATACTATTTAATTAAAGTTTTGTAAATAAAGTAATAAGTTAAGTAGGTTTAATTTGGGGAGAACTTCATTATTCAATGTTGCTAGAATAGGTTAGTCTATCTTTGATCCACCATAATATCACCATAATATTATAAGGATAAGTACATAAACACACAATGTAGTGACAAGTTACAATTACCTAGATGTTTAGTGTTTCAATTCTTTAGAAAAAAGATGATGTCCTCCATTTTATAATCTCAAAGACTAATTGATCCCAAAAAAAATGATAATTTTTTTTATAATAATGTTGCATACAACCTACTAAGTTAAATTAAATTAACTACTCAACAATTAAAATTTTAGAGGTTTTTTTTGAACTATACTTTCTTAAAAAAATTACCATATAAATTTTAAAAATAAATATATAAAAAGGTAAAGAAGAAAATATATTTAAAAAGGATTTCCAATGCTTAAATTCTCGATTTCATTATTAAAAGGGATTCCAAATCATCCCATTTATCCTCGTGAGTCGATGAAAACATTGGTGGAGGACTTTCAACATAGTAAAGCTTTAGGATATAACTTCCCCAACATTATATTGCGTGCAACCCCAAGTTTCCTCGATTTGAGGTCTGCCACTTACTATCTACATTGCACGGGGACTTTGGGGGTGTAAATGAGTCACTAGCGTGTAAAATGGACAAATAAGTTGACCTTACTATTAATTTTTAGAATGAAATGATGAGAGGCCCAAAAATGATGGAACACACCCTCATTTCAATACCTAGCATCATGTAAAGCTAGACCAAAAAGTTAATAAAGGAAGAGTTTTTTATTATTTTTTTTTCTATTTTTATTATTATAAAAAGAATTGGATTATATAGATATATATTTCTATTTTTATATCATAGATTATAATATTAGTACTTGGATTTATATGTTTAACGAGCACGTCCATAGTTTTGTGGTCACAATGATCTTTTGTTAGAAATAGATAATTTACTTATACTCAAATTTTCAATGACATGAAAGATTATACAATTTGTAGGGGCATTAACAAACATACAATTTGTAGGGGCATTAACAAACATTTATGACAACTAGAGTTTAGTCAATTTAATCATTAAAAATGGTTGAAGATGAATCTAATATCACAAGAGTTATATCATACCCTTTAAGTTTTTACATCCACAAAATAAAACAAATTAAAAGTCACATCTTTCTTGGTTATCACAAATTTCAACATCTAGATAACTTCACAATAGTATGTTAATTATTGAGGATAATAAGATGAATTATTTGTCATTTTTTTGATGAATAGTGCTATACCTTATATGAGATTAAATATAAAAAAAAAATACATGATTCACATAAAAAGTAGGTGGAATGGAATCACACCATGAGAAGTCTATGCAAAGGCATGAAAGGCAAAAACAAGAGCGATCAAACTGTTAAGCCATCGTGGTTATATTAATGATGAGGGTGTACTCCACCCAACACACTCATAACAACAAAAAGAGAACAACAATGATTTACGTGGGAAAACCCTTCTGGTAGAAAAACCCCACACCAAAAAATATCTCAATATATTATTCAGAAATCTTGACAAGATTACAACATGCTTGCAAAGCAAGATTCCACAAGATTTTCACCAACCAAGAATCTGGTGACAACTCAACATTTATCTTATTCTCACCCACAACCTCTATCTCAAGCCCCTGATATATAGGAGATACAATATAGGAAACCGTCAACAGTAATCACAAAACCATGAGCTAAAACCACCCAAAAGTGGCACCCAGATAATCTCCAATCAAAGATGCCTTATGATGTGTCAAATCACACACCAGCATATGTAACTTCTCCCTTTACAACTCTTTTAAGTGTCCAACATGTTTTCACATTTCCCAAAATGGGAGGCCCAACTTTTGGAGGCCATAACTTTTGATTCAAGTGTTCGATTGACAAACCGTTTGATGCGTCAGAAAGATCGTGAAGAGATATATCAAGCTATAATAGGCTTATTTAGTTACGACTTTCAGGGCAAATCAAGGCCTCTAAGTCCTCCAAATTGATTCCAAAACTTTTTCGAGAGTTTAAAAATGGAAACTTTAATATCTTGCAATCCAGGCACAATCTTGGGTTGAAACTCACCCAGAATGTTTATTTTACAATTTCGTAGCTTTCTAGAAAAGTTTGGGTCCATCCATGCTCAAATATAACCTAGTAAAAATAGTAAGCCCTATCATTTTTAGCCCTTTTTAGAAACTTTGAATGTTCCAAACCATTCTTCAAGATAATGGGAATTCACAAAAACCAAAATTGGAAAGAATAGAAAACCAAATATTTTTTTTTGGTGATGTAAGATTGCTTTTACACCTCTGGATGCTCCTGCATCAGACACCCAAGGTAATTTGAGAAGTGACATTGTCACGTCTCCAATGTTTGAGAAAAACTAATGCAGTCAACATCTGATTTGGATAACCATGATGAATCTTCAATATGACTTCCTCTCCATTTGACCAGGTACTCTTCATATTGTCTATTTCTTATGCTCCTTCCCACATGACTATCTAAGATTTCTTCAGTTTCTTCCTTCTCTGAAATAGGTGCTAAGATATGCCATTGTCCTTCTGCTTGTCCATCTTTTGTACTTCCTTCATGATATTATGTCAAGTTAGCTATATTGAATACATGTGAAATATTGATCCCACTCAGCAAATCAACTTCATAGGCATTGCTCGATTCATGCTTCTTCAAAATTTTGTAAGGCCCAAATTTATTCATCTTCAACTTGTTATATGTTCCTATAGGGAACATTTCCTTCCTAAGGTGGACCATGACCTCATCTCCAACATTGAACTCTTTGAACCATCTTTTCTAACATGCCTTCTCCTTATATTGATTATTCATTTTATGGATATGTTTCCTTACCTCCTCATGTAGATTCTTCATGTGTTTTGCAAAATCTTCTACATTTGCACTCCTCTTCTACATTTCTGGGACTACTTCCATATACAATCTAGAATGGCAATTTTCCTATACTCCTGTTAACTGAGTTGTATGCGAACTCAACTTGTGGCAAAATCAAGTCCCATCCCTTTGGCTTTTCTCCTACCAAACATCTCAAAAGGTTTTCCAAACTTCTATTTACCACTTTTGTCTGACCATCAGTTTGTGGATGATGTGCAGAACTAAACTTCAAATCTATCTTCAACTTCTTCCACAATGTCCTCCAAAAATATCCAACAAATTTGTATCTGTATCTAAAACAATACTCTTCGGTAGACCATGTAGTCTAACTATTTCCTTGAAAAATATCTTTGCAATATGAACTGCATCATTTGTCTTTTGGCAAGGAATGAAATGTGCCATCTTTGAAAATCTATCAACCACCACAAAAATGGAATCACGATCTCTCTGAGTCCTTGGAAAACCAAGTACAAAATACATGCTAATGCATTCCCATGGTCTTTTAGGTACAGGCAAAGACTGATATAAACCAATATTTTGACTCACTCCCTTAGCCATCTGACATACCCTACAACTCTGTACAAACTTTTTCACATCCAGATACAATTGTGGCCAATAATAGTTCTCACTTACTAAGGCAACTATCTTGTCTCTTCCAAAATGTCCTACTAATCCTCCACTATATTTTTCTTTTCTCAAGTTCTCTCTTATGGAACTTCTTAGAATGAATAACTAACTTCCTCTGAATAACATGCCATCTTGGATTATGTAATCCAACAACTGTGTTTTGTCCATGGTACCAGGTTCTAGGAAAGCTTTCCATGCCTCTGAAAAGCCTAGATCTTTTGGATATAAATGTTTGAGTTCTTCAAACCCAACAACTTCAATTCTCATCTCTACCAATAAATTTTTCCTCCTACTCAAGGCATCTGCAACACTATTAGACTTCCCACTTCTATGCTTCAACACAAATATATAGCTTTGCAAAAACTCGACCCATTTCAAATGTCCTTGATTCAACTTCACTTGACAATTCAACTATTATAAGGCTTGATGATTAATTTATAAAAAAAAATCCTTAGGAAAAAGATAATGTCTCCATTTCTTCAATGCTTAAACAATACATAAAATTCCTGATCCTAAACATAATATTTCTTCCTAGCATCATTGAGTTTTTCACTAAAATATGCAATGGGTCTTCCTTCTTGACCTAATACAATTTCTATGGAACTACCACTAGCATCACAATCTACTTGAAATACCTTGTTAAAATCTAGAAGTGCTAAAACAGGTTGCTCTGTAACTTTTTGCTTCAACAAATCAAAACACTTGGTTGCTCCTATAGTCCATTTAAATTCTTTTCTATCTCATCTCATTGTTTCAGTTAAAGGTGCACATATACTACTAAAATTCCTAATGAATTTTTAGTAAAAACTAGCCAATCCATGAAATGATCTTACCTCAATAATACTCCTTGGTGTAGGCCATTCTATGATATCCCTTACTTTCTGTAGATCCATCTTAAGACCCTTAGCTAAGATCACAAATCCCAGGTACATTAACTCCTTCACAAACCTACACTTCAAATTTATCAACAATTTCTCTTACCTCAACCTCTCAAAAACTCTATGAACATGCATCAAATGTTCCTCCAAGGTTTTGTTAAAAATTAGAATATAATCCAAATAAACAATAACAAACTTACCCAAATATTCTTTGAGTACCTCGTTCATGAGCCTCATGAAAGTGTTCAATGCATTGGTTAGTCCAAATGACATTATTAACCACTCATACAGTCCTTCTTTTGTCTTGAATGTTGTCTTCCATTCATCTCCTCCCCGTATCATGATCTAGTGATACCCACTCTTTAAATCTATCTTTGTGAAGTACTTCGCTCCACTCAGGCAGTCCATGATATCATCCATCCTTGGAAAAGGAAATATGTACTTGATTGTGATTTTGTTGATGGCTCTAGAATCGATACACATCCTCCATCCTCCATCCTTCTTAGGTGCTAGTACTACAAGTATTGCACATGGACTCAAACTCTCCTTGATTAGGCCCTTTTTCAACAATTCCTAAACTTGTTTGTTCATCTCCTCATTTTCTGCATGAGTCATTCTATAGGCTTCCTTGTTAGGAAAACTAGCTCCTGGTATCAAATTCATCTAATGAATTATGCTTCTGATTGGTGGGAAACCTTCAGGTACATTATCTGAAACAATATATTTGAATTCATCCAACATATCAATAATTTCTACAAGTACATCTTCTCCTTCCTCTTTATTGATTTTAGGAATTAAGGCAAAGCACATATGTTCGTGATTCATTCCATCCAAAACTTTTCTACCATCTACCAAACAAATTCTAGCATTAATACATACCTTTTCCTATGCTTCTCTCACAAGTTTCAACTTATGTCTTACTCCATCTTTTGTTAGAGAATAGGTGTTAGCATGACCATAATGGATAGCACACCCATCATACTACCATGACCTTCCATTTAACAAGTGACATACATCCATTGGCATAATATCACATAACACCTCATCATGATAATCTCCATTCTTAAACTTTACCAAACACTATTCATTAACTAAAGCCTTATGAGCTTTTTGCAACCAATGAATCCTATAGGGGTGTGGATGCTTAATTTGTTGATAACTGAGAGGGGGGGTGAATCAGTTATCCTAATTATTTCTTCTTTTTGAACTTTCTTATTAATCAATCTAGTATTAATTCAAAAAGCAAACATTCACATGAAATGAAAAACACATGACACAGTATTTTTCACATGGAAACCCTATTAAGGGAGAAAACCACGGGGTGATTAACCCAAAGATTATTCTCTGTTAAAAGAATAAGGAATTACAAAATGGCACTTGCCAATTAGGGCTCACTGCCCGAGCACACTGCTCACAAAGGAGGCACACTGCGTACAAGGAGACACACTGTCTACAAAAGAATGTTATACAGTACTTGAACTGATTGGAAGCATCCACATATGCTGGAGTTCAGTTCTGGTTAGGCTCAGTACACTGATCTGCTGCACTTCATCTTTCCTTTTCTGTATCCTACTTTCCTTTCACATACCAGATCTTTCTTACTGCTTCTGCTCTGATCTGCACTTATTCGCATATATCATCACACCACTACACCGCTCACAACTAAATCCATCGTGCATATATATCCGCACAAGTAATTTCATCACCTTTCTAGTCAGCACCCGGAATAGTCAATCTTTTCACTAATTCTGATCTGTCGGCTAAATCCTACCACATCAAGGAATGCGGATCAAGCATATACTTGTAGAAATCATTAATCATGTCGGCCAAGTATGATTCATGCCTTCATAGCCTTTAACACCATCAGTAACCCATCCGAAAGGTAGTCTGATGTTCTGTCAGTCGGTTCTTCCTCTGTTCACACTGTCACTCAGGAATCTGGTACTCAACTATTCATATCTTTATTCTCATCTATCACCGGAGGCTAAATCCTTGGAATATACCACTCAAGGTAGACCTCTTGACTTCCCCAAATCCGCACTGCACCAAGATACTTCCTCTAAGAGATTTGGACCAATCTGTCGGACCTTGCCACATGCTCTGTTCTTGTTCACTGGACCATAATAATCTTCATTCTGACTTCCGGTAGAGACACATCATGACTTGCGGATATGTGGGATGACCTTTGTTGCCATCAATGACAACAACCATGAATCCATATAGTGTCTCTTGCCAACATAATTCTCTTCAAATTCAACTTTCTAATAATCTCTTCAGAGACTAGATTGTCTACACTTCCACTATGAATAATCACATCACAACACTTACCTCTTGATTTATACCTTGTTCAAAATAGGCTCTTTCTTTGTGTTGGTTCTTCTTTTCCCTCTTCCTTTAGCAAGGCACTTCTAATAACAAGAGCTTCTCTTTCTGCATCTTCTAAATGTTCAGATCTAGCCTCCTCATCAACATGGGCAACTCTAGCATTACCTTATGGTCTTTTGTTTGTTCCTCCTTGATTTTGTTGACAATCATATGCTTTGTGCCCTTCTTCACCGCATATGAAATAAGTTCCTCTAAATCCTCCTCTTCTAGGTCCTCTTCTAGATCTACCTCTTTCTTTCTGGTTCCATCATTCTATCCTCGAGGGTGGTATGCATTTTCACCTTTGTTATTTTGACTAATGCCTGCATCTTCATTCTTCTTTTGATCATCTTGTTGTCCATGACCCCATATAATCTTCCACTAGTTCTTCCACCATGACCTCTTCCTCTTTGTTTATTCTCAATTTTTTTGTTCAACTTTTCTTCTACCTTCATTTATAATTGATATACATCTTCAATAGTTGTCAATCTGACAAGAATTAATTCTTCTTGGATAATGGGTTTCAATACATTGATATCTAGCTTCTCTTTATTAGCCTCTGTGTGACCTACTCTGATGATAGCTTTGTAAAAATCTTTAGTATATTCTTTGATTGTCTTGTTCATTTGTCTCAGACCTTGCATTTTCTTCAAAAGTTCCAACTCATAATCCATAGGAATAAATTGTCTATTCAATTTATCCACCATTCTATCCCATGTGGTGATCTTCTCTTTTCCTCTTCAGTTTCATTCTAATTGCACCTCCTTCCACCAAATTCCAGCGTGACCTTTGAGCTTGGTCTTGGAAAACTTGACTCTCTTAGGATCTTCTATTTCTTCATGTTCAAAATATTCCTCCATATCATTGATCCAATCTATTAATTCTTTCGGATTGAGACTAACATAATACATAGAGATATCTATCTTTGTCCTTTTTCCAATTTTTGTTATGGCCTTCAACAATATAAATTGTTTAGGTTCCACTTCTCCCTCATTTTCTTCAGATTATGCATCATCTTGGACTACATCATCTTCATCTTCACTTTCATCTCTCATTCTCGGTTCAAACCCTCTTCTCAGTTCCTCTTGGATTGCATTAATTTGCCTCTATATAGATCTAAACCATTATTCTGCCACAATAGCAGTTCTACCACCACGATTTCTTCATGGAGGCATCTTGATTTTATTCTTTCTTCTCTTACACCTAATGTAAAAATTTCTCAATACGAAGCTGCCTCATTGTTCTGCTTCCACCTTCTAACACATAATCTCAAGGTCTTGGCACAAACTGCCTCACTATTCAGTGATCTATTTGCACACTTAGGATAAACTCGCTCTGATACCACTTGATGAGGGTGTACACCCAACACACTCACAACAACAAAAAGAGAACAACAGCGATTTACATGGGGAAAACTCTTTCAGGAGAAAAACCCCACACCAAAAAACAACTCAATATATTATTCAGAAATCTTGAAAAGATAACAACATGCTTGCAGAGTAAGCTTCAACAAGATTTTCACCAACCAGAAAACTGGAGGCAACTTAACATGTATCTTACTCTCACCCACAACCTCTATCTCAAGCACCTGATATATAGGAGATACAATACATGAAACCATCAATAGTAATTAAAAAACCATGAGCTAAAACCACCCAAATGTGGCACTCAAATAATCTCCAACCAAAGATACCTTATGATGTGTCAAATCACACACCAACATATGTAACTTTCCCCTTTACAACTCTTTCAAGTGTCCAACACGTTTTCACATTTCCAAAAATAAAAGGCCCAATTTCTGGAGGCCATAACATTTGATTCAGGTGACCAATTGATGAATCATTTGATGCGTCTGAAAGCTCATGAATAGATCTATCAATCTATAATAGGATTCGCCAGTTACGACAAATTTTAGGGAAAATTAGGGCCTCTAAGTGCCTCAAAATTGATTTCAAAACTTTTCTAGGAGTTTCAAAAAAGGAAACTTTAATATCTTCCAATCCAGGCCTAATCTTGGGTTGAAACTCATCTAGAATGTTTATTTGACAATTCCATAGCTTTTGGAAAAATTTTGGGTCCATCCATGCTTAAATATAGACTTACTAAAATTAGTAAGCCCTGCCATTTTTAGCCCTTTTTGGAAACTTTGAATGTTCCAAACCATTCTTCAAGATAATGTGTATTCACAAAAACCAAAATTGGAAAGAATAGAAAACAAATTCATATTTGGGTGATGCAAGATTGCTCTTACACCTCTAGATTCTCCTGCATCAATTAGTAGGTGGAGGAGGGGGATCATGATCCAACAGGTAGCCCCAAACATTTGGGAGATCTTGAACATCTAGAATGGCTTCCAACCCATGAGGGTGTCATCCTAATTTTTGTCTTTAGTTTGTTGGAGAAGTAGCATGCATAGGTAAAATGGAAAGATCTATCTAAGTAGGGAAATTTTCTACTATCTAACCAATAAGAGCGATCTTGTTGAGAAGTAGAGGAATGCCCATATGTCAGATGAGTCCACCCATAGTGCCGAGGAAGTGGAGTGTCATGCCCACATTTCCCATGCGGTCACGACATGCATCACACGTGTCATGTCCACATTTGTCATGTGGTCATTACACGAAATATCAAAAAATTTCCATGCTTCCCTAGAAACCCCCTCGCACGTGTAAGTGTGCTCAGTGGTGAACACATAAAGCGCAAACAAAATAGTTGAAAGCGGGGTAATATGCACATGTGCGCATACCCATCGCAAGAAGGCCATCAAGGGGGTCATCACAACGCGGTTAACGTTGCTAATAGGGTTCAACTTTACTAAACCAAATAAACCCTAATTTCTGGGAAATTCTGGCAGCATAACGCCTCACAGGCATGAGTAGGGTTTATTGTACTAACACTAATCTGATCAAGAGGTTTCCTAATTTGGGTTAATAAATTTCTTACATCTCACTCATATTGTTGATTAAGTTAATTGAACATTTTTCAACAAAGCATGATCATTTACTCTCCTTCATGTTTTCTAAAATTTAATATTAATTTGTCCTCCTTCACGTTCTCTATCAATCAGAGTTATCACTTTATCCTTTACATTATTCATAATTTCTTGGTAGATCAGTTCTCTATCAATCAGAGTTATCACTGCATCCTTTACATTATTCCTAATTTCTTGGTAGATCAGATCTCGTAAATAGGACCTACTAACTTCGTTTGACGAAGTCCACTAGGTTTCCGCTCTAGGTTTAATTCAATGTTTGAATTAATTTTGTTAATTAAATTGCCCAATCATGATTAAAGGATTATTAAATCTTAATTAGTACTCTTAGCCCTATTTCGGAAAAGCCACACATTTTCTCCTCTTCATTTTCACTTTTATCTTTCTTTCTCTTTTTCTCTCATTTTTCTCTCATTTTCTCAATTTGTCATTTTCTCAAATTACATGTTGAGTTTAAATGGCCACATATGAAATGCATATGATGGCTTAATTTATTTAAGAAGATATACACACACACACACACACACACACACACACACACACACACACACACACACACACACACACACACACATATATGCTATTTGCATTTATATCTCTAGGTTTTCTTTTAATAAATCAATGAATTTATTTTTCATTTAAATATATATATATATATATATTACTTATGAGCAAGTTTATTTTTCTTTGCTATTTTATTTTAAGTAAAGTTGAAGCCCTAAAATCTATATGTTTAGACTCATTGGCTGAGCCCTAAAAATGTTGTTTGTTTCCATTGGCAAGTTCAATGGAAGGCGGCGACGCTGATAGGGCGACAGAGATTTGGAGTTGGCCGCAGAGGAAAGTGTGAGGGGACGCAGTGGAGGAGCCACTGATGAGTGGTGGCGGAGGTTTGGAGTGGAGGTCGTGGGTGGAGAGAGGGCTGAGAGGGGCACAGAGGAGGGTCTAATGGCAATACTGGTGGTGAAGTTCGGTGGCGGGTTTAAGAGGCAGAGGGGAGTAGAGGCCGTGAGGGGGTTTTAGGTTAGAGGGGGTGTATTTTTTGGAGCACAGCGGATGGGGAGTGCGGGCTGCGTAGTGGCCACGGGAGTCTTAGGGGTAGTGGGGAGTGTGGGGAGGGGGAGCGGAGCCCCCACCCACACTCCACACAGTGGGGTGTGGGTGGGGGCTCCGCCCCCCTCCCCACACCCTTATAAAATAAACGATGGGGGTTCGAACCCCCACCAAAATTTGTATAAATTTTTTTTTTATTATATTCTGTCCCTCATACAATTCCAATGACTGTTAAAAAAATAGTCCCTCCAAAATTCAATATTTATTAATGTTTATTTTAATTAAAATTTATTCAATATATATATATATATTTAGGATTTTACACAGCAATCACAAACTTTTTTTTGAATTTAATTTCACAGTTAATAAATATTAAAATATAACTGAATATATATATATATATATATTTATAAAATGTATTTTCTATATATTTTCTTTTCTTATGCAGAATATTAAAATTTGTCATATCTAAATGAAATAATACATTCTACTCAAAATATATCTAAATTAAATATATTTTTAAAAGTAATTTTCTTTCTAAGCACTCATAGGATTTCTATTTTAAAACAAATATACAAGATTATGTATAGCAAACTTTTTCTTTTCTCAATCCATCTAAGAGTCAAGGAACTCATTTAAAATTCTATTCATTATAAGATTTATATTTACACATTTTTTTGAAGGGAAGAATTAAATGTATTTGCAAATAATTAACAAAAACAACTCTAATGCTTAACTACAACCAATTTTCATTTCTTTCAAATAACAAACTATAATTTCACATTTGCCATAATAACAACTTCCTAACTTATCAAATTGATATTTCTATTTTGCCATACAATGAAATAGATTATAACTAACTTTCCTCATTTCATCCTTTGAATAATGTACATTTAAACTGACAATTTCTAACTTTCAATTTATTGATAAATGTCCAACACACAACTTCAAGAATGTAATTTTACAACCAAAGGAGAGAGAACCAAGTTCTCGTTTTTGACAACTAACAATGGTAAGATCTCCAAGAAGGCCAAGCTCTCTCTCATGAGCTTTAAGAGTAAAAGAAAATAAAATATTTTCCAAGACAAGAAATTTCTTCAACTTCACACTAAGCTCCAAGGAACCTGCATATCACACAAGGGAAGAAAACACTACACATCTTGCTCTCCTCCCTACCATAGACCCGCAAGAGGGTCACCCCCGAGCTAGGGAGGCCATCCACACACCTAGGGAACTCAAATCCACTTCACAACAAGACAAACACACATCTAAAAAACTCAATGTTACACCCATGGATATTTACAACACACAAACTCAACCAAGGTGAGTTTCAAAGGGGTAGGAGAGTGGACACACTCAACTCTAGAGTGCCACTCCTTCAAAATATCTCAACACAATTTTTCTCATGGCCTCAAGCCAACATGTTAACAAAATTTCTAAAGGAGTTCATATTTTGGCTCTCAAGCCATATAACAAATTACTCAAAATCACATAAAATGCCCTCAAGGCTTTCAACATCCCAAAACAAGGTAATGACCTCCAGGAGGATCACTCCTCCCCTACCCCACACTTGTTGAGCATTTTCTCCCAAGTGGGAGAGGCTCTTACAACACCCTACTAAATATTCCCCACAATAACAAAATACAACACAAGCAAAAATACATCTCATACATTCATCATGCAAGCAAATTGAAATACAAGGGGAAGGCCTTAGCCTTGAAAACCAACCTTTAAAAGCCCTATTATGGAAAAAGTTGATGTAGATCTCTAAAATCTCCTCCAACATAAGACACCAAACTCCCTCTATCCTTTTTCCCAAAACAATTTCCAACAATAAAAATTCTCAAAAATTCAACAATCCCTCTCCCTATCCCAAGTGGGATTAAAATAAGCTCAATCCATGAGCTTAGAGGAATGGGGAGGTGACACTTGTCACCTCCTCACTCTTCCTCCCAACCACTAGCATGTCCCAAGGGATGGGTGTTGACACATGTTACTCACCCATCCCCAAAGTCTCCCTCACCCCTTACCACATTTCCTCTCTCCAACACATGGGAGAGAAAAGCGGAGTTAAAGAGGGAAAGGGTGACACATGTGTCCCCTTCCTTTCCTCTCATGAGGGACCACACAACTCCATGGGTACTCTCACCAATTGTGAGAGAGACTTGAAGTCAAGTCCTCCACAATTGGTGGGTCTTAGAGTCATCTCTAACCTTGGGAAGTGAAAAGGGATGGGTTTGAGTGTTGGTACCACTCATCCTATCCCTCCCATGCCTCCAAATTCGTCACTTAACTTCAGTGTGAAGTTAAGGTGACCATATGGAGGTTTACCAAGGGGTGCTCAAGTCACAAGGGACCCTAAACCCATGGGGTATAACTCAGGGTCAAGTTTAGCCTAGTTAGGGCACCAGGGTCAAGTTAAAACACATGAAAAGGGTCTCCAAAAATTTAAAATTTAAAAATGTAATTCAAAGACAATCCTTACAACACATATCATAATTCAAATTAAAAGAGGGTAGACTTAACCCAATTAACCTCATGCAAATTAACATTACAACATTTCACAATACACAGAGTTGATCTTGGTTCCTCGTGGAACCAGATCGGCTTCACAAGGGATTACAACATCAAGTGTGGGATGATCTCCAGTATCTGTGGTTGGTTAGAAATACCTGCGCACTTAGTTGCAAAGTTAATTCCACATATCAATAACATAGCCAAAGCAAATTAAAGCTTGCACTCGCATAAGATATCACAAGTTCTCTTAAGCATAAAGGAAATCACATTACAATTTTCTAACTAACATCACCCAATTAGTTTTCCTTTAATATAAACATCTATCTAACATCTCCCAATTTGTTTTCTCTTAACACAAACATCTATCTAACATCACCCAAATTTGTTTTCTCTTAATACAAGCATCTATCTAACATCACCCAATTAGTTTTCCTATAATATAAACATCTATCTAACATCACCCAATTAGTTTTCCTATAATATAAATATCTATCTAATATCACCCAAATTTGTTTTCTCTTAATACAAGCATCTATCTAACATCACCCAATTAATTTTCCTTTAACGTAATAAGGTTTAATAGTTTAGGAATCCAGGATCAACAGTCCCACAAGTATAAAAGTATCAGCAACAGTAAGGTAAATAGTCACATGAATAGAAATGAAAAAGGTAGGCCTCACATCCTCCCCCCCTAAGACTATACTTCCTCCTGGAAGTCATCAAAGAGGTGAGGATAAAGAGTCCTCAATCTCATTGCATCCTCCCATGTTGCAGTGACTTCGTCATACATGTCCCACTGGACCCTAACCTGGTCCAGCTCTCGACCTCGAAGGCCCAGCGTCTGACAAGCCAATATGCGAATTGGCTCCAAAGCCAGCAGACTGTTTGCCTCTACCTAAAGAGCACTCCAATCCAATACATGAGATAAGTCAGAGATGTAACGGCGTAAAACTGAAACATGAAAGACATCGTGGATATGCGACAGGCTAGGTGGCAAGACTAGAGGATAGGCTATAGGTCCTATTCGCTCTTAGATCTCAAAAGGTCCTACAAACTGAGGTGCGAGCTTAGAGCCCTTTTCGTAATGGATTGGACTCTTGTGCGGTCGCACTCTCAAAAATACCCTATCACCCAGTGAGAAGCTTTGATCAGTTCTCTTAGCATCGGCATATTTCTTTTGTCTATCATGTGCCTCCTGAAGTCTCTGTCTAATCAGTGTAACATGCTGCTCCATATCTTGAACTATCTCTGGACCAATGGCGACCCTGTCCTCTATCCGATCCCAACTCAATGGTGTCCTGCATGGTCTGCTGTATAAAGCCAGAAAAGGAGGCATACCCAATGAGCTGTGATACCCATTATTGTAGGTAAACTCAACTAGATACAGATACTCCTCCCATCTAGACTGATGGTCCATAACATAAATACAAAGCATGTCTTCCAACACCTGATTAACTCTCTCTGTCTGTCTGTCAGTCTCAGGATGGTAAGCTGAACTAAAGTTGAGCTGTGTGCCCAACGCCTGCTGTAAGGCTCTCCAAAAAGCTAAAGTGAAAACTGAGTCTCTGTCAGAAATTATGCGGCGAGGTACTCCATGAAGTCTAACAATATGATCTAAGAATACCCTCACCATAGATGGTGCATTGTATATCGTGCGTATAGGTGAGAAATGCGCCACCTTGGTCAACTTGTCAACTGTCACCATGATGGCATCATGGTGATGTGAGACATAGGTAGACCAACGATAAAATCCTTGGAAATGGTGTTCCATTTCCACTCAGGTATCTCATGAGGGTACAACTGTCCTGTTGGATGTTGATGCTCGGCCTTGACCCTCTAACACTCAAGGCAATGAGCAACATATTCTGTAATGTCTCATCTCATCCTAGCCCAATGGTAAAATTATCGCAAATCAGCATGCATCTTCTTCACTTCTGGGTGTGCTGCATAAGGTGCTCTATGAGCCTCTAAAAGAATCACTGCACGTAGATCACCCACACGAGGTGCATAGATGCGCTGCCGATGTCTAAGCAAACGATCAGACTCAAGGGAATATCTTACGAATCTGCCTTTAAGGGCCCTCTATTTCTAGATTTTCTGCTGCACCTCAAGAAACCACTCATCCTCAGGCAGATGCTGTAAGATACGCTCTCTCAAGTCCACCCTCAATGTTAAGGTCAAGATCTCATGACGCCTTTGACTCAAGGCCTTAGTGACCACGTTCTCCTTCCCTTTGATGTAGTGGACATCAAAGTCGTACTCGCATAAGAACTCCATCCAACGCCGCTGGCGGGCGTTCAAATTTGGCTGTGTAAAAATGTACTATAAGCTATGGTGATTCGAATGGAGCTCAAAGCATCGACCCAAAAGGAAGTGTCTCCAATGAATAAGAACATGAATAACTATTGTGAGCTCTAAATCATAAGTAAGGTAGTTTAGCTCATGTGTCTTGAGCTTACGCAATTCGTATGCAATCGCTCTACCACCCTGCATAAGCACGGCTCCCAAACCCTCTAGTGATGCATCTGTGCAAACAACAAAATCCTCTACAGGATTTGGAACCGCTAATATGGGAGCACTGGTAAGACGCTCCTTAAGGACCCCTAAGGCCCTCTTACACTGCTCGATCCAAGTGAAACCCTTCCCTTTCTACTAAAGGGAAGTGATGGGATGTGCTAATCTGGAAAAGCCATCAATGAATCTACGATAATAACTAGATAATCCCATAAAGCTCCTAACCTCAGTCACACTGGTGGGTGTTGGCCAGTCCTGAATTGCTCTGATCTTCGATGGATCTACGGAGATGCCATCACCTGATAAGATGTGCCCCAAATACTGCACCTCTGTCCTGAAGAAGGCACACTTCGCCAGGTTGCCATAAAGCTGCTGCTCTCGTAAGCACTACAACACCTGATGCAAATGATCCACATGTTCCTCCTCGGTCCTTGAATAGATCAAAATATCATCAAGAAATATGATCACAAACTGATCCAAGTAAGTGCAGAACACCCCGTTCATGAGACTCATGAACACTACAGGGGCGTTCGTCAAACCGAAGGGTACCACTGTAAACTCATAATGGCCATATCTAGTTCAAAAAGTAGTCTTATGAATGTCTGCCTCTGTGATGTGTAATTGGTGATACCTAGATTTTAGATCAATTTTTGAGAACACTCTGGCTCCCTGCATCTAATCAAAAAGGTCGTCAATCCTAGGTAGAGGATAACGGTTCTTCACCGTCACCTTGTTCAACTGCCTGTAATCCATGCATAATTGAAGAGACCCATCCTTCTTCATGAAGATAATTGGTGCACCCCATGGTGAAATGCTAGGTCGGATGTGCCCCTTCTCAAGTAGGGTGCACGAGACACTGGCTCTGCACTCGGCACTAGATCGATGTAGAAATCTACCTCTCTGCGTGGAGGCATACGTGGTAATTCTGGCTGAAATATGTCAGCAAAGTCTCTTAGGATAGGGTGATCACCTAAAGTAGCCTTAGGCTCATCCTCTGATCTGTCACTGACCGTGATAGCAAACATCTGACAACCCTTCCGTATGCAGCGCTTAAGCTACTGAGCGGATATCATACAAACAGCTGTGGGCTTCTGAATGCCCACTATCTCAACCAGTGAGCCATGATCGTCTAAGCTGCTAATCGTCCTCTGGTGATAATCTAGTTTGGCTCTATGAGCCACAAGCTAGTCCATACCCAAAACTACACCGTAGGATCCTAATGGTATAAACCTAAGGTCACATGATGTAGTGAAGGAACCCAAGGAGATCTTGCAATCTCTAACCAAGATATCTACTGACATCCTAGCCCCAGAGGCCAACTCAACCTCCCACCTAATGTCCTGCCTAGAAGCCACTAGCCTGCAACGTTCCACTAACAATGTAGACAGAAAAGAGTCGGTAGCTCCAGAGTCAAAAAGAATAGAGATGGGAAAATCCCTAATCATACCTGCTATCTCAATAACTGAGGCCTGGAAGTCAGCCTGGCAGTTGTCAACCTCTACAAACATGCGGTGGGACCTGCCCACATCACCTACAGTCTGCTCAGATCCTCCTGGATGGGGCTGTCCCCCTACTATAAATCCTTGTGGACACTCTCTAGCCATGTGTCCTACCCCACCACATACATAACACAAGCCCCTAGCCTGTAACTGTCCTGACTGAGTTCTACCCGACTGCTGCTGTCCAGTCTGTCTAGTGGACCCCTGTGAACCTCTATAAGACTACTGAGACCTCACGGGTCCCGCAGATGATCCCTATTGTCTCTGATCTCTATGTGGGCCCTGCTGCTGCCAACCACGGTTCTGTCCTCCCTGAACCGTCTGCTGGGGTCTAGACCTCTACTGATGTTGTGGAGGCCTAGGAGGTAATGATGAAGAATTGAATCCTCCTCTCTGTGGTGTGGATTGTGGTCTTTGAAAGTTCTGCTGCTGCTGGTGATTACGGTCATGAAACTGCGGGTGTGAATTTTGCCCTCTTCCCAGAATTTCCTCTACAATAAAAGCCTTTTCGACAACCTCACTCATAGCCTGGGGGTCTGCCATACACACTGGTCTTGCTAACCCATGATTTAGACCTCTGATGAATTTGTGCACTAGGAGTTTCTTGTCGTGGAGATACTCTACATAACGAGAAAGCTCAATGAATCAGCTCTCATACTGAGCAACCGTGAGTCCTCTCTACTATAAATTGTGGAACTCATCTATCTGACACTGTCTATAGTGATCTGACAAGTATCGCGCATTAAAGCACTCTATGAACATGTCCCACATGAGTGTATCTAAGGATAACCGATGCTTGCACTCCTCAGTGCGTCACCAGGTAGCTGTTGCATCTCTCAGAAGGTGTACTACCACTCGTGCTTTCGTGTTGCTCCCATAAGGTCACAACGTGAAGCACCTATCTAAATTCATAAGCCAAGCCTTAGCCACAACTCCCTCGGTAGCTCCTGCGAAGGTAGGGGGATTGAGCCTAAGCAGGTCTTTGATGGGGTCTCCTCTGTCTCTAAGTCCTATAACCAGCTCATCCAACCTATACTCATACGGTCCATGATGTATCTGCTCTACTCTCATGGTCTCATCTCACCTCGAAAGCCTCAGAGGACTCCTACTCTGTGCTCGGTAGGCTGACCCTACCTCCTCCACTGTAGTATCAGGTATCTCTACGAAAGGCTCCGTACGTGACACCTCTCATAGATTGACGCAGGGCTCCACACATGGCTCAACACGCGAGTCAGTACACGGATCCTTACCTGGCTCCTCTCATGGATCGACACGAGGCTCATCACGTGGCTCTGGAATAGCTGGCGGTAACCTCTCTAACATGGCCTGTAATGTCTGTAAAATCTAAGGACCTATGTCTAGTACTGGTGGTGCCTGTGGTACTAACTGATCTGCTATGACTGCGGGTCCCTGTCCCTCTGTAGAGGAATCACTGTATACCTCAACGGATGCCATGTTGCGTGATCGTGCTCGTCGAACACGTCGGGGAGGCATCCTACAAAAACAAGGTAGGCACTAATTAATTAAAGTTGCAGAATAAATAACGTGCCCAAATATGCCCAGTGTTTAAACTTGGGCTCTGATACCAAATGTCATACCCACATTTCCCATGTAGTCACGACATGCATCACATGTGTCATGTCCACATTTGTCATGTGGTCATGACATGAAATATCAAAAAATTTCCATGCTTCCCTAGAAACCCCCTCGCACGTGTAAGCGTGCTCAATGGCGAACACTTAAAGCGCAAAAAAAATAGTTGAAAGTGGGGTAATATGCACATGTGCACATACCCATCGCATGAAGGCCATCAAGGGGGTCATCGCGATGCGGTTAACGTCGCTAATAGGGTTCAACTTTACTAAACCAACTAAACCCTAATTTCTGGGAAATTCCAGCAGCATAACTCCTCACGGGCGTGAGTAGGGTTTATTGTACTAACACTAATCTGATCAAGAGGTTTCCTTATTTGGGTTAATAAATTTCTTACATCTCACTCATACAATTGATTGAGTTAATTGAACATTTTTCAACAAAGCACGATCATTTGCTCTCCTTCACATTTTCTGAAATTTAATATTAATTTGTCCTCCTTCACGTTCTCTATCAATCAGAATTATCACTGCATCCTTTACATTATTCCTAATTTCTTGGTAGATCAGTTCTCTATTGATCAGAGTTATCACTGCATCCTTTACATTATTCCTAATTTCTTGGTAGATTAGATCTTGTAAATAGGACCTACTAACTTCGTTTGATGAAGTCCACTAGGTTTCCGCTCTAGGTTTAATTCAATGTTTGAATTAATTTTGTTAATTAAATTGCCCAATCATGATTAAAGGATTATTGAATCTCAATTAGTACTCTTAGCCCTATTTCAGAAAAGCCATGAATTTTCTCCTCTTTGTTTTCACTTTTATCTTTCTTTGTCTTTTTCTTTCATTTTCTCAATTTGTTATTTTCTCAAATTATAGGTTGAGTTTAAATGGCCACATATG
Organism: Cunninghamia lanceolata; assembly: GCA_027924645.1. NCBI lineage: Eukaryota > Viridiplantae > Streptophyta > Pinopsida > Cupressales > Cupressaceae > Cunninghamia > Cunninghamia lanceolata. Next base: position 6,834,452 of record BSBN01000402.1, read on the forward strand.
AAATGCATATGATGGCTTAATTTATTTAAGAAGATATAAATACACACACACACACATATATATATGCTATTTGCATTTATATCTCTAGGTTTTCTTTTAATAAATCAACGAATTTATTTTTCATTTAAATATATAAATATATATATATATAACTTATGAGCAAGTTTATTTTTCTTTGATATTTTATTTTAAATAAAGTTGAAGCCCTAAAATCTATATGTTTAGACTCATTGGCTGAGCCCTAAAAATGTTGTTTGTTTCCATTGGCAGGTTCAATGAAGGGCAGTGGCACTGATAGGGCGGCGGAGATTTGGAGTTGGCCGCAGAGGAAAGTGTGAGGGGACGCAGTGGAGGAGCCACTGTTGAGTGGTGGCGGAGGTCTGGAGTGGAGGTCGCAGGTGGAGAGAGGGCTGAGAGGGGCACAGAGGAGGGTCTAACGGCAATACTGGTGGCAGAGTTCGGTGGCGGGTTTAACACGCAGAGGGGAGTAGAGGCCACACGAGGGTTTTAGTTTAGTGGGGGTGTATTTGTTGGAGCACAACGGATGGGGAGTGTAGGCTGCGTAGTGGCCACGTGAGTCTTAGGGGTAGCAGGGAGTGTGAGGAGGGGGGGGCAGAGCCCCCACCCACACTCCACACAGTGGGGTGTGGGGAGGGGGGGCGGAGCCCCCACCCACACTCCACACAGTGGGATGTGGGTGGGGGCTCCGCCCCCCTCCCCACACCCTTATAAAATAAACGGTGGGGGTTCGAACCCCCACCAAAATTTGTATAATTTTTTTTTTATTATATTCTGTCCCTCATACAATTCCAGCAACTGTTAAAAAAAATACAATCCCTCAAAAATTTGGTATTTATTAATGTTTATTTTAATTAAAATATATTCAATATATATATATATTTAGGATTTTACATAGCAATCACAAACCTTTTTTTGAATTTAATTTCACAATTAATAAATATTAAAATATAACTGAATATATATAATGTATTTTCTATATATTTTCTTTTCTTATGCAGAATATTAAAATTTGTCATATCTAAATGAAATAATACATTCTACTCAAAATATATCTAAATTAAATATATTTTTAAAAGTAATTTTCTTTCTAAGCACTCATAGGATTTCTATTTTAAAACAAATATACAAGATTATGTATAGCAAACTTTTTCTTTTCTCAATCCATCTAAGAGTCAAGGAAATCATTTAAAATTCTATAGATTATAAGATTTATATTTACACATTTTTTTGAAGGGAAGAATTAAATGTATTTGCAAATAATTAACAAAAACAACTCTAATGCTTAACTACAACCAATTTTCATTTCTTTCAATTAACAAACTATAATTTCACATTTGCCATAATAACAACTTCCTAACTTATCAAATTGATATTTCTATTTTTCCATACAATGAAATAGATTATAACTAACTTTCCTCATTTCATCCTTTGAATAATATACATTTAAACTAACAATTTCTAACTTTCAATTCATTGATAAATGTCCAACACACAACTTCAAGAATGTAATTTTACAACCAAAGGAGAGAGAACCAAGTTCTCGTTTTTGACAACTAACAATGGTAAGATCTCCAAGAAGGCCAAGCTCTCTCTCATGAGCTTTAAGAGTAAAGGAAAATAAAATATTTTCCAAGACAAGAAATTTCTTCAACTTCACACTAAGCTCCAAGGAACCTGCATATCACACAAGGGAAGAAAACACCACACATCTTGCTCTCCTCCCTACTGTAGACCCGCAAGAGGGTCACCCTCGAGCTAGGGAGGTCATCCACACACCTAGGGAACTCAAATCCACTTCACGACAAGACAAACACACATCTCAAAAACTCAATGTTACACCCATGGATATTTACAACACACAAACTCAACCAAGGTGAGTTTCAAAGGGGTAGGCAAGTGGACACACTCAACTCTAGAGTGCCACTCCTTCAAAATATCTCAACACAATTTTCTCGTGGCCTCAAGCCAACATGTTAACAAAATTTCCAAAGGAGTTCATAGTTTGGCTCTCAAGCCATATAACAAATTACTCAAAATCACATAAAATGCCCTCAAGGCTTTCAACATCCCAAAACAAGGTAATGACCTCCAGGAGGATCACTCCTCGCCTACCCCACACTTGTTGAGCATTTTCTCCCAAGTGGGAGAGGCTCTTACAACACCCTACTAAATATTCCACACAACAACAAAATACAACACAAGCAAAAATACATCTCACACATTCATCATGCCAGCAAATTGAAATACAAGGGGAAGGCCTTAGCCTTGAAAACCAACCTTTAAAAGCCCTATTATGGAAAAAGTTGATCTAGAGCTCCTCTAAAATCTCTTCCAACATAAGCCACCAAACTCCCTCTATCCTTTTTCCCAAAACAATTTCCAACAATAAAAATTCTCAAAAATTCAACAACCCCTTTCCCTATCCAAAGTGGGATTAAAATAAGCCCAATCCATGAGCTTAGAGGAATGGGGAGGTGACACTTGTCACCTCCTCACTCTTCCTCCCAACCACTAGCATGTCCCAAGGGATGGGTGTTGACACATGTTACTCACCCATCCCCAAAGTCTCCCTCACCCCTTACCACATGTCCTCTCTCCAACACATGGTTGAGAAAAGGGGAGTTAAAGAGGGAAAGGGTGACACATGTGTCCCCTTCCTTTCCTCTAATGAAGGACCACATAGCTCCATGGGTACTCTCACCCATTGTGAGAGAGACTTGAAGTCAAGTCCTCCACAATTGGTCGGTCTTGGAGTCATCTCTAACCTTGGGAAGTGAAAAGGGATGGGTTTGAGTATTGGCACCACTCATCCTATCCCTCCCATGCCTCCAAATTCGTCACTTAACTTCAGTGTGAAGTTAAGGTGACCATATGGAGGTTTACCAAGGGTTGCCCAAGTCAAAAGGAACCTTAGACCCATGGGTTATAACCCAGGGTCAAGTTTAGCCTAGTTAGGGCACCCAAGGTCAAGTTAAAACACATGAAAAGGGTCTCCAAAATTTTAAAATTTAAAAATGTAATTCAAAGACAATTCTAACAACACATATCATAATTCAAATTAAAAGAGGGTAGACTTAACCCAATTAACCTCATGCAAATTAACATTACAACATTTCATCATACATAGAGTTGAACTTGGTTCCTCGTGGAACCAGATCGGCTTCACAAGGGATTACAACATCAAGTGTGGGATGATCTCCAGTATCTGTGGTTGGTTAGAAATACTTGCGCACTCAGTTACAAAGTTAATTCCACATATCAATAACATAGCCGAAGCAAATTAAAACTCGCATAAGATATCACAAGTTCTCTTAAGCATAAAGGAAATCACATTACAATTTTCTAACTAACATCACCCAATTAGTTTTCCTTGAATATAAACATCTATCTGACATCACCTAATTTGTTTTCTCTTAACACAAACATCTATCTAACATCACCCAAATTTGTTTTCTCTTAATACAAGCATCTATCTAACATCACCCAATTAGTTTTCCTTTAACATAATAAGGTCTAATAGTTCAGGATTCCGGGATCAATAGTCCCACAAGTATAAAAGTATCAGCAACAGTAAGGTAAATAGTCACATGAACGGAAATGAAAAAGGTAGGCCTCACATGGAGAGCCATGTGAACCATGGTGGCCTCACCTAGAGTTGTGACTTGGAGCTTGTTGACACCTATGTAGCAGAAAGGCACACCCCCAAAGTGGAGAAGGATCCCTGCTAGTGAGGGAAGGAGGCACATGAGTAACCATATAGGGGGCATTAGACCAATTTTCAATTGATGTTTGTATATGAGAAACCTCCATGGCCACCTTATTGGCTTGCACCTAGATTTGTAACATAACATTAGAACATTTACTAACTTTAAAATACATGGAAAAGTGTTTATCTATAGATGAACCAACAAAGAAAGCAACATATCTATCTTTCCAAATTGAAAATAATATCTCCACTCTAAAAGTGTGCCATATTTGGGTGTATTTTCTTGGAATCCTAGGCCAATCACCTAGGAGTATCATATGCCATGAAGAAGGCTTGAGATGAAATGGATTAAAGAAATGAATCCAATGCAAGTAACTTGGGGATGAGAGAAGAACCAAAAAAGGTTCTTGATTGACTCCAAATGACCACAAAAATGGAAATACAAGACTGACACACCCAAATGAGTCAATCTAGACCTCGTAGGGAGACCCTAGTAAAGAAGACACCAAGCCAAGTGACCTGATTTGGGATGAATGAAGTGACTCAAATTGTTTGAAACCTACGTCTCTAGAGAAAGGCATAAGACTGAAGATTCCACCTCACATTTAACTTGGTAACCATAGGTAGGTGAGGAGAGAGCCATGAATAACCTTTACAAGGTTTGTAATTCCAAAAAGGAGTTTCTGGGAACCACTTCTATTCCTTCCACCATGGCTTATTGTAGCAGATTCCCACCTTATGGACCATTTTAAGGGGAATAAAAGCCAAAATGGTCTAGTAAGACTCCATATCTTGATTTCCAAGCTTGAGTTTGATTTTAAAATTTGTCCAAGAGAGCCAAGACCTTGTATTTTTGGAGAAAATGTTAGAAATAGTACAAACCCCATGCTTGTAGAGCCTTCAAGTATAGACCTAGGAAACTCTGGCAAGGGGTTGATATTGGCAGGTGATCATAGGAGATCACCATAAGGAGTGCTAGTTGATGGAGAGCCCAGTCCTAAAGTCATTTCCATTCCAAATGACCAGGGATTTTTTAGTGGCAAATCTTCACCAATTGGAAAATAGTTGAAATTGAGGCCTCCAAAAATGGCAAATAGTATGAGCTCTGCAGGAGACTAAATCACCTAATTTTTATAGAAATTTAATTTATCACCAATGCATTATTTTTAAACTAATAAATCAAGCTGATTCGCTAGGTAAATTATGCAGCATTGAAGCTGATTTGCCAATAGTTTATAATGTAATTACAAATCTTTATTAGATTCGCCATTAATATTATATTCCTTCCATTAGTTTCAAGTCAATATTGCCATTAATAATGAATTCACTTCCTTTGAAAAGGATTGTTGAGGCCCAGAATTTGTTTTGGGCCACATGATTATATTTAATCATGTGGCCCAAAACAAATTCTGAGCCTCAACAATCCTTTTCAAAGGCACATGCATAAAATTGTGTGGCCCAAAACAAATTATGGGCCTTAACAAGCCTTCTCAAAGGCACATGCATAGAGTGTCGCGAAATTGAACCACAACCATTCAATTAAAAGGGTAATTGATGGCAACAAATTAACTTTTATTTTAGTCTTTATTTAAAAGTGATATATTTAAAAAATATTTAATCCGTGTGTGCTCCAATGCGTTGCCCCCTTGATCCCCACAAGGGGCGCTACCCCTTGACCCCACCAGTGGCTACTACCCCCAGGCCCTTGCTTCAACATTACAAAACTATATATATTGGGGGATTGCGCCTACCAACTATGAAATTTTTTAAAGAAAATATTCACCACTATAATCAATTTCTTTAGTAATTATTCACTAGGATTCACCATTGTAATTATTTTTTTACCAATTATTTATTAGGACTCGCTAGTATTTTACAAAAATTTCTAATAATGTGCATAGATTCACCAAGAAAATTAATATTTTTTAAATAAAGGAAAGATTCGCCAGGAAAATTATAGCACTTAGCTAGGATTCACCAGGATTTTATAGGTTTTTTTAGGGAGGTTTCCTTAAAGTTATCATTGCAAATGACCCATGGTTTAAGAGCCTCTTAGGCATGCTTGACACTCTTGGCAACAAAGGTACATTGAATATGCACCAGTTCCTTCATGACAAGCATGGTGTGAAAACCTAGGTCATGCCAGGAACCATGACTAGAGGGAGTACTAGAAGCAATGCAATGCTAAAGAAAAATTTTCTATGCTTCCTATCCTTCCAAGGCACAAGTAACCCATTTGGAATGCAATGCCAACCCCTATCTATACGTGTCAATGATACTAAGACCATCATAGTCCCTTGGGAGGCAATAGAATTCCTAGGTAACTCAATGAAAATATTTGTTGTGCTTTGATGAAGCCCAAAGAAGATTGAAAAGAAAAGGGTATGCCAAGAAAATGAAACACCTCCCCATGATCAACCAATTTATAACCAAAATTTTCAAGCCATTTTAGTCTAGGGAGAAAAGACTAGTGATAGTATTAGGTTTTTTTCTATTGTATGCTAGAACAAGAAGCAAGACAAAAGGTATCAAGACATTGAAAAGCATGAGTGACACTGTTTGGTTCCTCCAGAAGAGTGATAAAGGAATCATTCCCAAAATGGTCATTAGTAAGCTAGGAGGAGTTAGGAATATAAAAACCCTTGACTCTTCATTGAGAGATAGCGTTGACTAACAACGATGCAATCACGGTCAAAGGATCTGATGAAGGATTGTCCAATCATGCATCCCAACAAGAAAAATAACAGAACTTCACAGAAACAACAACTCAAACTTTATTGATCTCATAACATTTTCCACAATGGGCTCCTTACATGCCCAAGTGCAACTTTTTTTATTACTAACTAAGATTCATAACTGGAAACTTGCCACAATGGGCTTCCTACATGCTAGGCTACAACTACTTGGTTTTAATACCTATGAGATTACACTAACCAGATTCACTACATTCCTACATGCTACACCTTTAGCTTCTTCAATATCAAACTCCCATCCTTCCACTCACACTCCTCATCTCTAACCTCACTCCTCTCATTTCCTTCACTATTGATCCCCCTTCTTCAATTTTACCTCAATCAATTCACAAACTATGTATAAATAGAATTCCCAAACCTCTAAGATGATCTGTGTTGGCTATAAGATGGCACAAAGTTCTATGACACATGAAATGTGTCATTGAGTAGTGCTAACAACTTCTAAATCCACACGGTGACAATGGTGAAAAATATTTGCGTGGTGCTCAACATACATCCACAAGGGTTTAATGAGCCTTCTCATATACTCCTTTATTGGCACAAACTCCAAATAATTAAATGAAAGTGGGAAAGTGATAACTATGCAAAATTGTTAGCTCGATAAATGTTCATGAATAAATTAACACTTACAAATGTGCAAAACTGTCAATTTGATAAATGTTTATGAATCAATTAACACTCTTTTGTCGATCCAGTTCTACTCAAATGTGGTCCCAACATCCATTCATCATTATACAACATTATTCTAAAACAATAAAACTAGATATCAAACTATGGTGAAATTTGGTGGCTTCTTTTACAATTGTCTGACAACCAAAAACTAGAAAACAAACAAATGAATTCAAGAAAACTAAGAAACAACTATTTTGGATGATGCAATATTTCCTTGACACCTAGGTATGCTCCTATATTAGACAATTAGGGTTGATAAAAAAATGAGTCCCTTATTTTCTAGAATAGTTTGCCCCTACCTAGAAAATCCAACCTTTGACCTTGTCGACTTGTTCTTTCCATCTTTTTAAGTATGCCTCCAATGACCCATCCTATATTCTCTATTCCTCCATATTGTTTTCCATCTCATCAAGCTTCCTCTTTTGGGGTTGTGGTACTCTGTTCCACAAGTCATCTCCTACACTACATCCTCTTTGTCTATTTTCATTTGTAATCCTCTTGCCCTTTCTATCTTTATTAACCAATCCCTCACATCTATCATCCACCTTCTTTGCTATGACATACCCTTATGTTATGTCCTTCACTACTACATGTTCCTTGGTACAACTACTCATCATTTCCCTCATCTATCCTATCCTCTAAACAACTTCCCTTTGGTGCCTTTGCTCCCACATTCCATCTTCTATAGTATCTTGTTGGTAGTTATGATACTTTTTGACAAGCTTGTGGTGTCACACATCCTTGGAATCAATGCATAATACTCATCCCTAACACAAACTCAGACATTATTACAAAACTGCACATCAATATCATTCAGTAACATCAACTTTGTTTCTCACCATCCTTCCAAATTGTGTACATGTTAACTCTCCCATCACACACAACACTTCTATCAAACTTCCAAGGTCTTCCTAAAAACAAATGACACATCCATTGACACAATTTCATGCATCACCTCATCATAGTATGCTTATATATTGAACCTCACCAAACATCATTCCCATACCTGTATTCCCATCATACACAACACTTCTATCAAACTGCCAAGGTCTTCCCAAGAGAAAGTGACACACATACATTGATGCAAAGTCATGCATCACCTCATCATAGTATGCTCATATATTGAACCTCACCAAAAATCATTCTTCCACCTATATTCTATCTCCCCGCTACAACCAACAAATCCTATAAGGGTGTGGATGCTTCAATCTTCTCAATCCTAGCTTGTCAACCATTTCCTTAGATACAAAGTTGTTTGTATTGCCACTATCCACAACAACAATGCAACACTTGCCTCCCACTTTGCATCTTGTCCTAAATAAACTCTTTCTTTGTGTCAGTTCTCTCATATTGTTGTAATCAAAACTCTACTCAAGATAAGTGACTCTCCATGTTTTGGGTCGCTCTCTGAGGCAGGTGACCTTTCATCCATGAATGTAGTCCTTGTACTACCTTATACCCTCTTTCCTCAACACTAAAATGCTTTATGCCCTTCTTCCTTGCACTTAAAATAGGTTCCTTTGAAAGATCTTCTCTCATATCCTCCTCTACACTACTGAGAATCCTTGTGGTAAGTGTCATTATACTCTCCTTTGTCTTGTTGAGGTTCTCTATAGTATGCATTGTTTCCCTTCTCATCCTTGTGGTATCTTCTACCAACATCTTTTCCTCTATAGTGGATACTGATGTCATCTCTTCACTCGTTGCAGTAAGATTCACTATCTTCTCCATCTCTGCAATGGGTATTTCAGCTTCTTCCTTCATTATGGTATGGGATACCTCTTCCTTGACCCTTTTGGTACACTCCTCTATCACTGCACCTATCTTCCTTCTCCTTTTACTAGTTTTTCCTCTCTTCCAACCTTTGATTTAATTTCCTTTCTGTAGTGAGTGCCAGTTGGTATGCCTCTACTACTCTCTAAACATTCCACACACCTAACTCCTCTTGGATAGATTCCCTTAGACCTTTGATGATGTTATGTCATAAAATGTCCCCTTGGGGGCTTTTCCCTCCTAAGGTTTAGCTCCTAAGTCCTTTAGAATGTATTTAGGTCATCTTGCATGTTAATGGTGACTCCCAATGAGAAAACCCTGAAGTTTCATGGCAAATGGGACCTAGGGGATGTGCTTATAATGAATCCTTCCTGAAATAGGGGGGAAGACTCGGGTACCCGCTCCCTAGTCCTGCTCTATTTTAGGTCAGGGCCTATTTTTGTGTGTTGGTTGTATGACCGTTATTAGGTCCTATGTCGACATCTCAAGTTTGAATTATGAATTTCTTGGTAGGAAGTTGTTTAGCTGCATATATAAGCATGTTTAGTGATTCATTTGTAAACTATATGGTATTTTTGATCTATGAGCTTATGCTAAAGTGATTCAAGGCTTTTATTGTGTTGTAGAGTAGTATTATGTTGTTATTGTGTTTGTGATTGTAGATTTGACTCCATCTCCTCATGGCATGAAGACCATCTTCCTTCCATCAGATCTACACTACAAGGTGATATCTATTATGTTTTTGATCATTAATCATTTGGATTTTGCCTCTATCCCATAGGGATATGCACTCTTTAGCTGACAACGGTGTTTGGAAGACTTGAATGTCTCTTCAGGGCTTGACTGAGGCAAGCTTCTAAACACACAACCCCCAACCCACTTTTCTGTGATTGCAAGTTACAAGTTTCAGAAGCGAAAGAAGTGGAGTTGAAGGAAGGCATTATAGACTGTCAAAATTACAGATATGAGAAGAAAACTAGGGCTTGGACTTGGGTGCCCACTCATTAGTCATCCAGACTTTGAAGTGGTGAAATCTTTGTGACAACAGGATCAGGTTGCAGACATTCTTCAAAGATCTCAAAAAATGCAGGTACAGTGGACTAAGGCGCCCGCTCATTAGTCCCTAACTTTTCTGCACACCAAACTTTGAAATCTGGTATGTATTTAGTTGTCATTTGATATCTTTGTGTGTGATCATTTTCCATAATTTGTCTGTTTGTTTACAATTTTACAAAATTAGGGTTTTGAGCATAATTAGACTTAATTGAGCAACAAATTCATACAATTCCAATCTTCCCCTATGTTCCAAGTGACAGGAGATCTATAGTAGAGTTCTCTACTCGATTGAATGTCCTTGAATGTTTAGTGGTGAAAGGATGATCATGATAAACCCTTGAAACAAAACCATCAACCGCATCATCCCCCTTTTTATCTTAAACAGATGTATTTTACCACTTTCTCAGCTCCTTCCTCATGAATTTTTATCTTGTAGTACTCTTCAGTGTATTCCTTCATATGACTCATGTTCATCTAGCACAAATTATGCAACTCCTTTAATAGCTCCAACTAGTAGTTTGTTGAAATGAACTTGGATATCAAATTCTCCACCGTCTGGTCTCACTTTTCAATGGTAGGATTTTTATTCCTATTCCTCTCTAGTTGTACTTTCTTCCACCATATAGTAACATGAACCTTCAACTTGGTCCTTACAAATTTACTCTATCCGAACCAACAATATCTTCATACTCAAAGTGTCCTCTAAATTAGTTATCCAATCTATCAACTCCTTAAGAATCATATTTCTAGAATAATTAGGAATGTCTACTCTAGTCCTCTTACCAATGTCAATTATGACTCTCAACATTTTCTCTTGTCTTATTTTCTTCCACTTGGTTCCATAGGATCTACTTCCTATTCTTCACCACTTTCCTCAACCCTAGGACTAGGGTTTGTTCAGTGCTCTCGATCAAATGCATGCATTCACTTTTACATAGCCTTTAACATCTCATACATCTCTTCTATTCTTCCAACAACATTATAAATACCAAACCCTTTCTTCAGTGACATCTTGAATTGATGTAAACTACCTTAGGATGACATTCTATCCATAATAACCCCTACAAACTGCCTCATAGTTGGTGCAGTGTAGACAAGATTCTTATGGAATACCTCAATTCAATGATCTACTGACAACTAGTAAGTTCATAGGGATCTTCTACCCAACACTCTCTTGTTGGAAGATACCTTATTTAATTCTTGTAAAGTACTAAAATGCGATGCACTTCCTCTACTTTGGTATGCCTTGATTTGCCTAACTAGATCTTTCTCCCTCTTTTGTCAAACTCATTCTAAAGACCACATTGATTAGGCTCACTCATATCAACATCAACTCTTCAACACTCATCCTAATTATCTACCTTTATCTGATACCACCTAATGTAGTCACAAATGGAGGATCTAATGAAGGATTGTCCAACTATGTAGCCCAACAAGAAAAATAATAGAACTTCACATAAACAACTCAAACTTTATTGATCTCATAACATTGGATAATTAAATTTTCCATAGTGGTTTCTTTACATGCTAGGCTACAACTGTTACTAACTAAGATTCACAACTAGAAACTTTCCACAATGGGCTTCCTGCATGCCAGGCACATTCATTTGGTTTTACTAACTATGAAACTACATTTATCAAATTCACTACATTCCTACATGCTACACCTTCAACTTCATCAATATCAAACTCTATATACCACTCCCATCCCTTTGCTCACCTCCTCATCTCGAACCTCACTCATATCCTTTCCTTTGATGTTAATCCCCCTTCTTATTCAATTATACCACAACCAATTCACAAACCATGTATAAATAGCATTCACAAACCTTTAAGATGATTTGTGTTAGCTACAAGGTGACACAAAGTTCTATGCCACATGAAACAAGTTGTCAACCGATGCTCACAACTTCCAAACCAATAAAATAACAATGATGTAAAATATTTGTGTGGTGCTCAACATACATCCACAAAGGTCCAATGAACCTTCTCATATACTCCTTTATTGGGACAAACTCCAAATAATCCAACACAAGTGGGAAAAATTCCAACTGTGCAAAATTGTTATCCAGATAAATGCTCACAAATCAATTAATAATCTTCTATTGATCCAATTCTCCTCAAATGTGGGCACACCATCCATTTATCACTATACAACATTATTCCAAAATTATGAAACTAGATATCAAGCCATGGTGAAATACGATGGATTTTTTCTACAATTAACTGACAACCAAAAACTAGCAAATAAATAAATGAACCAAAACAAATCAAGAAACAACTATTTTGGGTGACGCAAGATTGCCTTGACACCTAGGGATGCTTCTAAATCAAAGAAGTAACCAAATCCTTATGTAGCTAAGATATAAAGTGTTCTAGCCAAGGGACATCCCTATTTGATGGAGCAAAAAATCCCAAATGAGGAGGATTGCCGGCCATTGATAGTGAGGCAAGTAGAGGCATCTATAAAGAGTATTTGAACCAACCAAGTGAAATTGGGATCAAATCCCAATTCTTGAAGCATGAACAAAATGAAAATCCATTCAATGCAGTCATAGGATTTAGAAAAATTAATTTTGATAAAAAAATAGCCTATTGTTGAGAACACCTAGACCACTCCATACCTTCCTAGACTACAACAATATTACCAAGAATGTAGTGGCCTTTGATAAATCTAGTTTTCTTTAGCTGAATAATAACTAGAAGTAGATAATGAATTTATAGTGCAAGGGCTTTAGCTATGATCTTCTAGGAAGTATTCATGTGAGAGTGATGGATGCCAATTGATAATCTCTTTTAGATCACCAGCCTTAGCAATATATTTAATATTTCCTTTATTTATGAGAGCTCCAAGGGAGCCAATAGCATAGGCTTCATTATAGACCTATAAAAGGTTAGGGACAACTGTATCTTGTAACATTTTATAGAATTTGTAGGAGAAACCATCATAGCCATGGGCCTTATCATTAGCCATGGAAAAGGTTGCTTCTCTAAGATCTACCAGAGAAAGGCATTGATCATAGAAGACTTGTTGTGAAGAAAAAATCCTAGTGGGAACAAAACTCACACATTGATGAAAAGGTTATTCCAAAGCCAGGGAGGGATCATGGGATTGGAAAACTAGTTGGTAGTGGTGAACAAAAGCTTGGAGTATGGTAGGAAGTTAAGAGAGAACTTGGTGCCCTTATTTAATGTGCTTGATCTTTTAAGAAGATTGGCCAGCTTGAAGGGAATGAATGAATTCCTTGGAAATTTGATCTTCAATTTTAAGCCAATAAAGGTGAGCCTTCAACTGGATGCCCCAAGTTGTATGCATATTAGCAATCTTTTTCCATTGTAGAGTTGGTAACACAAAGCTACAAGGTAGAAAAGAAAGGAAGCACTTCCATATTGACAAAGGCTCAGGGGAGCTTTGAGGTGGTGGCCTTGTATGAGTGGTGTTAGCAAGAAATGTGGAGATACCAGTCCAGAGATCCGGTCCTCAGTCAAGTCTTTGTAGTCAGTTTATACCCCGATCAAGTAGCTAGAGATTGACAACAAAACATAAAGAATAACAAAATAGAGCATCACATACACATCAAAATAAGACAACACAACATTACCCAGTACCAGAAGATCTCCATATATATATCAACAACACTCCAATGTGTACATCATCTATCCATCCTCCAGCAGGTCTAAGTCTCTACCTCATCAGTTACATTCATGACTTCTATGTCATTCTTACATCAGAACCTATCATATATCATATTCCTATCCTCCTATATGATATCATCATATCCTATAACTATATATACTATATCTATTACATATAGGGATGTGTTTCCTGTCAGCTCTGGCCTCCACATATTGTGTACCAGCTTTTGGTCAGCTCTTCTTTATGCTCTGCACCCTGCTAACATCATCCCCCCCTCAAAATTATGTCTTGTCCTCGAGACATGTTTTTCCCTGGTTGAAAATATTTCTTGATTTTTCACACCATTGAGCTTAGTGGTTCTTCTTCACCTAGCCTGATAGTCCTTGCTGTCTAGAAATTTAGCAATATGAAGTGTACCAGTATTGTGGTATCTATTCCATACACCAGTTCGTAGGGACTAAACTTAGTGGTTCTTTTGAAGATTGTTCAATATGCCCATAGTACCGCATGTATTTTTAGATCTCAGTCTATATTGTTCCCATTGCACATCTTTGTCAATGCAACCCTAATGATCTTATTAAGGGCTTCACTTGCTCCATTTTCTTGTGGATGATATGGTGAACTCCTGTTGTGTGTTATCATAAAGTTGTCCAATAGCTCTGAAATCATCTTGTTTACAAAATGTTTACCTTGATCACTGGTGATGCTCAATAGACAACCGAACCTGGTAATTTTATGTTCTCATAGATGAATTTGGTGGTAGTTTTTTCTATGTAGTCTTTGGTTGGTTGTGCTTCAACCCACTTAGTCAGGTATTCTACTCCCATAATAATGAATCTAGCTTTTAACTACTTTGCCGGTGGGTCTATAGGTCCAATGAAGTCAATAGCCCATTTCTAGAAAGGTAATTATGCTGGAATTGGCCTCAGTGGCATTTCATCTCTTGTAGTAGGTATTCCTATTCTTTGACATACATCACAATTCTTTACATATCTCTTTGCATATTTGAAAAGTGTAGGCCACCATAGCCTGACTATTTTGATCTTTCTTGTTGTCATGTCTCTGACATTATGTACTCCTGCTATCCCTTCATGTTCATATACTACCCTTCTAATGATATTATCCTTCCCTCTAATGTGTAATTCTCCTTTAATCAATGTATATGGAAAATACTTCCATATTAGATTTTATCTTTCTTGTGCTAACATCTCTGCTGGAGGTTCACTTGTAGTGAATAGGTATGCTATGTATGTCAGTTCTTTCGGTACCACATTTACTCTGAACATATTTGCGCTAGATAGTTCTTCTTCATGTACCTTTGGACCTTCCCTAGTCTCAATTTTGGACAAGTAGTCTAGTCCTTTATTGTGCTTTCCAAGCTTCACCATGATTCAAAATTCAAACTCCTAAAACAAAGTAACCATCGATAGGTTCTTCCTTGGATGATTGGTTTGTTGAGTAGGTATTTCAATGGTTCATGATTAATGTAAAATACAAAAGCTATTGACAAGAGGTAATGTCTAAACTTCTATAATGCATACACCATTGCTAGGGCTTCTCTTTCAGTTCTGGTATAATTCTTCTATGCTTTTGACAACTTCTTATTTGCAAATGCTATAGGGTGACCCTTAGAGCCCCTTGGCTGAGTTAGTACTATTCCAATTGCAATCCTTGACACATCCACATGAACATGGAATGTGTTCTCCTAGTCTAGAAATATGAGTATTGGTGCTTCTGCTATTTTCTACTTCAAAGTGTCAAATGTCTTTTTTTTCTACTCATTCCAGGTAATACTTTTGCCCTATTTTTTCTTCAATAGTTCTTCTATAGGTGTTGAGATGGCTGCATAACTCTTGATGAATTTTTGGTGATAACCAGTGTACCCTAGGAATGTTTTGACATCAGATGTGGTTTTTGGTGGTAACAAATTTTGAATAATGGCAAATTCTAGGAGATCAACCATCAATCCTTCTTTACATATTATATGGCCCAATAGTGTTCCAAATGGTACTATAAATTAAGTAGATTTCTTCAAGTTTAGGGAAATTTGCAAGCTCCTACACTTATTCAACATCAACCTTAATGTCCATGTGTGATCTTTTACCAATCCAAATACAATCTAGTCATCCAAATAGACTTCCAGAAAATCATGTATAAACTCCTTGAATGCATTGACCATGATCCTACTGAATACTGCAGGTGCATTTTTGAATCCAAATAGCATACCAGTGTGCATTAAAGATCCTAGTCCAGATGCAAATATTGTTTTGGTTTGATGTTCCTCTCTAATTTTTACCTGGTGATATCCGAAGAATCCATCAATGAAGTAGATTTCCTTGTCGGTAATTGACTCCAGGATTTCCTCTATGAATGGTGTAGGGAAAGGATCATGAATGCAAGCTTTATTCAACTCTCTATAGTCTCTATAGATTATGTTTTCTCTCATTTTCTTATTTTGTACTACCATTGGACTGATCCATTATGCTTCCTCCACTAGTTTTATGATTCCTACTTGTAGCATCTTGTCAAGTTCTACTTTAACTTTTTTCTTCATGTTTGGATTCATCCTATATGGCCTTTTCTTGATTGGCTTACAACCTTCTTTTAGTTGCATTTTCATGGTTTTGGCTTCCTCTTTGATTCCCTTCATCTTTGTGAACTTTCTAGGAAACAAATCCTCATACTTAGACAAGATTTCCACTATTTGCGCCACTTCCTTCTCATCCCAATAGTCTCCTATCTTGGCTAGCTTAGGATCTCCTTCCTTGGCAATGTTCTCTTCCCTTAAACAGATAGGATTGTTGTAGTATTTTTCCTTGATATCTGTTGATTCTGCTAGCATTCTTTCTCCTTGTTCAATCTTTATTTCATGTTCCTTACTCTCCTCATCCTCCTAATGTGTTGTTTTGTAGAATTTGTGTTTTTTTGGGTATGATTCCTTATCCATCCATTCTATGATTTTCCATATACCTTCTATTTTTTCTGGTGGTGGATTTTGCTCCAGTTTTGCTTCTTCTTCTTCTACATCCTTTTGAAAGATGATCTCCTTTATTTTGAGTAGTGTTGTGTAGATGTTCTTGTCCGGACTAAAGAATGAGAATGTGTGAATGAAATCCTTTTTTAGTTTTTCCCAATATCTAGTTTCTTTCCTTCATTCCTGATTTATATACCATGTCTGTGCAATTGGTGACAATGTCCAATAAAAGAAATGGGTGTAAAACATCTCATTATATTCATTTATTTCTTTCCATATCATTGTACACATGGATAAATGTTCTTGTGGTGAGATTTGACCTGAGTATTTTGGTATGATATCATAGTCTCCTTCCTCTGGTAAATATCCTATCTTGATGAGTAATTTGAATATTGGCAATCGATCTATTGTGTTTTTGTGTGTGTTCCACCAATTTGTGGCATTGCATACCAATGTGTGTTGTATAAATTGTAATCTTATGTCTTTTGAAAAGACTATCTCCATATCTCCTAGATATGTATGCATATTGTGTACTGAAAACCTAGGCAACTTGACACAGGAAATGCCTTTCAAAATGTGAATTACCTGGTAAGGTCTTTGAGCCATGTCTTCCTCGTCCTCCATAGATGTGCCACCTATGATCTCTGGTGATTTTTGATATAGTGTAGAGGATTGTAGTATGTCTTCTTTGTCAGTCATGATCATGAATATAGTCTAGTAATCAAGCATTTTTCTTGTTTTCAATTTTGGTTCTTCTCTTATCCAGGATTCTAGAACCTCCTCGCTATCTATGCTATAATGATCATCTTCTATCTCCACTTCTCCCTTAGAATTAGGCTCTTCTATTGTCTCCTCTTCATCCAACCTTGTAATTGTGTAGAGATTCTTTGCATCCTTGTCACTATCTTCAGTCTGATTGGCTTCTTCTATGTATGCTTCCTCCATTGATGATCCCAAAGGAATATTGACAATTTTGTTATCATTGGCAAATGATAGCTCTTATCTCCGGGAGTCTATGACATTGTTTGCATCCACAAATCATCTCAGACCCAAAAGTGCATTGAAACCTTCTCCTTGATCCTTCATGGCTACCACAATGAAATCTAAGACATGTTTGATCCCCATCAGGTTAACTTCCACTTGCTTCCATGTTCCCATTGTCTGCATGTTAGATCTATCTACAATAATAATGTTGTAAGTTGTCTTTGTTAGCTTAGGTCTTCCTAACTACTCCCACAACTTGTTTGTGATCATGTTGACATTTGCTTTCAGATCTATCATGGCATTCTAGACCTTTTCGTGATTGATGTGCATATCCACCTCATAAAGTGGTTTTGTCTTCCATTCTCTATTTATTCTTCCCATCCTCCAGAGTTGACTCTTTTGACTTTGCTCCTTATTCCAGTATTTAGAAAATTGCTTCAGTTTCTCAATAAGTTTGTGTTGTGACAATTGAGCTAATTGCTTGAGAGCTTCTACTTCTCCTTTGGTGAAAAATTGCTTGTATTTCTTCTCCTTTTCTTGTTCCTTCCTTATTGTTTGTGTAGACACCTAAAAATGTCTTCTACCATCAAAATGACTCCCAAGAACCCTAAACACACCAATTTCTCTTCTAACCAATTAATTAAATGTTTATTTAATTAATTACCCCTTCGTTTTCCAAATTCACACCATTTTATCCCCAAAATTGAATTAATTTCATTAATTCAATAGTCCAAACCTTAGCCAATTGATTTAATAAATATGCAATATTTATTAAATCAATTTCCCCTTTTCTCACTAAATCCAATTAATTAGTTAAAACCATGTTAACTAATTAATCCAGCCTATAATTGACCTATCCCTACCCTAGACAATTAAATAGCTATTATTTAATTGCCTACCCTAGCCTACCTCATCCTAGCCCTAGGATTAATTAAATAAAACCTATGTTTGATTAATCCTAACCCCTTCATTTGGGTGGTCAAACCTAGTTTAACAGCCTTCCCCACATCCTCCAAATAAAAAATTGAATTAAATCCACATAAGTCAATTTTTTATTTAAAAACATCCCACATCACGTTTAATTCTCCTTACAAACCCATACTCATTTATTTTCTCTCTTCCCCAAATAAATTTTTAATTCATTTACATTCCCCCATATGAATCTTTAATTCCAAAATAATCCTTCACCCCCATGCTCATTTAATAACCACTTTTCCCAAAATGAATAAAAGATTCACTTTTATTCCTAGCCCTCCATTCATTCAAGATTCAATCTAAGCTCTCCACATCACTTTTATCCTCCACCATTGATCTTCCAAATCAATCTCCACCCTTGGATCAAAATCCCTTCCAAAAATCTATAAATAGAACCTCTCCCAAGCCATTTTCATCATCCAAGTTTATGCAAAGTTATTATGCCAAAATCACTCTTGAGCTAGAATAGTGAGTTGCAAATTAGAGTAGCATTTCACATTTGAATCTATTGTCTAGGGATAATCATGTCTTAGGAGCTTGTTTTGGGTGCAAAGGCTCCTTCCTCCCTTGATGAGATTGGATTTGCATGTTGGGTATAACTTTGTGTTATTTGCATTTAGTTTATTGTTTTCTACCTTGTTTGCTTATCTAATCTACAGTTTGTTTAGCTTCCTTCACAACTTCCTCATGCTGTTTCCTAGAGGGAACAAATTCTTCTTTTTCCTCACTATCTTCCTCTTCTACCTTAGTGACATAGTGCCTTCTGGTATTTGTTCCTTGTCTTGTCAGTACTGCAACTTTCTCCTTCCTTCTTCTTCTATCTTTTTCCAGTATGTTTTGGCTTGCTTTTTTAGTAGTACTCTTCTTCTTTTGTAGATTCCATTGAATATATGTCTGTTTCCTCCCTGTTGTTCTTCTGACAAGTCCTTACTCCTTGAACCTTTGGTGCCCTTCTTATGATCCTAGCTCCTTTTTGATTATTCAGGTTTTGTAGCTCATCACTCTTAGATTATGGTTGTGCATTCTAGAAGTACTTGTTGCAAGTATGGGTTTAACCGGTGTTGTCATTGCTGTCAACATACTCATGTTGCATTAATGAGAAGGATTGGATGAGCTGTATACTGAGGATATTGAGAAAATTAGTCTCAATCAGGAACAGTGAAGAACAGTGATGACAACAAGGTAAAAGACCAAGATAGGTTGTGAATTAGAGGATGCGGATTAAAGGGTTTGTAGATATATGTCTTAGGATGTTCCAGTAGAGATTTCAGAGGTCCACATGAAGATATGAAGAAGTTATGGCAGTTCAAGTGGAACCGGTTTCAGCAAATGTTCAGTAGTGTTAGAGTGATACAGATAGGTCCGGTGAGATCCAGAAATGCATTCTTCGGTTCTGTAGATTTGAGGAAGTGTTGGAGAAGTCTGTGTGGTGCGTCAACTCGATTGGTTTGTGGTTTGAAGGTTCGGAAGTATCTATTCCTTTGTGACAGTACTGGCAGACTATGTTCTTGAGGTTCCGAATGAAGGGGAGAAGGGTTTCAGTAAGTAGAGGAAGTGCGGATGTTCTTGGTGTTTCAGGCAAGTTTGTGGAGGTCCTTGGATCATGCTCAGTTCGTGTTTATGGTCCACATTAGAATTGGGATCCCAGAAATGAGGAATAACTTCCGGATGATGGTGTTCTTTCTATGACAGGTCAACTGGATGAATTATACATCTTGCGGATGGTCTTATGGATGTTTGCTGACTTAGATGGTTGTTCCTAAGTTGATGTCATGTATAAATAAGGGATTGCAAAGTCATTTCGAAGGGCGTTGTGTGGAGATGAGTATGGTATAGCGAGGAAAAGAGCGAAAGGCAAAGCAAAAGGTTTGGGCTTAAATGGAACTGACTCAAGCATGATGAAGATGCTATTTACCAGTTCAAGTATGTGATACTTATTATTTTGTAGACAGTGTGTCTCTTGTAGGTAGTGAGCCTCTTGTGCGCAGTGTGCTCAGGTAGTGAGCCCTAATTGGCATATGCCATTTTGTTCTTTCTATTCTTCTAATAGAGAATACAATCTTGGGTTAGTCACCCCGTGGTTTTTCCCTTAACTAGGTTTTCCACGTCAAAATCTTGGTGTCTCATGTGTTGATGTGTTTCTTCTCTTGACTAAATGCATTAAGTTTCATGTTTGATTTATTGTTATACTGATAAGTGAATGTAGACACCCTAAAATGACCAAGTCGTCGCACCACTTGCTTTTCGTAATATGTCAAATCACGTGCATTTCACACATTAATTAAATAATCTAATTATTTAATTAATTTCACCAAATTCTTCTAAATCACAAAATTGCGACATTAATTAAATAAAACCTCTTTATTTAATTAATTAAATCAAATTCCTCTATTATTCTTCCACAATTAAATAATTTTAATTATTTAATTAGATCATTGTCACCTTCCAAAATTCACATCCTCATTAATTAAATAAACCTAATTATTTAATTAATTCAACAAATTCTCTCTTATCTACAATTAAATAATTCTTAAATTATTTAATTAAATCAAAATCATGCACAACAATTAAATAAATTTATTTATTTAATTTGCTTTCAAATCTTCAAAATTAAATAATTCTAATTATTTAATTATTTCTTCCATAATATCTTCTCTAAATTTAAATAAATCAATTATTTATTTAAATTGCTTTTTCTTCTAAATTTAAGTTATCTCTAAAAAAACTCAAGCTTTCTTGCTCATGCAATTAAATATTTCTAATATTTAATAAAACAAAATATCTTCTTATTCTCATGCAAATCTCTTCTTCTTGTTTTAAATCACTTAACTATTATTATATTCTTTTAATTGCTTTAACTCATTCTTCTATTCTTGATAACTCCTCTCATAGGAAAGAAAGCAAGACACTTGTCTTCTTCTTATTCGTTGCACGTTCCTCAACTGTTCTCCTCCATTGATTCTTCTGAATTATCTGGACCGTTGATCGATCTTTGTTGAAACCTATATAAACCCCCCTCATCTCCTTCATTGGGCCTCTCTTTTTGATCACTTATTCTCAGGCATACTTAACAGTGCTTTGAGCATACAACGCGTCGATTGAGCAACCTCACGATCTCTTAACATTGATCTCTTGAGCACATTACTTGCTTGTTGCAGCTATGGTTTCGCAACTTCATTGAGCAATCTACACTTCTCCAAAGGGAACAATACAGATTTTGGTAAGAGCTTTCATTTTTCTTTGATTTGATGATATTAGCTTTTACTTAGATTGGTTCGCTTTATGTGATTAGTTTTTGGTTTTATTAGTTTTGATTTAATCAATTTTTCCTCATACACATTCTGGCACGCTTGGTGGGACCCACTAATCCCCCTTTTTCTTTTAGAAATTGATTTTTTTAAAGTACAGTACGGAATAGCACATCTCGACACAGAAAAGCACCTTTGGTAGAGCAGTACAGTGCTTTCAGGCCATCTCGCAGTGCCTTTGGTAGCACAAAACCGCGCTTTTGGTATTATAGTAAAGCGCACTTGAGAAAATTTGCAAAGTACTATTGGTATAACAGTAAAGCACTGTTGGTAATAGTAAAACACTATTGGTATAATAGTAAACCGCTTTTGGTGATCGTAAAGCACTATTGGTATGACAGTAAAGTGCTTTTGGTTGAGATAACAAGCTTGCAAACTTCAAAACCCCATAACTTTCTCAAAACTTAACGAAATTCGATGCTTGTTTTTTTAAAATTGCATAGAAAATCATAAGGAATCCATTGGTGATATTTAATCTCTTGTATCTCATCATATTTGTTACCAATTTTATGGATTTCAATTTGGTTTTCTAGGGTTTCTCACTTATTGTTAGGGTTTTGACTTGATTTCTGACATCTTGTTCTTTTCCTTGGAGCTAATATCACTTGGTGCAGTGTCTTATCACTTATCAACATCCTAGATCATCACTCAATCATTCAATCATCCTTTGATCTAGCATTTTTGACAAAATATTATTTTTTGCAGGCCTTTTATTACACCATGCATTTGGTAGTACAGTGTCACGCGTTTGGTAGTACAGTAGCTCGCTTTTGGTAGCAAAGTAGCTCACTTTTGGTCAAAGTAGCTCGCTTTTGGTAGCACAGTACCACGCTTCTGGTAGCACATTGCATCACTTCTGGAAACACAATAAGTCACTTCTGGTCTGCAACACATTACTTTTGGTAGCACAGTGAAGCGCTTTTGGTTCACAGTAAGTCGCTTTTGGTAAGACAGTAGCTCGCTTTTGGTCAAATTGATTTATTCTTGCTAACTTGTGAGTTTGTGTGGAACTAACTGACTTGTTGTAGCTTCTTATTACTCACACAAAGCAAATATGTGCTTTTAACATGTTCATACAGGACGAGCGTTGAAGAAATCTTGATTTATCTCACTAAGTCTTAGAAACACATTGCCTTCTTAAAGGATAATTGAACAAATCATTTCGGCAATTTAAGTCTTAGGAACATACTGCTTTTCTTAAGGGACAATGGACATGTATGCAAAAACACCTCAATTTTCTAAGGGGCAATGGACATGAATGCCAAACACTTCAATTTCATAAGGGACAATTGACAACTACAAACGTGTGTGTGCCTAATTTAGTTGCACCTTATTTTTCTTATAACGAGACAATTGAACCTTTGTTTGACGTGCTTGCTCTTACATTTCAGTACTTCCTTTAGAAGGGCCTACTTTTGGATTGCACTTCATCCAAAAGGGATGACCCTAAGCGGAGTTTTCCTTTGAACCGCTATATAAGAGGGATAAGGCGAAAGCCAAGTCCTAACTGACATCAGCCTTACCTTGTGGTGCCAAACTAAAAAGAGGTGTACTAGCTCTTTGTGGAAATAATTTTCACATTGAGCGAAGTGTTTGATACTCTTTGTAGGATTGGTTAAAGCTTTTAGTAGCTTATCGCATTGCCCGTAAGGCGTTGGTCCCTCAAAGTTACTAAGAACCATTTTAGATAGTGACTACCCGACCTACCTCTGAACATTGCGGTAATCATCAGTGCAAGGGGAATCGATTTAAGCCCTTAAGACACTCACCATTGGCTCCCTTGAGAAGAGATAGTATTCCCTTGGCCATAAAGCTCTTGTGACCTACTTGAGCTTTCCAAGGGAGGGTGAGATATCCCTACCTATCGTCTCTCGCAAAGATACAAAATATCTGACACCTTTATGGAATGATATTTTTATCGATGGAGTATTAAGCTGTGAGCTGATCTACTACAATGAAACCTTGTCTCTAGGGATAAAAAGTGCTTGATTATTTTGTTTGCAACTGTCTCATACCTGTGGAAACATTGGGCCTTTTGTGAGCCTCGAACATACACTATCTGTTGTGTCAGTCCTTTTTTTGACCACTTGTTTGTTGTGTTTTCTCTTGCCAAAGACAAATCCAGTTGAAACCATAGCCAAATCTATCAAAATTTGCCTTGTAGAAGCACCAGACAGTACTTCAGCGCCTTTGGTATTACAGCAGCTTGCCTTTGGTAGAATAGTAGAACGCCTTTGGTATAACAGTACCGCGCCTCTGGCAACCCTACTTCAGCGCCCTTGGTATAACAGTAGCTCGCTTTTGGTAACCTTAGCTCACCTTTTGCGTAGCAGTAACTTGCCTCTGGTAGCTCAGTCCATCGCCTTTGGTATTACAGTAGCACGCTTTTGGTTGCACAATCCTGCGCCTCTGGTCAAATAGTATAGCGCCTCTGGTCTAGTTACTTGTGCATCAGAGTTTATCTTTTTCTCAAAGCACCAAACAGAATCCCAGCATTACCTTTTGTCATAGTGTATTCCATGGTAACCACTAGGCTCCAGCAAACTATGAAGTCCAAGCAAGTTGTCCCTAGGAAGTGCAAATCACCTCCTCCCACACCGCAATTAGGCCATCTCAAAGTTACTCCTAGAACACCCGCGGTGAAACCAACCAGCTCTCCGAACATGCCACACCTTGACCAACCAAGCAATTCTCAAGAAGGTAGGGTCCCTTTGGTAACTACACCCCAATACACCACCGGTATGCCTCAAGATTTTGTCCCACAAGGTTATACTATTGGTCAAGTACCATCTCAGGAGGAAGGGGTCCCTTTGGTAAGCATTCCTCACTATACTACCGGCATGCCTTAGGATTTTGTGCCACAAGGTTATACTGCAGTTCTAGCCCCATCTCAAGAAGAGTGACACTTTGAAATAGGTCAATCCTCTCAAGAAGATGACCAAGATCTTGATGAATTTATACAAGATCCTTGAGCCGTGGCCGCCTTTGACAAAATCCTTAGTGAGAACCAAGATCATTTCTTTCTCTTGCTAGCAGAGCAAGGAGCCAAATTACCCAAAGGTTTTGATCTATCCATGCTTAGCGAGCCTAACAACAACCAAGACACCATACAAGTGGTGCAAACCATGTCAACAGTGACCACGCCTTTTCCAGAACCAAGCTTGCAGTATAAGAATCCCCTCATTCAAAACCCAACAGGAAAGAGGACCATTTCACCGCTTCTGACTCCTATGGAGATCTACAAAAATCAACAAGAAACTATCCAATGACAAGCAGAGCTAGCTAAGAAAGCCACCATAGCTCAAACTCCTAAAGTGCCCACACCAATCGCAAGTGGAATTTTGGTTACGCCTTCACGAATAGGTTTCCCACCAAAGTACAATCTGGGGAACAACTATGTAGCCATGCAACAAGGGTCTCAACACATACCACCTCCCATATCATCAAACCTCCATGTCTCTCAACCAATTAGAGTCATGCAGCCCCCCCCACAAAATTCTTCTACGCTCATTCCCAATCAACCATCGCAAATCACTTCTACGTATGTCCCTCCTCCGCTAAGTTCATCAACGCTAAATTTCTTTCACACATTGCCTAGCAACCCTCAACATTCCCAACATCAATTTTCCCAAAGCTACGTGCCGCCATCGCAACCGAATCCAATGCACTTTATCTTTCCTCCACCCAATTCTTTTCCTCAACCATCACAAAGCCAACATTCTTACCTAGCACCACCCCAATCTCAACCCAACATACAACGCATATGACCCCAACCAATCTTACGACCCTTATAACACCAATGCTCATGGCTTACACTACAATCTTCCATATGGGCATCAACAACCACTTCTTGGACAGTAGGAGATGTTTCCAACTCCTCCCACAATGATGGAGCTCAAAATTATGGAAGTGCAACAACAGCTATCTAATCTTACATTTGGCCACACCAAGAAGACCTTCTCTTTAGAGGAAGTGTGTCCTTATCCTTTTGATCGGTCATTACCAATGATCCCTTTTCTTCAAAATTTCACTATTCCCAAGTTCGATAAATACAAAGGAAAAGGTGACCCAAAAGACCATATCAGGGAATTCTATCTTGCTTGCTTCGAGGTCTCACATAACAACACATATCTTATGTGTCTCTTTCCTCGCAGTCTTGGAGGTCAAGCTATAGAATGGTTCTCGCACTTACCCACGGGCATTAAATCTTTCAACGAGCTAGCGGAGAAATTTGCCACCCATTTTTCTTACAACATAGAGCATGAGATATCCATGACTGATCTATGCAATAACAAATAGAAAAATGGTGAAACTTTCATTTCTTTCCTTCAAACATGGAGACAAATGGCTAGCAAATTCCCTTTCAAGATTCCTGAGAAACAGCTTGTTAGCATATTTGTGCAAAACCTCAACCAAGAGTTAGGTTTTCATTTGCAAATTCTTAGTGCTACAGCCTTTGACAAAATCAAATACAAGGGAATCAACATTGAAAAGGCCCTCATTGCTAAGGGTGTGGTCAAAATCTTCAAGGAAACAAAAGACAATGCTCCGCATCAACAATCAAGCGATAAACCCAAATATTGGAATAAGAACAAAAATGTGGTCAACGATGGGGTGGTCAATTCTAAACATGTCCAAACATTGCAAACACCGTTGCAGCTCTCCAAACCAAGTCAAGCTCCATCTCAACAACAGCACCAACAAAGGCAACGGTATCAAAATCAACAACAACGACAACAAGAGCAGCCTCAACAAGATTACCCGCTGCGACGTCAATTCACTCCCTTGGGAGTGCCTATAGAGTCGGTCCTACAACAGATTTTACACAAAGGGCTCATCACCTTACCAGAAGCTCCCCCATATGGTGAACCTATTTACAAAACTACGCGGTATAGAGAAAACAAATACTGTGAATTCCATAGGAGCAAAGGGCATCAAACTGCATCATGCATGAAGCTCAAGCACCTAATCCAAAATCTCATCGACGGCAACCAAATCACTTTTGAGAATGAACCACCAGCTCATCCCACAAACAAAGATCTCGATATGTATAAGGAACCATTCCCTCCTCATGGTCCACCTCCTCCTCAGGATAGAGGTAAAGGTATCAATCATGCTTCCACTTCCTTTGATTCCATTGTAGGTTGTTTTGAAGAGAGTCGAGTGTCTACCCTCATAATCAAAGGCAAATCTACAGATTGCGTTGTTACAACTCACCGTGGTCATGTCACCATTCGTGGTCCAACACCCAGTCTTCCAGCTCAATCTGATTATAATCTTGTTGAACATCTAGGGAAAATGCCTGCACAAATCTCTATCTTGGACCTTCTATGGTCATCACCTGCACATAGAGTAGTGCTAGAAAAAGCCCTCCAAGAGTCTTCGGTTCCTAACAACATAGCGGTCATGGATTTCTAAGCTATAGTAGGTAACATTGCTTCACCCTACAATGTGGTCTTCTCTGAGAAAGACCTCCCTTCCCATGATCCGTGTCACAATGATGCCCTTCATATTGAAGTTCTCATCCATAAACGTAAAATCAAATGTATACTCATAGATGGTGGTGCTGGTCTCAACATCTATTCTTTAAAGTTACTTAAGTAATTGGGATACTCTGAGGATCATGTCAACAATGATCAAAGTATTACAATCAAGGGATATGATGATGTAGAACACCATTCAGAAGGTGTTATCCACTTACCTATACAACTGGGCCCTATCATGCTTGAAACCATATGTCAAGTCCTTGATATTGAGCTGCCTTACAACATTATCCTCGGCCACCCATGGATCCATGTAATGAAAGCTATTCGCTCCACGTATCATCAATCTCTAAAGTTCCCATACAATGGTACGAAGATAACTATCCCAGGAGACCCCAATCCTTTTGAATTCTGTCGTGTCTTGCAAGGCAGTTATAAGAATTGCAACCAAGTGCCTAACAATGAAAAAGCCCTTGAATCCCCACTATATGTTGACCCTACAACGCTGACTACAGCCTCTACAAGTAACCCTAATCCTCTTCCTGAAATCAAAGCGCACATCCATGATATAGGCTTTGGCACTTATGATATCTTAAAATCTTGTTGTGTAGGGCGGATGCCTTTATCTCCAAAATCTTACGGCCAACCACCCATTGCCAAAGTAACCAAAAAAGAAGCTATTCCTCCCCCAACATTCCTAACCCAATTCCAATAGGGACGGTTATTGGAAGAGGAAACTATTGAGGATATTTCTTCTTGGCTCTATAAGGAGAAAGAGCCAGTCACAATACCAGTCAAGCAATATGGCAATGGCTTAAGGATAGTAAAAAACATGGGCTATAAAGGCAAGGGTGGCCTTGGGAAATAGAATCAAGGAACTATGGAACCCATTGTTGTGACAAAGAAGCTAGACAAGAAGGGATTAGGATTTGGTAAGAAGGTACCACACGCCTTGGACATTGAGTATATCCTCGATGAGGTAGCTAACACTTTTCCCGCTGGTTCGACATCTACAGAGGATATCATCGATGACTCTTCCCTCCATATGACCAACCTATTCGCAAAATCCTCCATTTTTATGCTTTCCTCCATATCCTTAACCTCCACCACTAACACCCAGAATGTAACACTTGTCTACCCTGAACTTATCAATTGGGACCAACAAGGGTCCCCCGTAATAGATGTATTTCAGAATGACGAAGCTCTAGCTGAGTTCATGGGACTTCGGGAAGGTATCCCTCTTGGTGATCATAAGGTAGGTTTTGTAATGGAACTAGAGCCAACAACTTATTTTGGTGAGAATGCCAAATCCTCTAGTTGCAAAAGTAAAAATAAAGAAGGATCTCTAGGTGAAAACCACACTGTGGCACCTCCTGATCACAAAATAGTAAAAACAAAGGACGTATCCAAAGGTGAAAACCCAATTGTGGTACCTGAAGATGGAGGATTTGACCTTCCCCTACCATCTAAGTATCAAGAGAAGTTAGCTCTCCTAGTGGAAGATTCTACAGATATAAACCTTGGCACAGAGCAAAATCCAAAGACCACATTCCTAGCAGCATCATTATCAGAAACAGAGCACATGAATCTTAACACATTCTTCTTATAGAGAACCATTAATTTTGTGTGGACCTATGCTGATATGCCAGGGTTAGACCCTAAGCTAGTTGTTCACTATCTCACTGTTGATCCAAAAGTTAAACCAGTCAAGCAAAAGCTGAGAAAGATGCACCCACAGATAGCTCTCTTGGTGAAAGTGGAATTACAGAAGTTGTTAGATGCAAAGTTTATATGACCTATTGACTATTCAGATCCAACATTGTACCTGTGTCTAAACCCAATGGGTGCATCCACATGTGTAATGATTTCAGAGATCTTAATAAAGCATGTCCCAAAGATGACTTTCCATTACCGAACATTGATATTGTAGTCGACTTGACTGCGGGTCATGAAATGCTTTCTCTCATGGATGGATTCTCTGGCTACAATCAGATAAGGATAGCAGAAGAAGATCAACATAAAACAACTTTTACTTGCCCTTGGGGTAACTATTGTTGGTGTGTCATGCCGTTTGGTCTAAAGAATGCGTGGGCAACCTATCAGAGAGCAATGATAGTGATATTCCATGACCTCTTTCATCATATCATGGAGGACTATGTGGATGACATACTAGCTAAATCTTCTAGGGTAGATCGCATACAAGTTCTAGGACAGATCTTTGACAGGCTCGAGAAATATCAAGTAAGACTCAATCCAAAGAAGTGTGTCTTCGCTATCACATCAGGGAAGCTGTTGGGATACATTGTATCTCATAGAGGCATCAAAGTAGATCCCACAAAAGTAAAGGCTATAGTGGAGATGACTCCACCAAAGAACCTCAAAGCAATAAGGAGCCTCCAAGGAAGGTTGCAATCCATCAGGTGTTTCATCTCACAACTAGCAAATAAATGTCAACCATTTCAACACTTGCTCTGAAAGGATGTCTCATTTCAATTGAATTATAAGTGTCAAGTAGCATTTGATCAGTTCAAAGAGTATCTGGCTACACCTCCTGTCTTGGTTCCACCAGTTGCTAATAAACCTCTGATATTATACATCTCAACTACAACTTCAGCCCTTGGGGCCCTCCTAGCACAAAATGATGAATGAGGAAAAGAGCATGCAATTTATTATATCAGTAGAACCTTGGCGGGATATGAACTCAATTATTCACTGATGGAAAGAGATTGTTTAGTAGTAGTGTTCACTTCCCAAAAGTTGTGACATTACATGTTGAACCAACACACAAATCTTATAGCCAAAATTGATCCATTGAAGTATCTACTAGCAAAAGCAGCTCTTACAGGCAGACTAGCTAAATGGGTCATGATCCTTAGTGAGTTTGACATTGAGTATGTGGATCGTAAAGCAATCAAAGGACAAGCTCTAGCAGATCAACTAGCAGAAGCACCCATGACAGATACACACCCTATGGTAGTAGACTTTCCAGATGAGAATCTATTCACTCTTTCCAACTCAATAATGTGGAAGTTGTACTTTGATGGTTCCTACACACAACATGGATTAGGGGCTGGTATATTGTTCATCACACCTCAAAATGACTATATTCCTAAGTCATATCGGCTTGCATTCCCTTGCACCAACAACATCACCGAGTATGAAGCACTCCTCATAGGTCTCAACATAGCAGTTCAATGGGACATCACAGAATTACAAGTATATAGAGACTCACAGCTAGTCATTCACCAAGTCACAGATGAGTACCAAACAAAAGATAAAAAGTCAGTCCCCTACAAGCAACTAGTGGATGCCTACAAACCACATTTCTCTAGCATCACATTTGAGCAAATTCCAAGAGAGCATAACAAAGCTGCAGATTCTATGGCTTCTGTAGGGTCACTGATTGACATGCCTGCTAATACACAGAAATGCGAATTCTTGATCGAGCAATTGTTGATACCAGCCATCGATGTTCCTGTTACTGAAATCATCTGTGAACTTGTTGGTCCCAATTCCCCATGGTATGAAGATATCTATGAATACCTTAAACACAATACCTTTCCCCCTAACCTATCATCCACCCAATGCAAAACTTTTATCCGTTGATCCTCTTGTTACATCATTCTGGGTGATACACTATATCGCCGGAGTCTCGATGGCATCCTCTTACGATGTCATAACACGGAAGAAGCCGAAGCTACCTTACGAGACATACATGAAGGTGTCTATGGTGCGCATTCTACCGGTCCTAATCTCGCTAAGAAGATACTCAGAACAGGTTATTACTGGACTACAATAGAACAAGATGTTGTACAGTTTGCTAAGAAGTGTCTACAATGCCAGTAGCATGGTGATTTGATTCACGCACCAGCTCATGAATTACAACCTATGACAACTCCATGGCCTTTTTCTCAATGGGGTCTCAACCTTGTAGGGAAAATCCACCCATCCTCTTCCAACGGCTGCAAATTTATCATTACCACCACTAAGTATTTCACGAAGTGGGTTGAAGCCATTCCCATGACCTATATCACTGATAAGCAAATAGCCAAGTTTATCCTAAACTACCTCATATGCCGGTATGGTATTCCCCAAGCCATTGTCACTGATAATGGGAGACCATTCAAGAACCAAGATGTCCGTGCCTTATGCATACAATACAACATCCAACATCGCTTTTCAACTCCCTACTATCCACAGAGTAACAGCCAAGATGAGGCTTCCAATAAAACTATTCTCAAAATCCTCAAGAAAACTGTCAATGAAGCCGGTCGTGATTGGCATTTACAACTCAATCCTGCCCTATGGGCCTACCGCACTAGTATCAGAACACCAACTGGTGCCACACCATATGCCTTGGTTTATGGCTCTGAAGCCATCCTACCTATAGAGGTTGAGATCCCATCCCTCAAAGTATCCATGCAGGACCTGATCAGCGGAGAAGAGTATCGCACTACCAGATTAGCTGAGCTTGAACTCCTAGATGAGAGGCGCCTTGTCGCGCTGAATCCTCTCCATGTCTATCAAAACCACCTTCGGCGTAATTACAACAAAAAGATCAAAGAAAGATGGTTTCAAGTTGGTGATCTTGTACTTAAAGAGAATCAAAGAAATCAAGTAGATCGAGAAAAGAAGGGCAAGTTTAAGCCTAATTGGTTAGGTCCCTTTATTGTCACAGCAGCATATGGATCAGGAGCTTATACTTTACCTACGCCTGACGGCATTCCTTTAGATGAGCCACTTAACAGTGTCCATCTCAAGAAGTTCTATGCTTGATCCTCAGAGTATTCCAAAAAAAAAACAAAAAAACAAAAAAATATGTCCTCTGGTGAAAACCTAGCAAACAGGCGCCTTAGATAAGTACCATGGTGAAAACCTGGCAAACAGGCGCTATGTGTAGAGTCAGCACCCATTGTCTATCGAGTCTTGTTCCATGTCCAGTTCATAGTAGCCTTCATCCATCCATCCATAATAAAACCATTGAGCTTGTTTGCATTTCCATCTCCCTATCTAGTATAGCTTGGAAATTTGTCAATGTCCGTCGTCGTCATCCCACGTCTTGATCTGTGTCTACAGTTAACACTGTCTTGTCCTATGTCAAGTCTTTCTATGTCTTCTTCGATAGTCACCCATACAGTTTCCTCTACCAGGAATGGGGGCAACTCTTTCCTTAACGTAGGTCTAGGATTGGTTCCTTGTTCGTGGTTCACAATGCGCTCTTCAATCTTTTCTCCTTTCCACAGATAACACTCTTTAACGGATACATCGCTCCTACAATAAGGCTGTTATCTTCTCAACACTTTTCCCACATCATCACATCAACTAGAACTACATATTATCATCATCTCAATCTTAAGGTACCTTGATCCCATGGATATGGGTATGTAGGCAGTCTGGAATACGAAGGAAGTTTCCAGTACTCAGGTACATAAGATCCCCTCCTTTCCACCTCGATCCATTTCATCACTCTATCCAGAACTACATATTATTATTTTTCATCTTTCAGTCTTAAGGTACCTTGATCCCATGGATATGGGTATGTAGGCAGTCTGGAATACGAAGGAAGTATTCAGTACTCAGGTACATAAGATCTCCCCCTCAACCACCTTGACCCATCTCATCACTCTATCCAGAACTACAAATTTATGATCTTTCATCTTTCATCGTAATGTGCCTTGATCCCGTGGATACAGGGTATGTAGGTAGTCTGGAATACGAAGGATGTATCCAGTACTCAGGCACACATGATCCATCATTCTCCACCCACCCCAATCCATTAGCACTGTCGCGTTTCTAGTCTTCCATTTTTCAGAATCCATTCGCCTCGACTTGACTAACTCAAGCAGTAAGCTAGTGCATCCTTTCAAAGCAAAAAGTCCTTAACAAACCTGAAGCAAAGCCGCTTTCTTCTAGAGTCAACTACTATCCTTCTATTCTGATTGCCAGCATCTGCTAGTTCCAGCTTAACCAAAGCACCAGATCAACAGGCGTGTCTTCTGCTAAGTGTTCCATTGTCGAGACCAACACATGCGTCTCTTGCGACATGTGGCATTTCCTACAGCAAGACATTATCTTTTTAGGTAGATAGCCCCCTTTAACAGACACAAAGTTCCTATGATAAGGCTGTTATCTTTCCTATCCAATCTATCCTGAGAAACCTCTTTGGCAAGAGAATATGTTGGTTGTATGTTTACTTTGTAAGTCAATCAATTTGTTTTATGGTTTATCTTTTGTTCCTTTATCCATTACCTTTTCAAGACTACCTTGATTTATCTATAATCTTGGTACGTTGTGATGCAGTACGGATTGGGGGCATAGTCATTTCTTTTTGTGTGCTGTGTTTGAGGAATGATCTTTAGTATCTTTCTTAACATCATATTTATCTTGTGTGTGTTACGACCTAGCATCTTACATATTAATAATTCTTCTTGCATTTACATGTATTGAAGTTTATTTTATGTTCAAGACTATGGCTCATTCACATGTACCAACAAGGTTATACTATGTCTAAGGGATCTAAGTTCAAACTGTTTGCTTGTAGAGTCAACGTCCACGCACTCGGATATTACTGCACCTTGGTCTTCTATACCTTGGTGGCGAACTATCCATGTGCTATATCAAAAATAAGGATTGCTTTTTATATACAATTGTGAAACCAATGCAACAAGCTCATCCATTTACACCATCCATTTACCCATGGCCTTATATAGTTTTCCAGCAATGATCAATCAACAGTCTTTCTCTTATGTTCTTTTCTATCTCCACTTTCTTCTATTCAACCTCACATATCTCCAACAAATCTTCTAGTCGAGCGTCAACACAATTCTTTTGTTGCTTCCCTATCTTTCCTCTCGAGGGGCACCCTACGCTAGCTACGCTGGAGCAATTAGCTACACTAGGGCATCAAAAATTGTATCATGTCTTCAACTATCAATTTCTTTGACGCAACACTATAAACTGCATCACATCAAAGAGGGGCAAAATGTAAACACCCTAAAATGACCAAGTCGCCGCACCACTTGCTTTTCGTAATCTGTCAAATCACCTGCATTTCACACATTAATTAAATAATCTAATTATTTAATTAATTTCACCAAATTCTTCTAAATCACAAATTGCGACATTAATTAAATAAATCCTCTTTATTTAATTAATTAAATCAAATTCCTCTATTATTCTTCCACAATTAAATAATTTTAATTATTTAATTAGATCATTGTCACCTTCCAAAATTCACATCCACATTAATTAAATAAACCTAATTATTTAATTAATTCAACAAATTCCCTCCTTTCTACAATTAAATAATTCTTAAATTATTTAATTAAATCAAAATCATGCACAACAATTAAATAAATTTATTTATTTAATTTGCTTTCAAATCTTCTAAATTAAATAATTCTAATTATTTAATTATTTCTTCCATAATATCTTCTCTAAATTTAAATAAATCAATTATTTATTTAAATTATTTTTTCTTCTAAATTTGAGTTATCTCTAAAAAAACTCAAGCTTTCTTGCTCATGCAATTAAATATTTCTAATATTTAATAAAGCAAAATATCTTCTTATTCTCACGCAAATCTCTTCTTGTTTTAAATCACTTCACTGATTATTATATTCTTTTAATTGCTTTAACTCATTCTTCTATTCTTGATAACTCCTCTCATAGGAAAGAAAGCAAGACACTTGTCTTCTTCTTATTCGTTGCACGTTCCTCAACTGTTCTCCTCCATTGATTCTTCTGAATTATCTAGACTGTTGATCGATCTTTGTTGAAACCTATATAAACCCCCCTCATCTCCTTCATTGGGCCTCTCTCTTCGATCACTTATTCTCAGGCATACTTAACAGCGCTTTGAGCATACAACGCGTCGATTGAGCAACCTCACGATCTCTTAACATTGATCTCTTGAGCACATTACTTGCTTGTTGCAGCTATGGTTTCGCAACTTCATTGAGCAATCTACACTTCTCCAAAGGGAACAATATAGATTTTGGTAAGAGCTTTCATTTTTCTTCGATTTGATGATATTGGCTTTTACTTAGATTGGTTCGCTTTATGTGATTAGTTTTTGGTTTTATTAGTTTTGATTTAATCAATTTTTCCTCAAGTCGAGCGTCAACACAGTTCTTCTGTCGCTTCCCTATCTTTCCTCTCGAGGGGGCACCCTACGCCAGCTACGCTAGGGAAATTAGCTACACTGGGACATCAAAAATTGTATCATGTCTTCAACTATCAATTTCTTTGACGCAACGCTATAAACTGCATCACATCAAAGAGGGGCAAAATGTAGACACCCTAAAATGACCAAGTCGCCGCACCACTTGCTTTTCATAATCTGTCAAATCACCTGCATTTCACACATTAATTAAATAATCTAATTATTTAATTAATTTCACCAAATTCTTCTATATCACAAAATTGCGACATTAATTAAATAAATCCTCTTTATTTAATTAATTAAATCAAATTCCACTATTATTCTTCCACAATTAAATAATTTTAATTATTTAATTAGATCATTGTCACCTTCCAAAATTCACATCCACATTAATTAAATAAACCTAATTATTTAATTAATTCAACAAATTCTCTCTTATCTACAATTAAATAATTCTTAAATTATTTAATTAAATCAAAATCATGCACAACAATTAAATAAATTTATTTATTTAATTTGCTTTCAAATCTTTTAAATTAAATAATTCTAATTATTTAATTATTTCTTCCATAATATCTTCTCTAAATTTAAATAAATCAATTATTTATTTAAATTGCTTTTTCTTCTAAATTTGAATTATCTCTAAAAAAATCAAGCTTTCTTGCATTTGCAATTAAATATTTCTAATATTTAATAAAGCAAAATATCTTCTTATTCTCAGGCAAATCTCTTTTTCTTGTTTTAAATCACTTAACTGATTATTATATTCTTTTAATTGCTTTAACTCATTCTTCTATTCTTGATAACTCCTTTCATAGGAAAGAAAGCAAGACACTTGTCTTCTTATTCGTTGCACGTTCCTCAACTGTTCTCCTCCATTGATTCTTCTGAATTATCTGGACCGTTGATCGATCTTTGTTGAAACCTATATAAACCCCCTTCATCTCCTTCATTGGGCCTCTCTCTTCGATCACTTATTCTCAGGCATACTTAATAGTTCTTTGAGCATACAACGTGTCGATTGAGCAACCTCACGATCTCTTAACATTGATCTCTTAAGCACATTACTTGCTTATTGCAGCTATGGTTTTGCAACTTCATTGAGCAATCTACACTTCTCCAAAGGGAACAATACAGATTTTGGTAAGAGCTTTCATTTTTCTTCGATTTGATGATATTGGCTTTTACTTAGATTGGTTCGCTTTATGTGATTGGTTTTTGGTTTTATTAGTTTTGATTTAATCAATTTTTCCTCATACACAGTGAATACAAGTGTTGAAAATGAAGAAAGTTTTGGACAACTGATTCACCCCCCCTCTTAGTTGTCTGCCCTAAATCTAACAGTATTGTTGTGCTCTCTCACACGAAAATAAATCATGCTCTGTACTACTACAAAATGAACACTGTGTTTTCCTTTCAGCCCAACATTCATTAGCAAAATGACCTATCTTACTGCAATTAAAACATGTGGCATCTTCCCTCCTTTGATTTCTTCCATGACCTTTGCCTCCTTTGTAACCTCCAAATTGCTCTCTGTCATCATTATTATAGGTGTTTCCATAAGATGGGCCACCAGAGTTTAAATTTTGTATTGCATTGACATTCCTCTGATTTCTTCAATTTGGTTGTTTGTAGCCTTGATCATGTGAATTTCTTTCTACATAGGACATGTTATTACTCTCTATGAAATTTGTGTACCAAGTTTCATCTTCTTCATCAGAAAATTCTCTTTTCCTCTGGAAGTTATGTGAAGGACAAACTATTTTTTCATGGTCATCCTATTCTCTACATAGTCTACAATATACTAAATTGATTCTTTTTATTGTTGTTTTGATGCCTTCTTTTATTGCGGCAGCTTGTCTTTCACCTTTCATCCTAGGGAATTCATTTCTCAAGAGGCCTTCTCTTGTACAATATGAGCACCAAATATTAGGTCTTTGCTTCTGTGTATTCTCCTCCTACTTAGCCAAGATCTCCTACCTCAACTTCAACTACTCCAATTCCAATTTCAACTTTTCCAATTCTAGGTTTTCTTTTATCTTATCTTGTTTGCACCAAGATTGAGACTCTATCTGGTAGGCCAGTGTCACTGCTTTTGCATATGTCTCAAATATTCTTCCATCTAGGGCTGACCTTATTTCAGGGCTTATTCTGGAAATAAACCATTCTATCTTTTGCTCCTCAGTCATTGGTTCATCCAACTTCCTAGTTGTTTCCTCAAATCTTCTATCAAAGTCATTTATTGATTCCTTATCCAACTGCATCAAATCTCTCATCTTACTTACCCCTTCTATCAGAACATCCATAACTCCAAAATTCTCTAGAAATAGCTTCTTGATCTCATCCCAATCCTTGTCACTATTCGAACATGTCTTTCTATACCACTTCAATGCTTCATTCTGCAAGGCGCCTATGAAGTCAAATAGCTTGATTTGATTTCTTGTTACTCCTTTCTAGTTCCAAATAGTCTCCAAAAAAAATGTGCTATGTTGCTTCAGTAGTGTCCTTCTCAAAGATTGGTAACTTGATAGGAATATCCATGATTGGTCTTCTCAAAGTCTTCAGTACTCGGCAGTGGGTTTCTTCAAGTCTACTCCTTCAGTTAGGTTGTCTTCTATCAAATCACTTTCCTTCTCTTCCCTTATCTGTCTGTAGTCAGATATCAAAGTACTCCTCTCCTAAAACCATTGCAATATTGCTCCAGATCTCTGTTATTATCTCTACTTCCTTGTTTACTTGAATATCTTCCTTATCCACTAAAATTCTCTTGACTTTATATGGCACTCGAGGTGACTCATGGTCCAGGGGTTGTGTCACTTCGTAGTGTCTCTTCAAATTAGTTGATATTCTTCCATTTGTGAATGACATCATGTTGGCATCCAATCATGATTGAAATAACCTTCCAAAACCTTCAAAACTCCCCTCAATGTTTACCGCGTCTTCTCTATTGCAAGTATGAGCAGTAAGTGTTGTAATTGATGTCAACACCTAAGGTCAAAATCTAAGGAAGTTATTTGGATGAGTTTGAACAAGTGTTTGATTGTTTTGTCTCCCAAAACACTGTAGTGTTTTGCTCCGCATTTCCTATAGGAAGAATATCTTTGTCTACGGATTGGAAGTTATTTAGAAGTCTGTTGGAAGATGTTATATTCCAAGTTTGAGCCTCTAGTATGAATATTTGAGTGAGTTATGTTCACCAGAGTGAAAACTGCTTTTCTTGTATGTTTGGTGGTGACGGGGAGAAAGTGTTATGCTCCACATTCCTCCGCATTGAAGTATTTCTGTCTGTGGTTCTAGAGTTAAGTCTAGAATGATGATAAGTGCTTTCAACTACAATGGTTCATGATTTGGTGGTCCACAAGCTATCCTTTCCTTAAGACAATGGCTAACAGTGTTGTTCTTGTGCTCCAGTTTGAAGAATCGTCTTGACAGAGTGGTTAGAGATCATGTGGTTGTTCTTGGTGATTACAATGTGCTTGTGGATGTCTCCTGATCATGTTCCTACCTTTGGATTGGTCTGCAAAGAAAAAATTAGATCATGGATGAAGTCGATTCTTTGAAGACTCTGTGTTCACAGTAGTCTTGGCCAACTTGGTTGTTTTCACTTCTTGTGGAAATGCATTGAAGATTGTGGAAGTGTGTCATGGTGTGAAAGATTGCATTTGAGTCCTATCTAAGGCATAATGTGATTTGCATACATCTTTACCTTAGCAAGTCTTGTTTATGTCCAAACCTATTTCTTTGTATTATTATAATGTCAACCTTGGAGAATGTTCCAATGGTTGATGAATGTAATGCCAACCTTGATGTACATTCCAAGGTTGATGAATTGTATAAAAGCATGTAATAAAGTTGTGAAAAAGTTGGTGTGGAGTAAAGATGATGAGATAAGTGTGAAGGTGTAATGAGAAGAGTAGAGAAGTTATATTGTACTTCAATGGAACTGAATCTAGGCATGGAGTAGATGCTACTTAATCAGTTCACCATTTTGGCAGTGAGCCACCCTTTAGTAGTGAGCCGTTCTTTGCAGTGAGTAATTTGGGAAGTGAGCCTCTATTTTTCAGTATTGTTATAACTCATATTTTTGTGGGCTAACACCCACCGTGGTTTTTCCCTTTTAGGGTTTTCCATGTAAAACTCTGTTGTCTATTGTGTTGAATGTGTGATTGTGATTAAGTCTATGGTTTTATGCTTTTATGGTTAAATCTGATTATCAGTAATTAAGTAGTTGATGGTTTGACAATCATATGAAGTTAAGTTTTTGTGATAACTGATTCACCCCCTCCTCTTAGTTGTCCTATGCATTTCAACAATTGGTATCAGAGCCAAGTTCCTCGGAAGAAATATTAACAGCTTGAGGTAGATCTGGGATGGCACACAAGAAGGTTGCTCTTGAAGACCTAGAAAGAACTGAAGAATAAATCAAAGATCTAAAGGAGAATGTCAAAGAAGTAGATGAATGTATTAGAAAATTAAGAGAGCAAATCAAGAAATTTAAAGAAAAATATAAGGAGGCTACTGAACAACTGATATCATCAAATGAAACCTTGAATGATTTGAAAGTGGAAGTTGTAGAAAGAGCAAAAGCAAAAGAAGACCTAAATCTGTTGATGGAAGACAAATCAGAAGAATGTGCTAAGATTGAAAAGGAAATTTGGATCTTGAAGTCAGATTTAGAGAAAGCAAAAAATTTTGAAGAAAAGTTTAAAATCAGTTCTGTAAAACTTGATGAGATGATTGCTAGTCAAAAGAGACCTGATGACAAAGAAGGCTTGGGATTTGAGAAAGGAGAAAGTTCAAAAATAGGACAAGAAAAGAATGCTGAGATCAAGAAGGATAAAGGCAAACAGATCCAGAATCAAAGAAACAAACCTAGAAGACCACCGTTCAAACAACCAAATGCTCAAAGGTACCCATCTTTCAATGGTTATTGTATTTCATGCAATAAGTTTGCTCATAAGTGGTGCAGGGGCACCTAGATACTTTAATTAATTTCATGTTCATTTTAATGTTTTGGTGTTGTATAAGGTCCAAGTGACCAATTGTAAGGCCTAGTGCCATGTGTGAGTCCAAGTGGAATAAATCTAGGTTCATTTTGTAAGTCCCAAGTGACATTTGCCAATTGTAATCGCATAATGCTAAAAATAGCAATAATGCCAAAAATGGACAGTAGTGTTTCCTAGCTGCTTGGAATGGGTTTGGTACTACTTAGGGTGAGTTTATAAACCCAGAGGATTGAACCAAGTGCAGATATCATTTTCATTGTAATCAAATCGAAGAGGAGATTGAATGTAACCGTGCATTGTGTTAAGGAGAAATTGAATTATTTTCTATGCTGTCAATTTGTTTTCCATTCTATGTGGTGGCACTTAGGTGTGAAACCCTCAACTCCTCCCTTCCTGGATCTGCGCTGTCTCTGGGTTAACATCACCGAGGCGCCATTCACTAACAGTTCAAACTTTTGGTGTAGTGGTAGCCAGGTTGTTAAAACAAACTGGCGACTCTACTGGGGAGGGGTTTGATTTCCACCAATGCCCATGTGCCTTCATGCGCACAAGGTGCACCTAGCATTCCGTGCCTGCCCAAGGGGCAACTACGGACTGGTGGGGCCTGGTGGTGCTTAGGTGTGTGACCCTCAACTCCTCCATTCCCGGACCCGTACGGTCTTTGGGTTAACATCACCAGGGCGCCATTCACTAACAATTTGAGCTTTTGGTGTAGTGGTAGCCAGGTTGTTGTTAAAACAAACTCTATGTAAATACGAATTACATAGTTGTAGATTTCTATTCCGATGTGTTTTCCCATTGTTGCAATATGTTGAAGTGAAGCATTCCACTAGTGAGATTTTTGTCAAAATTAGTGGAATGGCTTCGTTGTATCATATTTGTTTGTTTTCTATTTTGTTTCATGATTCGGCAGCGCAGAGAACCAAATTTGGTTGTGCACAGTCGATCGCCTAGCATCTCCATGTGCTAGGGTTTGGATTAGAGGAGTTAAGACGCTGTCGGTGAGACAGAGACCATCGGTGAACCATTTCTCTTTTGGAGCTTTAAGGGCAATCTGGCCGAAGAGGAGTTCAGAGCGTTGAACGAAAGTCGTGGCCCAGGATTCAGATCAGGGTGACAAAGCG
Organism: Cunninghamia lanceolata; assembly: GCA_027924645.1. NCBI lineage: Eukaryota > Viridiplantae > Streptophyta > Pinopsida > Cupressales > Cupressaceae > Cunninghamia > Cunninghamia lanceolata. Next base: position 6,876,088 of record BSBN01000402.1, read on the forward strand.
CATCTGCCTAAATGTATGAGCATTCACCGATGACAAGAGTCCCACCGAAGACACTAGCATCGACGTAAGTTTTGAATGTATGTTGTGAATGCATATCGCAAAGCATGTTGCGAATGTATGTGGAGAATGTATATTTCAGCAGATACAAGTGGTGACCGGTCATAACGGTGAATCAAAGTATTACCATCGATATTAGCAAGTCACACCAAGCATGTGCTAAGTTGGTGTATCGGCACATTGGCTAATGTTTATAAGAGTTCGCTAGCACTGTGTACTGTGGTTTCGTTGTGCGCTCTGCATCATTTTGGTATCAGAGCTCGAAAAGATTCAGGCAGCAAGTCAAATTAAGGATTTGTAGGAGTGTTGGCATTTGGGAGCTGTCTGTGAATGTTTATGTCAGACAGAGAGAGTGAAGGAGAGGCTAGCATCATGCCTCCAAAGGGGATGACAGCAGAAGTGCTTAAGAAATTCAAGGAGATGGAAGAGATGATCAAGAGCGAAGTCAAGGAAGCACTCCAGGATGAGTTGAAGACCTTGAGAAAAGACAAGAAATCAGACGTGGAGTCTGATGAAGAAGAAGAATATGGGGAAGAGGAAACGACCCCAGAACAGGCAAATATATCTGCAGACCAAAAACAATTTCTGGAGGCCATAAGGACACTCGATAAGGAGTCGTCTGAATAAAAAATGGAGATTCTGATGTTCAGTGGAAAGATGGACGTAGAGGAAGTCATCAAATGGGTTGAGGTTTTGAATAATTACTTCAAGTACAAAGAGATACCGGAGAATAAAAGAGTCAAGTTTGCAAAGATGAAATTGAAAGGTGCAGCACTCACGTGGTGGAACTACACCCAGGGAGAAAGGGTGAAGAGTGGCAAGAGCATGATCTCATCTTGGAGTCGGATGGTAGAGAGGATCAAGGCTCAGTTCCTACCAGTAGATTACGAAGTACAAATATATAGGAAAATGCAGAATCTCAGACAGAAGGATATGGATGTATCCACCTACACAGAGGAATTTCACAAATTATCTCTAAGGTGTGGACTTGCTGAGGATGAAAAGGGAAGAATTGCCATGTACATTAATGGCTTGAATTATAGTATACAAGATGAGATTACCATCTTAATACTAGAAATTGTGGACAAGTGTTTCCAACTGGCACTGAGAGTAGAAGAGAAGCAGAAAAGAAAGGGAGAACAGCAGAACACAGGCAGAGGTGGAAGAAATTTTAGGGGTAGAAATAGCTTTGGTGGCAGAAATCAGTTCCAGAAGAATCAAGGGGAGTCCAGTCAGCAAGAACACAGTGGAGAATCTGGTTCCAGAGGGGGTTTCAGAGGAAGGAGACCTAATGGAAGAGGTAGATTTGGTGGACCAGGCAGAGGTCCTAATGTCTTCATAGGAAGATGTTATAATTATAACTAAATTGGGCACATAGCAGGCAAGTGTTCGGAGAAAGCCTCAAGATCTCATTCAGGAGAGAGGAGCCAGTTGATTCAAGAAGAAGATTGTCAGAGTGTGACTTCACCTATGGGAAGCACAGCTCCAGCACAAGATGGCGAGAATCTCATGATGAGAAGAACGATGCTGAAGGTACCATAGAACAAAGAACCACCGTAGAGGAAGACACTATTCAGAACTCTGTGTAAAGTCTCTAGCAAAAGGTGTAAGGTAATTGTTGACTTTGACTCCACTAAAAATTTAGTTTCTGTAGAAATGGTAGAGAAATTGATTTTGAAAACATTGCCACATGTGAGTCCATACAAAGTGTCATGGATGAACAAAGGGCAACAAGTCTTGGTTGATGAACAAGCTTGGGTAGAATTTCAGATAGGGGAATATGGGGATAAACTTTTATGTGATATAATTCCCATGGATGCATGCCATTTACTGTTAGGTAGACCTTGGCAGTATGATGTACAAGCCCAGCATGATGGTAAGTTGAATTCCTTTGTGATCACTAAGAATGGTAGACAGTATAAGATGGATCCTTTACCAGAAGAGGGTGTAGACAAGAATGTAGGCTCAACTATCATGTTAATGAGTGGGAAAGAGTTTCTCCATACTCTAAAAGAAGAGGGAACCCAAGGGTATGCTCTGATTTTGAAACCTAAAGACAATTATGATTTGTCTAAAAACAACAAGGAAAAAGTCCCTAAGGAAGTGCATGAATTGTTAGACAAGTATAAGAGTATCATGGTGGAGGATATGCCCAATACCCTACCCCCTGTGAGAGACATAAGTCATCAGATTGACTTCATCCTAGGATCCACATTGCTGAATAAACCAACCTATAAAATGACACTTGCTCAAAATGAGGAAATTGCTAAACAAGTACAAGAACTGTTGGATAAAGACCTGGTGAGGAAAAGTCTTAGTCCATGTGCTGTACCCACAGTTTTAGCTCCCAAGAAGGATGGCAAATGGAGGTTGTGAACTGATTCGAGGGCCATCAATAAGATCACCATCAGATATAGGTTTCCTATGCCCAAAATAGAGGACCTCATGGGTTGTTTGGGAGGAGCTCAGTACTTTTCTAAAATTGATCTCAAAAGTGGATACCATCAGATCATGATTAGACAAGGGGATGAATGGAAGACAACCTTTAAGACTAATGAGGGTCTTTATTATTGGCAAGAGACACTATATGGATTCATGTATGTTGTCATTGATGGCAACAAAGGTTATCCCACACATCCAAAAGACATGATGAGTCTCTACTAGAAGTCAGATTGAAGAAGTGTTATGATTCGGTAAGCAAGAACAGAGCAGTCAGCAAGGTCCGACAGTCAGGTCCGGATCTCTTAGAGGAAGTATCTCAGTGAAGTACAGATTTGGGGAAGTCAAGAGGAGTACCTTGAGTAATAGATTCCAAGGATTTAGCCTCCAGTGATGGAAGGGTGAAGAGATATGAGCACTTGAGTGTTGGGTTCCTGTTTGAGAGGAAGAACTATACCAGCAGAGTGTCAAACCCAAATCTGGAAGAGATATTGCTGATGACTAAGTTTCTTGAGGTTTCATTCATGATTGGCCGACATGATTGATGACTTCTTCAAGCATCTCCTAGATCCGCATCACTTGGTAAGCAAGGATCCAGCCGATAGATCAAAGCTTGGGAAAATATTGACTATTCCGGATGCCGACTAGAAAGGTGGTGTGATTACTTGTGCGGATATATATATACCAGATGAATTTAGATATGGAGATTGTGTGTGTGTGTGTGTAAAAATGCGAAGAAAAGTAGAAGAATAGCCTAAAGGCAGTGAGACAGGTCTGGAATATGACAAAATAGCAGCACTTAAGGAGAGTAAGAATGAAGTGTAGCATATTAGTTTATTAATCTTAACCAGAACTAAAGTTCAGCAGGTGTGGATGCTTCTCATCAGTTCAAGTATAGTGTTACCTTCTTTTCTTGTAGATAGTAAGTCTTTTGTAGGCAGTGAGCCTCTTGTGGGCAGTGTGCTTAGGCAGTGAGCCCTAATTGGCAAGTGCCATTTTGTTCTATCTATTCTTCTAATAGAGAATAATATCTTGGGTTAATCACCCCGTGGTTTTTCCCTTAACCAGGTTTTCCACTTCAAAATCATTGTGTTATGTGTATTAACTTTGTTTCTACTTTCATGCTTGTTTGCTTTGATGCTGCACTAATTATTAAAGAGGAACAGAAAGTTGAATGAATTGAAGATAACTGATTCACCCCCCCTCTTAGTTATCAACATTTATGAGTGGGTGGTGATGCCATTTGCACTGTCCAATGCTCCAAGCACTTTCATGTGTATAATGAATGAGGTATTGAAAGATTTTATTGGTATATTTGTTGTTGTCTAGCTTGACGATATTCTAATTTTCAGCAAGACAAAGGAAGAACATTTGCAGAATTTGGAACAGGTGTTGAAGAAGCTGCATGAGGAGAAACTGATGATCAATATGGAGAAGAGTGTCTTCATGGAGGAAGAACTCACATACCTTGGATTTGTGATATCCCAAGGTAGTTTGAAAATGGATCTAGAGAAGGTAAATGCTATTCTGTCTTGGCCAGCACCTAAAACAGTAAGTGATGTAAGAAGTTTTCATGGGTTGGCAACTTTTTATAGGAAATTCATAAGAGGATTCAATCATATTTGTGCACCCATTTTGGATACCATAAAGGGAGGACATAAATGTAAGTTTGTTTGGAATAGAGCAGCTGATGAGTCTTTTGAGATTCTCAAACATAAAATAGCAGAGAAACCCATTTTAGTTTTTCCTGATTTTAATAAGTTGTTTACTGTGCAATGTGATGCCAATAACCTTGCCATTGGTGTTGTCTTGAGTCAGGAAGGCAGACCTGTTGCTTTCTTTAGAGAAAAGTTGAATGATGCTAAAAGGAAGTATTCCACATATGATCTAGAATTGTATGCAATGGTTCAAGCATTGAAAAAATGGAGACATTATCTCTTGCCCAAGGAATTCATTGTTTACACTAACAACCATGCTTTAAGTTTTCTGAATTCATAGGAGAAGCTAAATCACAGGCATATGAAGTGGGTCGAACAACTCCAAGCGTATAGTTTTTCCATCAAACATAAGAAGGGACAAGCCAACAAGGTGGCAGATGCTCTGAGCAGAAGAGTGTGCACTACACAGGAAATCTAGTTGTAAAGTGTGGGAGTGGATTCTCTCAAGAATATGTACCAGGATGATGAGGACTTCAAGGAGATATATGCAGTTTGTTCACAATTTTTAGATTCCTATCATTCTAAATTTTCTAAATTTTTGCTACAGCAGGGGTTACTGTTTAAAGGCAACCAGTTGTGTGTGCCTAGGTGTTCCATGAGGGAGAACATCATAAAAGAGAAACATTGTGGTAGTCTTGGAGGTCATTTTGGACTGGACAAGACATTGGAACAAGTGAGAAGGCTTTACTTCTGGCCTAAGATGCAAACAGATGTTAGGAAATTTGTAGAAACTTGTAGCATTTGTCAGAGGGCAAAAGGAACTTCATCCAATGTAGGTCTCTATCAACCACTTCCAATTCCGCAAAGGCCATGGGAGTGCATCAGTATGGATTTTGTTTTGGGTCTTCCCCGGACTCAAAGAGGTTTAGACAGTGTATTTGTTGTAGTTGATAGGTTCAGTAAAATGGATCATTTTGTGCCATGCAAATGTACTAATGATGCTTCAAACATTGCTGGTCTGCTCTTGAAGGAGATAGTTCTAATTCATGGTTTTCCCTTGAATATTGTCATTAACAAAGATCCCAAATTTGTGGGACATTTTTGGCCCACATTGTGGAAGAAATTGGGAACTCAATTATCTTTCACGTCAGCCTATCACCCTCAGAAGGATGGACAAACTAAGGTGGTGAATAGATCACTAAGTAATCTTTTGAGGTGTTTGACCAAACAACATGGAGAAGCATGGGATATGGTCATCCCACAAGCAGAATTTGCATATAATGACTCTGTCAATCAGAGCACAGGAAAGAGTTCTTTTGAAGTTGTATATTGGATTCATCCTAGGGGAATTTTGGAGCTCAGGGATCTCTAGAACATGGAGAAAAGGAGTGCACAAGGAGAAGATTTTGCAGTCAGCATGAAGGATATCCATGATGCTGTAAGGGAAACTATCTAGAACACAGGGAAATACAAAGAGAGAGCTGATCAGAAGAAAAGGGATATCCAATACAATGTTGGGGATCTGGTAATGGCATATCTGAAGAAGGAAAGACTTCCGAAGGGGTAGCTCACGAAGCTTCTTATGAAGAAGATAGGTTGTATGCAAGATTGTACACAAATTTGGGCCTAATGCATATGAAATTGAACTTCCTCCAGGTTTAGCAATATCGACCATTTTCAATGTGTCAGAACTGTTTCCATTCAGGGGAGACAATACTACAGATTTAGATGTGATAGGAGTAGGGGATGCAGAATGGATTTCTGATTTTCCACTGAGTTAGCCAATACAGCTAGCATGTATTTTGGACCCCAAAGTTCAAAAGAAGACTAGACATAAAACCTACAAGCAGTATCTGGTCAAATGGCATGGTTTACTTGATGAGGATTCAACTTGGATGAATGAGGAAGACATCATCAAGCAAGGGGTTACTATTTTAGACTTGGTTCCTCAAGGGACTTGAGTTTTGTTAAGCCCAGGAGTATGGTGCAGGGGCACCTAGATACTTTAATTAATTTCATGTTCATTTTGATGTTTTGGTGTTGTATAAGGTCCAAGTGACCAATTGTAAGGCCTAGTGCCATGTGTGAGTCTGAGTGGAATAAATCTAGGTTCATTTTGTAAGTCCCAAGTGACATTTGTCAATTGTAATCGCATAATGCTAAAAATAGCAATAATGCCAAAAATAGGCAGTAGTGTTTCCCAACCGCTTGGAGATAGTTAGTTTTACCCAGCCACTTGGAATCAGTCTCCCAGCTGCTTGGAATGGGTTTGGTACTACTCAGGGTGAGTTTATAAACCCAGAGGATTGAACCAAGTGCATATATCATTTTCATTGTAATCAGATCGAAGAGGAGATTGAATGTAACTGTGCATTGTGTTAAGGAGAAATCAAACTATTTTCTGTGCTGTCAATTTGTTTTCCATTCTCTATAAATACGAATTGCATAGCTGTAGATTTCTATTCCTCTGTGTTTTCCCATTGTTGCAATATGTCGAAGTGAAGCATTCCATTGGTGAGATTTCTGTCAAAATCAGTGGAATGGCTTCGTTGTATCATATTTGTTTGTTTTCTATTTTGTTTCATGATTCAGTGGCACAGAGGACCAAATTTGGTTGTGCACAGTAGATTGCCTAGCATCTCCATGTGCTAGGGTTTAGATCAGAGGAGTTGAGAGGCTGTCGGTGAGACAGAGAACATCAGTGAACTGTTTCCCTTTCAGAGTGTTAAGAGCAATCTAGCCGAAGAGGAGTTCAGAGTGTTGAACAGAAGTCACGGCCCAAGATTGAGATCAGGGTGACAAAGTGCATCGGCCTAAATTTATGAGCGTTCACCGATGACAAGAGTCCCGCCGAAGACACTAGCATTGGTGTAAGTTTCAAATGTATGTTGGAATGCATATCGCAAATCATGTTGTGAATGTATGTGGAGAATGTACATTTCGGCGGATACAAATGGTGACCAGTCATAACGGTGAATCAAAGTATTGCCACCGGTATTAGTAAGTCACAACAAGCATGTGCTAAGTTGGTGTATCGGCACATTGGCTAAGGTTTATAAGAGTTCGCTAGCACTGTGTACTACGGTTTCACTGTGTACTCTGCATCAATAAGGCTACTCAATGTATGAGCAAAGTGAATCAAAAGGTTCCATCATCCTCTAGTCAATGTTTCACTTGTAATAAAGTAGGTCACATGGCTAATGAATGTAGAAGTCAGATAAGAAATGGCTATGGAAGGAATGATCAATCTTTCAAAGGTAGCTATTTCACATGCAATAAAGTTGGTCACAGAGCTATTGTATGCAAAAGTAAAGTGAGTCAGAATTCTGTTAGGTGTTATGCATGCTATAAGATGGGACATAGGGCTAATGAGTGCAGAAGTCAAGTGAAAAATGGCTATGGCAAGGATAGGACAATTAAATCCTTTAGTGGCTACTGTTATAAATGCAATAAATTTGGGCATAATGCTAACCAACGCAGGTCAGGAATGAATGGAAGGAACAATGGTCAGAAAAATACTGTATGTTTCAATTGCAATAGGCCTGGACATATTGCAAGATTCTGCAGAAGTAAGAACATGAAGAAGGATACTCAAATAGAATTAAAAAATACCAGTGGAAAAAGGTTGATCCAACAAAATTCAAGAAGGAGATGAACAAGGTTTGGGTCAAGAAGGAAGTAAATGAAGTTAGAGATAAGTCTACACTAGACTCAGGTACAATTACTTCCTCCAGGAAGTGAATTTGGTGCTTTGTCTTACGGGGAGCTTTAATGAAAATCTTTTCTCCCTTGCCAAAGGATTGGTGCTGATGCCTCAACACATAGATACAAGATCAAGGACTAGTAACAAAGGTCTAAGTTAGGTTAAAGACTGTGTTTATAAAGAATAGAGGAAGAGTTGTGCATAAGTCTACTATGCAAAAAGATTTGAATAGGAAAGAAGACAAGTTATGAATTTTGGTCAGGTATTTATTTGATAGAATCAAGCTACAGTGTTTTGATAATTTGGTTAGCATTTGTGCTTTGTTGAAGTTAATACTCTGCAGTTCTGGCATATGGTTATTGATCATTAGTTATATCTACATCCAAAAATTTGTCTAATTTTGATAATTGGCTTGAGAGTAATGAGTAACAGAAGTTCGGGTTGGCAGAACACAATTGTTTTCAGTACAAAGCAATTTTCATGATGATTGTATGTATTTGATGAACTAAGAGGCAAATGAATATGAATCAAATGAGTATTCAAGTAGAAGATGAAGAAAGTATAGATTGAAGAAGTTTTGGGAAGAATTCCTATGGCCTCTAGGGTTTGTGCAGAAGCATCACACTAAAAAGAGCAAAGGTGCATTGACAAAGAAGAAGAATTGCAGATGAACAGGTACATCTTTGTTTATTTTCAAAGACTGGTGTTAGGGTTCAGGTAGATCAAAAAAATAAACACTAACAATTATATGCAGATTAAATAACCCAAATATAACAATGAGGAATAACACAAAAGAGATCAACACAAAAATTTAACATGGTTCACCAATATGGGCTACATCCACAGAAAGTCAACCATCCAATGATTTTATTATCCAGTGCAAAATAGATTACAATCTCATGAATACATTGCCATAACATACATCCCAACTACTTATAATAAGTTTTTTAGAAGCTTCTAGAATTAGGATTTTGCAATGTCATTTTTCTTTTGTTAGTTAACAAAAATTAACAATCAACTTCGATCGTGCAAAAAAGAGGGAAATTTTTTTTTCTGGGGGCTGCGCCCTCGAACCCCCGCTCAGGGCCCGACTGGGCATAGAAACCTAACAAGGACACATAACTAGTGTACAGTACTTGCATGATCAGTCGCCACATACCAACAACTGGCATTTACTAAAGAGGAGTTTTGGATCAAGGCAATGAGAGGACTAATGCAGATTGAAAAGAATCAAAATTGGGATTTGGTTCCTAAACCTGCTGATAAGAATATGATTGGAATCAAATGGTTTTTTAGAGACAAGATGAATGAGAATGGAGAAGTAGCAAGAAACAAGGCAATACTGGTATGCAAAGGACACTCTTAGGTTGAAGGGATAGATTTTGAAGAGACCTATGCTCCTATGGCAAGAATTGAAGCAATTAGAATATTTTTGGCATTTGCAGCATTCAAATATTTCAAAGTGTATCAAATAGATGGGAAAACTACCTTCTTGAATGATAGGATGAAGAAGACATTGTTTTGGGTAGCAAGGGAAGCATGCAGGACAAAAGTTGTAGACAAATGAGTATTGATCTAAAAAAATATTGGCTATATGTGTTGTCATTGATTAATGTGCATTGTTTTCATAAGTTATCATAAAAGATGTAATGTTATGTTCCCTAAGAAGAAGGAAAGTTCTTGGTTGGATGTCATATCTTGATTTGAATAGAGTCATGTCTAAAGTTTTGAGAAGATAGGATATGTTAATCCAGAGATCTTCTAAGATATGAGAAAGAGATGACACAGTTTGATGTGTACTCCTAAGGGGGAGTATTCAGAGTAGTAAAAGAAAAAGGTGTAGCCATGCAGGTAGTAATCAGAGATGGTGTTGAAGTCAGGAGGAGTAAAGAATAATCTCAAATTGATTAGAGCAATAGTATCCAAATATGTGAAAGAGTTGTTGGAATGGAGGATTCTAAGCATGTATGTACCCCTATGGTAACTGGTTGCAAGATGATGAAAAATGATGAATCCACTAAGATTGATCAGAAAATGTATAGGTCTATGGTTGGAGGACTACATTATCGAACCCATACCGAACCACATATAATGCATGTAGCGAGTCACATGTGTTGGTGGTCCAGAGGATTATGAGGCTACCTCTTAGGGGAAGCAAGTAGATGATGTTGATTTGAGTTCCTGATTAAAAAAAATATAGTGTGTTGCAATGCTAATTGACAGGGGAAGTTGTGTAGTGGTAATAAGATCTGAGTTGAGCTTTGATAACTAAAGAAGGAGAGAATTAAAAGTTTGAGAACCCTTTTCCATTGATGTCAAAGGGGGAGATAAGTTCATGTGAAAAAACTAAGAAGAAGATTACAGACAGAGAAAGCATCAAGCGAGGGGGAGTAAAGAAGCAAAGGAAGATTATATGTCTTGATGGTTTTTCACATCATGTGTTGCCATCAATGATAAAGGGGGAGATTGTTGCAAGTATGAGCAGTAAGTGTTGCCATTGATGTCAACACCTAAGGTCAGAATCTAAGGAAGTTACTTGGATGAGTTTGAACAATTGTTTGATTGTTTTGTCTCCCAAAATAGTGCAGTGTTTTTCTCTACATTTCCTATAGGATGAATTTCTCTGTCTACGGATTCGAAGTTATTTAGAAGTCTGTTTAAAGATGTTATATTCCATGTTTGAGCCTCCGGTATGAATATTTGAGTGAGTTATGTTCACCAGAGTGAAAATTGCTTTTCCTGTGTTGCTTCTCAATCCGTCTGGATGCTTATTCCCAGTTGTCCCTATGAGGTAGCCATCGATGATCAATAGGATTTCTGGGCCAGCGGCCAATAGTATAGGAGATAGAGTCTATAATATCTCCTCTTCTTCTTTAGGCTCTGCAAAACCAAGGGGGGTATTCCCTATTCAACATCCATGAGATATGCTTATGGATCGACTGGGATGTTGATGCAAAGCAAATAAATCCTCCTTTTTATAGACCAAAACTGTGAGATAAGTGCAAAGGGGCTAGCTCTGGGCCTATGTTTAGTTGTGAGACAGAGGATTTTGATCCTAAAACTACTTCTAAGGTCCTAATGGTATGGTTTTGAAGTTTTAAGTTTGATTTTGTATTTGGATGCAAAACTAGAACCTAGGGTGTAACCTCAATACAAGACTAGATTGGTGCCTATCCAGGGCCCGAAGTCAGTAGACATACACATGTGAATGGTTAGCATAAACATATACCAAAAACTAGATTTCAAGGGCGGTTGTTTAGTATCTGCCTTACAGATACTTCCCAAAACAAAGTATTTAGTTACCTCTGCTTACAACATCCTTACTGCAATATATTCTTCCCAATAGTTAACCTGAAACATTTTAATCTACCCCTTGAGCAGAAGTAAAAGATCAAGTATTCAATATGACAAACCCATATCCTAGAATCTTAGACACCCCTTAGTTGTTTAGATTCAGAAGAACACATTCAACTAGGAGACAAATAATAAAACACATGCAATACAACATTACTCATCTAAATCAACATGAAACCAGTAAATTTATGCATGAAACATACAACATGAGACTCATAAACTCACAAGATATCCAGAACAAAGCCACCAATGAAGTTATATTTTATTATAACACCCAGATTATTTCTAATTTTTCAACCACCACAAATGAGCAACATAGTCTGCTATATACAACAGGAGAGTGCACTCAGCATTAATTACATGACAAAATTTAAAAAATCACCAGATAGCATGCATCATGAGAAAATGGCACTTAAATAATGAATCTAGCAAGTGGAGGAGGAGATAGGAAGGTCAAACCCTACGCCGCCACCTGGGGATTCACATCATCAAATGGGTGGTTGATCTGTCCATGGCCTTAGCCATACCCTGTAACATCTGCCTTTAATAGCGTACCAACCTGCGGCCATCAGGAAGTGCAGTCTACTGTGCGCTTCACAATTCTTCCTGCCAAGAAACATGACCCTGATATTTTAAATTATGTGGGAACCAATTATCCCACATACACCCCGCGGTGACCTCTCCAACACTTTATAAGCAGGATCATACCGAAAGGTAGATGTCAGTGATTTTGCTCTCGACGACGCTAGCCTAGATCCCATCGGGGTAGCTCCTGTTGTTGGAGCAACATTCTTCATCTTCACCGGTACCGCTTGTCACACTGATGATCCTCCTACATGATATCCTGTCAACCAGACCCCTTATATCGGCGAACCACCAGCTTGCTAACCGGATAGGAAAACATCACCCCGATATGAAATATCACCTGATACTTGAAAACCAACATGATGACCAACCACCAATCATGATGACATCACCATCATATTCAAACCATACATCTCACCGTTGATCCCTGATGACGTCACCGTCATGTTCATACTGGGGTGATCCTTGGCGGCAAGGGTGATATTCAGAATATCACCCCCCGCACAAATATCAGGGTGAACTGTAGCTTCATTGTAACATCGGGGTGATAAAACAACACGAGGGTGATCCTGACTAAGATCACCCGATATTTAAAACATGACCCCCCAGGATATCAGGTCATATTGAAACTTGCAGCAACAACATCGGGGTGATCATAACAAAAATGACTGATATTAGAAACATGATGACCCCGCAGAAATATCAGGCTCACAAAAATATGATGAGGAGGCTCAGAGACATAGAACTTTTTTGGACTTTTTAGGGAGGGTGCCTGCAGAATTAAATGCTTGAAACCTGACTGTTCATGCAGGTGGTAACATAGGCTTCGACTGGGGACGTGCAGGCGCAAGGCTGCAGCGAGAACCAGATCACCCTGGGGCAGACCAAGCAAAACACACAAAAAAATGCACAACACCGACTATACAGAGAAATTTACACATAATTTACAAATGTGCACATAAAAGGTTACTTATGAAAAATAAGCTTTGAGGAATTGACCATGCATAGGCAATTCCAACATTTCACCATTCAGGGCCTGGAGGAAGTAGGAATTTTCTCCATGAATATTGCCAATTTGATATGGACCCATCCATAATGGCTCAAATTTATTATGTTTACCTTTACCCTGGCTCTTTGTATTCCAAACAAGGACCAAGTCATTTATTTGAAACCTCCTTTCAGTAGCTCTTCTATCAAACAAATATTTCATCTTCTGTTGTTACTTTATATTTGTCATGTGTGCCTGTCTTCTAATTTCATCTAATGCAACCAGCTGATTTATTCTTTCAGTCATTGAGTCCTCAACCTCTGTATCATTTTCTTATATAAATCTATAGACTGGCAAAAGGTTGTTCACAGGTAGCTTAGCTGGTGCACCATACACTAACTCAAAAGGTGATCTTCCAATTGATTCCTTCATTGTCATCCGGTTGGCCCATAGTGCCATCTTTAACTTTGAATCCCATGTCCTTTTGCTCTTATCAACCATCCTTTTAATGATTTTCATTAGGCTCTTGTTTCTTGATTCCGCTTGACCATTCCCTTGTGGATGATATGGTGATGCATATGACAGATTGATCCCATATTTTTTGCAAAAATCAACAAATTCACCAGATCTAAAGTACATGGTATTGTCCATGACAATTGTAGCTGGCACTCCAAATCTAATAATAGTATTTTTTAGAATGAAATCCATCACCACTTTTCTTGTAGCTCTTTTAGTTGGAATGGCTTCAACCCATTTGGTAAAATAATCAGTAGCAACTAGAATCCAACTGTGTCCCCCGCTTGATTGTTCTGAGATTTCCCCTATAAAATCAATCCCCCATTGCTGAAATGGAGCTTCTACAGTTACAGTCCTAAGGGGTAATGCACCTTCATACTTGAGCTTCCCTGAAAACCTTTGGCAGGAGTCACATTTTCTTAACAACTTTTGTGCATCTGAGAAGAGAGCTGGCCACCAATATCCTGCTCTAAGAATTTTGTGGGCTGTTGTCCTGGCAGCGTAATGTCCACCACATCTTCCTTTGTGTAGATCATTTAAAATATCAGTAGCCTAATTTTCATCCACACATCTTAGTAGGACACCCTTAAGATTCTTCCAATATAGCTCTCCTTGAAGAATTATGTACTTGATTGCATGTAACTTCAAAGTCCTTTTTTTACTATCACTAAAGTGGGAAGGACAATTCAAATTTTGAAAGTAATATACAATGTCCTTATACCAATCAGATTCTGACATATTAACAGTTTCATTTTGCACCATGTTCACTTGGCACGCTTCCAGATTTGATTCTATCATTATCTTTGCCAAACCTTGTCCCCTTACTAGCTTTGCAATCTGTATCTCTATGTTGAATTCTTGTAGTTTATTTATCCATCTGCATCTTCTTCCAGTTACCTCCTACTGAGTAAAAATATCTTTAACTGCTACATGGGGCACATATGCAACTATCTGAGAACTTACTAAATATGGCCTGAAGCTCTTGATTGCTCTAACTAATGCATATGCTTGTTTCTCCATGATATCATACTTCAATTCAACTGCCTGTAATGACATGCTCAAGAAAGGAATAGGTTGCTCAAAACCCTCCTCATTCTTTTGTAATAAGCATGCAGCAATGGTGTGAAAAGAGGCAAATGAGAACAAATGAAATGGCTTAGAAAAATTAGGAGATTTTAGCATAGGAGCCATCTTTATAGCTTCTTTGATATTCTGGAATGATTTAGTTGCTTCTATTGGCAAGAGGCACTATATGGATTCATGATTGTTGTCATTGATGGCAACAAAGTTCATCCCACACATCCGCAGGACATGGTATGTCTCTACCGGAAGACAGAGTGAAGAATGTTGTGGTCTGGTAAACAGGAACAGAGCATGTGGTGAGGTCTGACAGACAGGTCTGGATCTCTCAGAGGAAGTATCTTGGTAAAGTGTGGATTTGGGGAAGTCAAGAGGACTATCTTGACTGATAGATTCCAAGGTTTGAGCCTCCAGTGTGGAAAGGATAAAGAGATATGAATGCTTAAGTATCAGGTTCCAAATTGGCAGTGTGAACAGAGGAAGAACTGACTGGCGGAACATCAGACATTATTCCAGATGTGTTACTAATGTTGGTAAAGGTTATGAAGGCATGAATTATGTTTGGCCGACATGATTAATGATTTCCACAAGTATATCCTTGATCCGCATTAGTTGGTATGCAAGGATTCAGCCGACAAATCAGAGTCTATTAAAAATATTGACTATTCTAGTGCCAACTAGAAAGATGATGAAATCACTTGTGCGGATATATATAGGATGGATTTAGTTGTGAGAGGTGTTGTTGTTGTGATATGTGATATGTGAATAAAAGCATAACAGAGCAGAAGCAGTAAGGAAGGTTTGGTATGTGAAAGGAAAGCAGCATAAGAGAAGAGGAAAGATGAAGTGCAGCAGATCAGTATACTGAGCCTAACCAGAACTGAACCCTAGCATATGTGGATGCTACCAATCAGTTCGAGTATTGTATAACATTCCTTTTGTAGACAGTGTGTCTCTTGTAGGCAGTGTGCCTTCTTGTGAGCAGTGTGCTCAGGCAGTGAGCCCTAATTGGCAAGTGCCATTTTGTATTTCCATTCTTCTAACAAAGAATACAATCTTGGGTTAATCACCCCATGGTTTTCTCCCTTAACAGGGTTTCCACGTCAAAAATATTGTGTCATGTGTATTTCCATTTCATAGTTATGTTTGCTTATTTGGATAAATGCTGCATTGATTATTAAGTAAGTTAAGAAAGAAGAAAAAAGTAGGATAACTGATTCACCCCCCCTCTCAGTTATCAACAATTGGTATTAGATCTAAGTTCCTCCTAACAGAGCCTAACAGCTTAAGGAAGATCTGGGAATTCAAATAGATGCATATGGTTTAAGGGAGCAACTCAAGACTACCCTTGATGATCTTGAACAGTCAAACTCTGAAGTCAATGAATTAAAGGAAAGATTCAAACAGGCTAATGATTTCATGAGAGAACTAAAAGACAAATTAAGTCTCTCTATGAAAAAAAGAAAGGAGCTGCTTCAGCAATTGGTAAGACAAGGTGAAGCAAATAATGCAAATGAAGAGCTGAAGGAAAAAACTGAGTTGTGTGAAAAGTTATCAAAAGAAATCATTATGGTAAGACATGAAATGGAATCAAGAGTCATGAAGTTTACCCAAGAAGTTGAAGAGAAAAGAAAAACTGAAGATAATCTAAGACAATCTCTCAAGGAGAAATCAGAAGATTGCCACCAGATGGATAGAATTATCAGACACCTTGAATCTAATCTTGAAGATGCTAAAGATAATGAAGAAAAACTTGAGGATCAAATTGTCTCTCTCAAAAGGGATCTTCAAACAGCAAATGAGTATAAAGAGAAATTCAAGATAAGTGCTGCTCAACTTGAAGTTCTTCTTGGAAGTCAAAAGAAGCTAGATGACAAGTGTGGTTTGGGATATGAGAAAGGAGAAAGCTTTGGATCCGGTCAGAAGAATTTTGGATCAGAAAATCCATGGAACAGGCCTAGAAGACCTCCGGTAAGACAACCTAATGCTCAAAGATATCCATCCTTCAATGGATATGTTGGTTTTTTCCCAGACTGGATGCTTATTCCCAGATTTCCCTACAAGGTAGCCATCAATGATCAATAGGATCTCTGGGCCAGGGGCCAACAGTGTAGGAGATAGACTCTATATTTTATCTCCTCTTCTTATTCAGGCTCTACAAAACCTAGGGGGGTATTCCCTACTCAACATCCATGAGGATATGCATACAAAGGCTGGGATGCTGATAGAAAGCAGATAAGTCCTCCTGTAAGTAGACCAAAACTGAAAGATAAGAGCAAAGGGGCTAGCTTTGGGCCTATTTGCAGTTGTAGATAGAGGACTGAGAATCCTAAAACTAATTCTACTATCCTAATGGTTGTTTTAGAGTTTTGATTTTAATTTTATGTTTGGATGCAAAGCTGGACATGGTTATAACACAAACACAAAGCAAGATTGGTGCCTATCCAGGGCCTGGAGTCAGTAGACATACACCTGTGAATGATCAGCATGAACAACTAAAACTAGATTTCAGGGGGATACACATGATACCTGCCTTACAGATATCTCCCAATACAGAGTGTTAAGCTGTCTATACTTATGGCATCCGTACTACAGTATACCCTTCCCAATATTCAATCTGAAAATAGTTTAATCTACCCCTTGAGCAGAAGTTAAAAGATTAAACATTCAACACAGGAATTCTATGTTCTAGAATCTTAGACATTCCTTGAATACCTAGACTCAGAAGAAAGATATATGCAATACTAGAGACAGAATCAGCATAACACATGCAAACATAGCATTATTCATATAAAATTGACCATGAAATCAGTGGATTCATGCAAAAACATACAACAGGAGATACATAAACTCACAAGTTTTGCTGCACAGAGCAACCAAATCAGCTGTATTGTATTACAGAGCCAAATGTTTAACTTTCAACAACCACAAAAATGGTAACACAGTCTGCCTATATCGGCCAGAAAGTGTACCACAAGCAATTAATTACATGGCTTTGACAAAAATCTGCCAGATATAGTCCTCAGAAGGAATGGCGCTCAGAAGTTATTGCTGTAGCAGACAAGGGAGGCCTCGAGCCTTGCGCCGCCATCTGGGGTCTTCATTCATAATTAGACAGCTTCACCATTTGTACCATCACCCATACGCCTGCTACAGTCGCCATTTATGGCTCAACCACCCGTGGCCTACCTGGAAACCATCGCAGCACTCAAAAAGGAATTTCCCACCAAAACGCGATTTACTGAAGGTTCAAGTTATGCAGGAACATTAATCCCACATGCACGGTGAGAAGACCACCTCAGTAGTTTAAAAACATGGCCACATGCATAATAAGCGTCGAGCACTTTTGCCACACTTGACACACGCCTTTCTCTCTAAAAGCCCATCAGCCAAACTTCTACCATCGGCTCACCACAAAAAATCTCATCGATCTCAATTGTCTCGCCGATGCCTACCTTACAATCCACTCCATCGGCCAGAGATAGACCATCGGGCCAGCACAAAACTCCTTTGCCGATGCCCATGGTCTCACCAATGCCTTCAAAAATCTTGATGACGTCATCATCATGTCCTGATGATGTCACCATCACCCGTCTGCATACCGCGCAACTCTCATATCCGGATGACGTCATTGCCATATCTTGCCTACTGCACACCTCCAAATATCCAGATGACATCATCGTCATATTCGCAACATCGGGGGATCTCCATAAAATGACTTAGTGTTAGCAATATGACCCTCCAGACCTTGATGACATCACCACCATATCGGCATCAGGATGATATTCGGAAGATGACCAGATATTTGGAAATATCATCCTAATGCACAAATATCATGTTGCACTGTAGCTCCACGAAACATCAGGGTGATGTTAGATCATCCCTGATATTTGGAAATATCACCCTGCACTAGACAATGCATGAAGCCGACAGGCGGATATCTCCCTTCGGAAATATCATGATGTGGACAGGTAGAAAAGCGGATATCACCCTGATGTTAAAATATGATGACCCCGATGAATATCGGGTCATGCTTAGGACTTTGCAACAACATCATTAGGATGATGACTGGAAACATGATGATGATGACCTCCTCCTCTTAAGAAAATATGATGCTGCAGTTGAAAAATGCTGAGGAAGCCCAGAGACTTAGAATATGTTTTGGATTTTTAGGGAAGGTGCCTACATGTTTATATGCTTGAAAACTAACTGCTCATGCAGGCACCAACAGGATATTGTCACAACTGCAATCACTTTGGTCACAAAGCTAATCAGTGCAGAAAGAGAATGAATCAGACTAATTCATCTTTCTCTGGTAGTGTTTTAACTGCAAAAGGTATGGTCACAAATCTCATGAATGCAGAAATATGCAAATGAACAAATCATTCAATGGTAAATGCTTTGCATGCAGTAGAATAGGTCATATGGCTAATCAATGCAGATTAAGAGGATATCAGTCAAATATACAAAGAAATGTTGTTTGCCAAATCTGCAACAGATCCGGTCATAGTGCAAAATTTTGTAGAAGCAAGAATCAGGACAAAAGAGGTCCGGTATATCATAATCAGAATCAAGATAAGGGTAAACAAAAGGTGAATGCGGATGAAGTTAAAAGTGAGATGAACAAGATTTGGGTGAAGAAAAGTACAGAGAATGTAGAGGTTGGATCCGCACCAGACTCTGGTGCTGATATTCCTTCTAGAAATTAAGAAGTGAGCTCTGGCTCAGGGGGAGACACAAAGAAAACCTTGTTCCCCCAGCCAGTCAACCGGTGTCGGAACTGGCACAAGAAGAGTTGCGGATTGTAGGGTTCATAAGGGCAACATCCAAACAAACTATGGTAAAGATTTGGAAGATCTGCATGATGTTTAAAGATCAGGATTGATCTAGTTCTCCAAGTCATCTGAACAAGGCAAACCAGATTAACTTAGGTCAAGCATTTATTGCAACCTAACATTAGGGTTTACGGAGCAATATAAGGGTTTTTCTCATTAATCACTTGTTCATTATGCATTCAAGAAAAACGAAAAGTGAAGCTCTGCAACAAAATTCCACAACTTCTTCAAAGATCATTTGCAGAAGTCAATTCATCCAGAAATTAATCCGGCCAACTACGTGAAACTAAAAGGCGCAAAAGGTATTTTCTGTTCTCACTATCTCTCTGCAAAACTTTGAAAGATGCATACTCCGAATATAGTAAAGATCTCTGATAGGCCCCGCCCTGAATTCAAGAAACATCCATACAAATAATTGGAGGTAGATCCCTAGGAGCATTCTCTAGTATTCCACATGGCGTTTTGCACACAGAAGACATTAGGGTTTACATACATGCAAATATTGAAGAGTTTGGGGAATTTAAACTGAGAGACATCTATCACAAACAATTGATAGATGATACTTTTGAGCTTAAACCAGAATATAAGGGCATCCAGGAGAAACATTTTGATCAGTTCATCCATTTCCCATATTTTGAAAAAGATGAATGGGTCTGGTATGTATTGAGTAGGGCGCATGATAACTTCCAGATACAAGATATATCACTCCAGTAGGGAGAATTCAGTATCCGGAACTGCAGTATATATTGCTTATGAGATGCTGAGAAAGAATACAGAATATGATCTATGTGAACTTCTTTTGAGCCAACTAATGGAAAACATACAGAAAATCAAAAAGGACAAGAAGAATTCCTTTAAATATGGTGGACTAATACTATGTCTATTTTTCTACTTCATGAATGAGCTGCCCGGATCAAATGGATGGGTATGGAAAAATGACAAATCGATAGCAATTCAGATCAGAGACTACTTGTATGAACTTGGGGATGCTAAGGCAAGGAATATAGCTCTGTGGGGTTACTTCAAGCAATTTCAAAATACAATGCAAATCAGAGAAAGAATCCCCAAATCAGTAGTTGAGAAATACAAGGATACAGTGTGTTTCATGGTAGACACTGATCAATGCCTAATGGAGGCAGTAGAGCCAAGGATAGTCTGGATCATGCCTATGGGGTATGAAATTGATAAACAAATTGTAGAGCTGCATGTTCAACACATGCTCAGTTAGCCAAAGGACTCAAAAGAAAAAAGATTTGGAACCTTTGAGGAGCTGAGTGTAAAGATTCATGTGCAACTCAGAGAACCTGAAATCAAGAGGAAGGTGAGAAAAGAGGTAGAAAATATTGCCCAAGGCCTTGGCATCTCAAAGGAGGCACTTGATGCCCATAAGAAAAGGATGGAAAGGGCTGAGGAAGAGAAGAAAGAGGAAGAAAAGAAAAGCAAGGAAAGTGCTCCGGTAGAAACCTCCACCCAGACTAGATCATCAAAGAGATCTGTACCTGCCACTGCCAAAAGCTCAAGGGCATCTAAACCGGAAGCACAATGATCCAGAAAAGGAGAAAAGAGGACAAAGAAAAAGGCAACAAGGTGAACATTCATATGAGGAGATAAGGAAACTGAAGAAGAAGAAGAAATCATCCGGTGAACATTCTACCGGTCAAGGAGAAGAAGAGAAGGAAGAGGAATTTGTTAAAAAACCCACTCTATCCTTAGACATTGTAGTAAAAGCAATCACTGTGGATGGAAACCTGCAACTCTTAACAAAATTCTATGATGATTATAATGAAGCAGATCAACAGATTTTGGAGGAAGCCACAGTTCAGTTTTTGAACACTTACAACAAAGCTTTTATTGAAATTATCTCTCTAATTCCCAAAAGCTTAGAGAAAAGGCTTGAAATGAGGAAGAACAATGCTCAAGCAAAAGATCTTGAGATCCGAAACAGGTCGCCATTCAGCTCTTCCTTTCAATCACTTCGCAGCAAATGAATATGATCTTTAAAGAGTGCAAGGATGAGTTCCGGAGCAAAGCCAGGATGAATCAGCTCATGCTTGGTGAAACTGACAAAGTGGCAAAAGAGACTGAAGAGATCATCTGAAATACTCTTAAGAAGTCTAACATTCCCATCGTAGAGGGCTCAGAATCCTCTATTCCGGAAGAGGTGGCTCATGAACAAACAAATATCTCTCCTCTAATTTCCCCTACAGCTTCCGGATCTAAAGGAGAAGACATAATACAGGAGAAAGAAGCAGGAGTGAAGGAAAAAGAAGTTAATAGTACTAAGGTTGCAGAGGAAGAGAAGACTCCAATAGAGGAAACCACAACTGATAGTGGTAAGAATGTGGAAGGAGAGAAAGCTCCAAGGGATAGCCCTAAGAATGCAGAAGAGAAGAAACATCTGTCTCTAGCAAGAGACACTGCAAAAACTATCCAAGAATTCCTGAACAAAGAAACAATGGAGATTGATGAACTGGAGCTTCTACAAGGACCATTTAATTTTGATTCACTTTCTCCGGTACAGACAATGAAGATAGCCTCATTTGCTAATGCAAAGGCTAAAGAAAAACTCCTAAAGTCTCACATGGAAGACTGTGAGTTGATAGAATCTGCTTCTAGAGTGCTAGAAAAGATTATGCCATCGTTTTAGAAAGATCCCACAGCCTCCTCATCCGGTAATCTCAAAACTCTAGTCAATAGTGTTAGCACACATTTTAATTCACTAGAGAAGTCAGCAGAAGATAAGGTCTGGAAGGAATTTCTTGCAAAAAGATTATCAGAGGTACAAGGGTTGATAAGTAATGATAGGAGAAATATGAGTATAGGGATAAAGAGCTTAGAAAATGCTCTTAAAGATGGTGGAGAAATATACAAATTCTGTATTTCCTGGTCCAAAGCAACAGTGGAGATTGAGAAGAAAATAAAAGAGCAAGAGGATAAACTACTAAGTTTGTCTCAAAGATTTAATCCTCTCTCTTCCTCCATAGTCAATCAAGAGTGTCAGACTATTGCAATCACAAATGCAATAAAGAATTTTGAGAAGGAAAAGAAGAACATAATTAGCCGGATGGGTGAACTTAGAAGAATCATTATCCCTAAGTTAGAGGCCATGCATGAGGCCATAAGTGATGCTCAGACTACCGCCCAAACCAATGATCCAACAGATCTTAAGAGGGTAGAAGCTTTTGCATTTTTGTTGAGTGGTCACATTTCAATTTTGGATAGAATGAAGCAAAGTTGGGCTACAGAACTTGTCCAATTGAAGACATCCTTTGCAGACATTCTTCAGTTTATGTGAGTATGTAATATGCGGCTAAGTATAGTCAAATTTTTTTTGAAAATTTTGGTATGTGGACCCTACCCTTTGCCATTGATGTCAAAGGGGGAGTGAGGAATAGTGAAAAATGAGGAATCCAACTAAGGGGGAGCTCCGAAAAATGTATATAAAAATAGAGCATCAGCCAAGGGGGAGCATAGTGTAAACACTTAGTCATTTTTCACTAAGTGTTGCCATCAATGCCAAAGGGGGAGATTGTTGGCAAGAGGCATTATATGGATTCATGATTGTTGTCATTGATGGCAACAAAGTTCATCCCACACATCCGCAGGACATGGTATGTCTCTACTGGAAGACAGAGTGAAGAATGTTGTGGTCCGGTAAACAGGAATAGAGCATGTGGCGAGGTCTGACAGACAGGTCTGGATCTCTCAGAGGAAGTATCTTGGTAAAGTGCAGATTTGGGGAAGTCAAGAGGACTATCTTGACTAATAGATTCCAAGGTTTGAGCCTCCAGTGTGGAAAGGATAAAGAGATATGAATGCTTAAGTACCGGGTTCCAAACTGGCAGTGTGAACAGAGGAAGAACTAACTGGCAAAACATCAGACATTATTCCGGATGTGTTACTGATGTTGGTAAAGGTTATGAAGGCATGGATTATGTTTGGCCGACATGATTAATGATTTCCACAAGTATATCCTTGATCTGCATTACTTGGTATGCAAGGATTCAGCCGACAGATCAGAGTCTATTGAAAATATTGACTATTCCGGTGCCGACTAGAAAGATGATGAAATCACTTGTGCGGATATATATAGGATGGATTTAGTTGTGAGAGGTGTCGTTGTTGTGATATGTGATATGCGAATAAAAGCAGAACAGAGCAGAAGCAGTAAGGAAGGTTCGGTATGTGAAAGGAAAGCAACATAAGAGAAGAGGAAAGATGAAGTGCATCAAATCAGTATACTGAGCCTAACCGGAACTAAACCCTAGCATATGTGGATGCTACCAATCAGTTCGAGTATTGTATAACATTCCTTTTGTAGATAGTGTGTCTCTTGTAGGCAGTGTGCCTTCTTGTGAGCAGTGTGCTCAGGCAGTGAGCCCTAATTGGCAAGTGCCATTTTGTATTTCCATTCTTCTAACAGAGAATACAATCTTGGGTTAATCACCACGTGGTTTTCTCCCTTAACAGGGTTTCCATGTGAAAAATATTGTGTCATCTGTATTTCCATTTCATAGTTATGTTTACTTATTTGGATAAATGCTGCATTGATTATTAAGTAAGTTAAGGAAGAAGAAAAAAGTAGGAAAACTTATTCACCCCCCCTCTTAGTTATCAACAGCTTCATCTTCCCATTTGACAGTTGCACCTTTCTTCAACATCTTAGAAATGTTCCTTGTAGTCTTTACAAAATTAGGAACAAATCTTCTAACAAAATTAATTTGTCCAAAGAAGGACTGAACACCTTTCACTGTTCTAGGGATTTGAATTTTGTCAATTGCAGCCACCCTTTCATGATCAATCCTGACTCCATCCTTGGAAACAATATGCCCCAACAGTTTTCCTTCTATCACCCCACAAGCACACTTCTTTGGGTTAAGTGAGATGCCATACTCCAGTGCTCTAATAAAAATCTATTCTAAGTGCATGCAGTGTTGCTCTTCCCTTTTTGAAAAGGTAGTTAAGTCATCTTGATATACAACCAGGATTGAGTCAATAAATCCTGCAAAAGCAACATCCATGGCCCTCTAAAATGTAGCACCTGCATTTGTCAATCCAAATGGCATTCTCACATAAACATAGGTTCCCCATGGAGTTGCGAAGGCAGTCTTGTATTGCTCAGATTCTTTTACCTTCACTTGATTGTACCCTGAGAATCTATCCATCATGAATAGAAGTTCACAGCCGGTCACTCTCTGTAGCATAGCCTCCATGTTGGGCAATGGATAATTATCCTTCAAAGAGGATACATTCAGGTTTCTAAAATCAACACAAAGCCTGATGTCACCATTTTTATTTCTAACTGGGACAAGGTTAGACACCCAAGTTGAATGTCTAATTGGTACAATTATTCTAGCCTCCCTAAGCTTCTTGAGTTCTTGCATTTTTGGAGCTAAGGTTGGGTTAATAGGTCTTTGCTTCTACCTAAATGGTTTAGCTCAAGGCTTCAAAGGGATCCCATGCTGGAATAGATCTTCTCTATAAGCCTTCAGGTCCTCATATGCCCAAGCAAAAACATGCTTATATGTTTTTAGTAATGCAATCAACATACTTCTGATATGTGGCTTGAGTTGTTTGCTAATGTATACCCTTTTGGGGGCCTGATGTGTCCCCAGGTTTATCTCCTCCAAGTCATCCTTGTTTGTGGGAGATGTCTTTGTAATAAATTGGTCCCTATTGTCAAAATCTCTCTCTAGAGCAACTAACCCTCTAGGGAGTTTATTTTTTTTAAGTTGAAGTAGTTCTTTCCCCATAAGAGTTTCTTTTCCATCTACAACCTCCACAAAATTCTAAAAATCAATTTCTTGGTTCTCATATTCATTAATGCAATGTAGAAATATCAGCAAATCCTTATCATCATCAAACACTTGCCAGCTACATACATTGTCTGGTACTACAGGTCTGAGTTTGACTTCAACATCGGTGACATCTGATAGAGTGATATCTTCTGGCCTTATGGCTACATTGGCTAGAAAATCTGCCATGACATTTTTTGACCTCTCTATCCAGTTTATTGAAAATGCATCAAACAATTCAATTGTATCCCAGACAACATGCTTATACTATTTCAACCTTTTATTCCTTGAAGCATACTTATCTCTAACGTAGGAAACAATTAACTCAGAATCTCCAAACACTTTTATCATCTTAATTCCATGCTTTAGATCCATATTCAATCCTAGTAATCAAGCTTCATATTCTGCAATATTATTTGTACAAGCAAACTTCAGCAAGAAAGAGAATTTTAGAAGCTTACCAGCTGGAGACAAAAACACAACTCCAGCACCAGAGCCTTCTTTTGCACAAGCTCCATCAAAATACACTGTCCACAGACCCTGCTGGTCCAGCTTTTGAATGCAAATATCTACCTTTTTACCTTCTTGATCACCCGAGACAACTATGAAATTTTCACAATCAGTATCTACAAAATAGATGTGCTCCCCTGAATCTTGATCCTCAACCATATCTAGTGATCTTTCTTCTTTGATTAGTTTGACATCCTTGCCATTCATAGGGATCATAGCATATGACAGGTCTAATTGCATACTTCCACCAATCAGTGTTGCTCATCTTCTTGACAACAACATGCCATACTGTGGCTTGATATCAACAACTGTTATATTCATTTTGTAGGTTTTTTTTGGATATGCTGCCAATCTAAAATCCACATCTTTCATAATTCCAATGATTGGTACTTCTCTAGCATCCATGGCATAGCACTTCCCACATGCCTTGTCTATTTTTAATCCAACTTGTTGCATGATTGCTAGAGGCATGATATTTGTTGATACTCCAGAATCAAGCATACAATTCCTGACTGTTTTTCCATTGATAACTAGGGAAACATAAAATGGCTCAACCTGTGAAGGGCATTTTGTCATGGTCACCCCCAGATATACTTCAGGAGTCTCATCTTCATCAGTACACATGGCCTACTTCTTACCTTGAACCTCAACATTTTGCTTGGCTTGGCAAGGTATTCTTGAAATTAAGGACACTGCCTTATTCCTGAACTCTTCAACTTTCATCAACTCCATCAATGGAACATAGACCTTTATCTAGGATAGGACTTGAGTTATGTCAAAAGGAGCATAATTTTGTATAACAGTCATAGCCTGATCCATGGTTTTGTTCTTATCCTGAGGTGACCGAGCCTTAGTCTTGATGATCTTCTGGTTATCATCCAAAACCTGAGAGTTCTTACTTTGGTCTTCATCTTGGGGGACCTCATTTTCTGATCTTTGAAAATCATGACCTGCTTTTTGCTTAAAGTTTTTCTTATTGTTTTTCCATTTCATCTTTTGTGGTTCAACCCCTTTATGATTATGCACTAGCTGATTCACAGAGGTGCTTTCTGGTTGATGTAGATCATTCACTTGAGATTTACCTTTGAGGTTGTAATTGCTTTTAACTTGAGCCACTGCCGCAGCTGTGAGGGCTCTAATCTCTTCATTAGAAGGTCTCCTCAAGTTATTCAAGAAAATGTGTGAGTCCTGAGCATAAGCATAATTATCCTCATCATCTTCATCACAGGGAAACTGCTGGCAGACCTGAACCTCATTATTTGTGCTTGCATCAACATCAGGAAAAGGATACTCCCTGTTTGTAGATAGCATATTGACATTGTCATCTTCCATGCAATGTGGTTCATTGCATTCATCACAGGCAATGACATTATTATATAGAGACTGAGCAATCATACATTGTGACTGGGAGTGAGGCATTTGACATATGATGCACCATGGGGTATCATCAACAATATTTACAGCCTTCTTCAAAGGGTCAGGAGTCTCCTTAACATTCTGAGTCCTCTAATTTGTATTGCTATGTGGGAGGATGGGTTTACCATGATGCCAATTAGTGTTATATGGCATATCATGCAATGATGGCCTTTTCTCTTGCCTTTGGTAAACCTGCCTGTCAGGACCTATTCCCTTTTCATTCTTAGCAAGTCTGTAACTCAGGTCCTTGACAATATTTGTTAACTTATCTAATTTATCCTCAGAAGTGGATGCATTGCCTTGAACACTTTGAGACTTAGTATTTGGATTTTGCAGAATTTTTACATCATCTCTTCTATTTGTCTTGCCAGATGCCTTTCTATTGTTCTCAATATTTGTTGCAATCCTAAAAGCATCCCTGAGGCTATTTGGACCCTTATCTCTTAATCCATATGTTGTTTTGGCATCAAAAGCATTTATGTACAACACTATGCACATTGGTTCATTGGGCCTCAGATGATGTGGCAATTTGTTCAACACCTTAGTGAATCTAGCATTGAAATCAGCAACCTGCTCATTTGATCCTTTGGTGATACTAGTGAATTCATTTATGAAAAAACTAGGATCTGTTTTGTCACCATATTATTCTTTGAATATCCTTCTAAAATCATCCCATGATGAGATACTTCGGTCAGACAGACCTTTATACCATTCTCTAGCTTCATCAATCAAAGACTGCATAAACAACTTCATAAAAACATCCTCATGCTCAACCTCAAAGTTGTCCATGATATTCTGAAAAGCCTTCAAGTGATCCTCACCTGATACAACATTATTTCCTAAAAATTTTGGCACATGTGGCCTCACATGCTTGTCAATAGGATTAGGGTAACCAAGAATGCCATAAAAAATAAGCTACCTGAATCTGTCCAACTGCATAGGCTGTCTACCAAACTGATTAGCATTAGCATTCCTATTTGCATTCTGATTTCTTACATTATTTAATGGTACCCTAACATTGTTTACATTATGTCCCTGATCATTTTACTGGACTTCATTTCTATGCTGGTTTCTCAAAACATTTGCATTATCAAGGGTGGGGACTGCATCATGTTGAGCAGTTCTTAGAGCTTGCACATTTTGTCTTATATCATCCATAATCTTCACTGCTTGTAAATATTCTAATTTAGCTCTTAAGCTTTTGATTTCTTCAGCTAACTATTCATCTTTGGGCATAGAAGAGGATGGTCCCATTCCATTCTGATCATCATCATCGTCCCTTGGGGACTCAGTCTCTTCAAACCTGTCAGAGGGGTCCAAGAAAGGGTGTTCCTGAAACACCTCTGATCTCACTCTCAAATTAACACCTCGTTGTCTTTCATAGACATTCTGGATTTCAGCCTCAGTGTTTGAAAAATAGGGTATTGTCCACTCTGAAGATCCTAGATTATCTTGAATATTATCATTACTTCTGGGAGAACCCTCCTAACTGGCTTGAACAGTCCCCTTTTTCCTGTACATCATTTTTCTAGGTAATTCTTCAGACAAAGGGTTATGTAAGGATCTTCTCCCTTGCATACAAATTTTTACTTTACTGGTTGGGAGATTATTCAGAGTCGCCACCTACTATTAGGAATTATTTTTTACCAGGGTTCTTAGACATAGCATTCCCCAGTAGAGTCACCAAATCTGTTGGTGACTCCGATGGGCTCAAATAAATTCTATTTTCATCAAATCATTCCCCAGTAGAGTCGCCAAATCTGTTGCTTCTCAATCTGACTGGATGCTTATTCCTAGTTATCCCTATGAGGTAGCCATTGATGATCAATAGGATTTCTGGGCCAGCGGCCAACAGTACAGGAGATAGACTCTATAATATCTTCTCTTCTTTTTTAGGCTCTACAAAACCAATGGGGGTATTCCCTATTCAACATCCATGAGATATGCTTATGGATCGACTGAGATGTTGATGTAAAGCAAATAAATCCTCCTTTTTATAGACCAAAACTGTGAGATAAGTGCAAAGGGGCTAGCTCTGGGCCTATGTTCAATTGTGAGATAGAGGATTTTGATCCTAAAACTACTTCTAAGGTCCTAATGGTTTGGTTTTGAAGTTTTAAGTTTGATTTTGTATTTGGATGCAAAACTAGAACCTAGGGTGTAACCTCAATACAAGACTAGATTGGTGCCTATCTAGGGCTCAGAGTCAGTAGACATACACATGTGAATGGTTAGCATAAACATATACCAAAGACTAGATTTCAAGGGGGGTTGTTTAGTATCTGCCTTACAGATACTTCCCAAAACAAAGTATTCAATTACCTCTGCTTACAACATCCTTACTGCAATATATTCTTCCCAACACTTAACCTGAAATATTTTAATCTACCCCTTGAGCAGAAGTAAAAGATCAAGTATTCAATATGACAAACCCATATCCTAGAATCTTAGACACCCCTTAGTTTGTTAGATTAAGAAGAACACATTCAACTGGGTGACAAATAACAAAACACATGCAATACAACATTACTCATCTAAATCAACATGAAACCAATAAATTTATGCATGAAACATACAACATGAGACTCATAAACTCACAAGATATCCAGAACAGAGCCACCAATGAAGTTATATTTTATTACAACACCCAGATTTTTTTCAGTTTTTCAATTGCCACAAATGAGAAACACAGTCCTCTATATACAACAAGAGAGTGCACTCTGTTGATAACTGAGAGGGGGGGTGAATCAGTTATCTCAATTGATTTAACTTTTTGTTCTTCTTTTGGCAACTAGTACAGTATCAAAACATATAAGCTTAAATGAACATGAAAGCAAAGATAAACTCAGTACACATGACACAATATTTTTGACGTGGAAACCCTGTTAAGGGAGAAAACCACGAGGTGATTAACCCAAGAATGTATTCTCTGTTAGAAGAATAGAAATACAAAATGGCACTTGCCAATTAGGGCTCACTGCTTGAGCACACTGCTCACAAGAGGCTCACTGCCTATAAGAGACTCACTATCTACAAGTTGTAAGAAGAATAACAGGATCCTTGAACTAATGAGAAGCATCCACATATGTTGAGGTTCAATTCTGGTTAGGCTCAATACACTGATCTACTGCACTTCATCCTTCCTCTTCTTTGGTATTGTTGTCCTGTCACATACCGGACCTGCTTTACTGCTTTCACACTGCTCTTCTACTTTTCTTTGCACACCTCCACACACATCACACACCTTCACATCTAAATCCATCTGGTATATATATCCGCACAAAGGATTTCATCCTCTTTCTAGTCGGCATTCGGAATAGTCAATATTTTCCCAAACTCTAGTCTGTCGGCTGAATCCTTGCTTACCAAGTGATGCGAATCAAGGAGATACTTATAGAAGTCATCTAACATGTCATCCAATCATGGATGATACCTTAAGAACCTTGATCACCATCAATATCTCATCCGGAATAATTCTGATGCTCTGTCGGTCAGTTCTTCCTCTACCTACTCTGCCAAACTGGACCCCAATACTTAAATGCTCATATCTCTTCACTCTTTCATCACCAGAGGCTCAATCCCTAGAATGTATCATTCAAGGTATTCCTCTTGATTTCCCTAAGTCCGCAATTTACAAAGATACTTCCTCTAAGAGATCCGGACCTGACTGTCGGACCTTGCTACATGCTCTGTTCTTGCTTACCGAACTAAAGTATTCTTCAATCTAACTTCTAGTAAAGATACACCATGTCCTGTGGATGTGTGGAATGGTCTTTGTTGCCATCAATGACAACACCAATGAAGCCACATAGTGTCTCTTGCCAACACACTCAGCATTAATTATATGGCAAAATTCAAAAAATCACCAGATAGCATGCATCATGAGAAAATGGCGCTCAAATAATGAATGCAGCAAGTAGAGGAGGAGACAGGAAGGTCTCAAGCCCTGCGCCACCACCTGGGGATTCACATCATCAAACAGGTGGTTGATCCGTCCATGGCCTTAGCCATACCCTGTAACATCCGCCATTAATGGCATACCAACCCGTGGCCATCGGGAAGTGCAGTATACTGTGTGCTTCGCAATTCTTCCCACCAAGAAACATGAACCTGATATTTCAAATTATGTGGGAACTAATTACCCCACATATACCCCACGGTGACCTCTCCAACACTTTATAAGCAGGATCACGTCGAAAGGTAGATGTCGGTGATTTTGCTCCCAACGACGCCAGCCTAGATTCCATTGGGGTAGCTCCTGCTGTTGGAGCAACATTCTTCATCTTCACCGGTACCACTTGTCACACCGATGATCCTCCTGCATGATATCCTGTCGGCCAGACCCCTTGTATTGATGAACCACCAGCTTGCTCACCCGATATGAAAACATCACCCCAATATGAAATATCACCTGATACTTGAAAATCAACCTGATGACCAACCACCAATCATGATGACATCACCATCATATTCATACCATACATCTCACCATTGATCCCTGATGACATCACCATCATGTTCATACCGGGGTGATCCTCACCAGCAAGGGTGATATTCAGAATATCACCCCCCACACAAATATCAGGGTGAACTATAGCTTCATTGTAACATCGGAGTGATAAAACAACATGAGGGTGATCCTGACTAAGATCACCCGATATTTAAAACATGACCCCCTGAGATATCGGGTCATATTGAAACTTGCAGCAACAACATCGGGGTGATCATAACAAAAATGACTGATATTAGAAATATGATGACCGCGCAGAAATATCAAGCTAACAGAAATATGATGAGGAGGCTCAGAGACTTGGAACTTTTTTGGACTTTTTAGGGAGGGTGCCTGCAGAATTAAATGCTTGAAACCTGACTGTTCATGCAGGTGGTAACATCCTGTATGTTTGGTGGTGATGGGGAGAAAGTGTTATGCTCAGCATTCCTTCGCATTGAAGTATTTTTGTCTGTGGTTCTAGAGTTAAGTATGGAATGATGATAAGTACTTTCAACTACAATGGTTCATGATTTGGCAGTCCACAAGCTATCCTTTCCTTAAGACATTGGTTGATAGTGTTGTTCTTGTGCTCCACCATTTTGAAGAATCTTCTTAACAGAGTGGTTAGAGATTGTGTGGTTGTTCTTGGTGATTACAATGTTCTTGTAGATGTCTCCTGATCATGTTCCTACCTTTGGATTGGTCCGCAAAGAGAAATTTGGATCGTGGATGAAGTCTGTTCTTTGAAGACTTTGTGTTAACAATAGTCTTGGCCAACTTGGTTATTTTCACTTCTTGTGGAAATGCATTGAAGATTGTGGAAGCGTGTCATGGTGTGGAAGATTGCATTTGAGTCCTATCTAAGGCATAACGTGATCCGTATACATCTTTACCTTAGCAAATCTTGTTTAGGTCTAGACCTATTTCTTTGTATTATTGTAATGCCGACCTTGGAGAATGTTCCAATGGTTGATGAATGTAATGCCAACCTTGATGTACATTCCAAGGTTGATGAATTGTATAAAAGCATGTAACAAAGTTGCAAAAAAGTTGGTGTGGAATGAAGATGATGAGATAAGTGCGAAGGTGTAAAGAGCAGAGTAAAGAAGCTATATTGTTCTTCAATGGAACTGAATCCAGGCATGGAGTAGATGCTACTTAATCAATTCACCATTTTGGTAGTGAGCCACCCCTTGGCAGTGAGCCACCCCTTGGCAGTGAGCCACCCTTTGGTAGTGAGCCATTCTTTGCAATGAGCCTCTATTTTTTGGTATTGTTATAACTCATATATTTCTATGGGCTAATACCCACCATGGTTTTTCCCTTTTAGGGTTTTCCACGTATAAATCCAGTGTCTACTGTGTTGAATGTGTGATTGTGATCAAGTCTATGGTTTCATGCTTTCATGGTTAAATCTGATTATCAGTAATTAAGTAGTTGATGGTTTGACAGTCATATGAACTTAAGTTTTTGTGATGAATGATGCACCCCCCTCTTAATTGTCCTTTGCATTTCAACATTCTCCTCCTTCTCTTATCTCTTTTATGCTTCGATAAATAAGCTCCTCTATATATTCCTCATCCATCTTCAAAATTTCTGGTATTAATTCATATCTTCTGGCAGTGTGAGACATAAACCCTAATTTGCCTATTTCTTCTCTTTCCCTTCTGTATTCTTTTCTGGTAGCACCCACAGTAGCATGCTCTACCACATCCTCCATTACACCCTCTATCTCTTCTTCTTTTGACCTCCTTTCTCTAGCAGCACCCTCATTGGTGCACTCAACTCCATGACACACTTGTCTTCTTCTTCCCTTCTGGCAGCACCCTCCATGGCGCGCTCCACAAATTCTTCCTGCTTTTCTTCCGCAACTTCTATTATCCTTCCTTTCTCCATCTCTTGTGCCCTTTCTATACTTCCGTGGTAACATTCTTGTTCCTAAGTTTACTTCAATCTCTTTTATCTACTTATATCCATTTTGGTTTTGATTTCTTTGCCAATCTCTCTTTTCCTCCGCTTCTCCCCTTTCACCAGGGGTTTTCTTGATTTGGTGTTCCATTAGTCCTCTTATATCCCATAGAATCCTTGTTTGAAGAGTCACATCATTTGAAAGGTCCTTGCGGACCCTACCCCCTTTCCACTTGTCATCCCCTTAAGTGCCTGCCCCCTCTCACAGAGGTAGAAACTTAAGGAGACTTGAATTCCTCCACAATTTGAAAATTTTCCCTGCCAACCTTGTCTTCTCTTCTCTCTGGAACTTTGTGCTACTTCTTTGGATGTTTTACCCCTTCAATATTTAACTACCTTCTTCCAGGGTCCTGCCAACAGAACTAAATGTTAGCAAGAAATGTGGAGGAGATACTAGTTCAAAGATCTGGTCCTTAGTCAAGTCTTTGTAGTCAGTTTATACCTTGGTCAAGTAGCTAGAGATTAACAACAAAACTTAAAGATTAATAAAATAGAGCATCAAATACACATCAAAATAAGACAACACAACATTACCTAGTGCTGACAAATCTCCATATATATCAACAACAATCCAATGTGTACATCATCTATCCATCCTCCAGCAGGACTAAGTCTCTGCCTCATCAGTTACATTCATGACTTTTATGTCATTATTACATTAGAATCTATCATATATCATACTCATATCCTCCTATATGATATCATCATATCCTATATCTATTACATATAGGGATGTGTTTCTTGTTGGCTATGGCCTCCGCATAGTGTGTACCAGCTTTTGATCGACTCCTTTTTATGCTCTGCACCCTGCTAACAAGTGGCAACAAAAAAGTGTCAGTTGGCACCCACATATCTAGATAAATTGAAGTATATGTTTGATTGCATCATTCCACCATTAAATCTAGCCAACCCCAGGGGCTAGGAATGGATGAAGGCTCCATATGTATAAGATGTAGGCCACCGTGGGATAATGATTCAACAATGACATGTTCATGAAGTATTGGGTCTTAAGTTCCTTGGACCCCACTATTTGCCATTCAATAGAGATCTAGATAGGAAAGTGAACAAAGAGGACAATTTTTTTATAAATGCTTAACCAAAAGTTTGTAATAGCTGGAAAAAGAAAATTATGGGTTAATCAAAGATCATGTCTCTATCAAGGTATTTAAGAATTTTTCCATACCAACATACAAATGTTTCCACATAAACCATAGAAAATTAGGGTAGTGGGGACCAATGTTAGGGTCATTAAGACATAATTTATTGCACATGTAGTACCAATCCTCTCTTTCACTAGTTGTCTAGTGCATAGGCAAATGGCCACATTTATTAGATGTCAGTTCAACAATATTGAAATTACCAAAAATGATCCAAGAAGCAGTAGCAATGATTCCACAATGCATCACTAGAAAAGAGATCTTTCAACATCATTGGAAGCATAAATATTAACAATCCCAAGGGAGTGGTTGTTAATATTAAATAAAATCCACAAGGCATGGTTAGTGGGGTCAATCCATGGGAAACCATGTGACTACCACATAGATGAAATAAAAGGGGCAAGGCCTCCACATCCCACTTCATGGTCACTATGCAGAGAGTAATATTTTGGATAGATTACACAGAAAACAATAGAAAGCATGAAACCAACAATTTTCAACTCATGTAAACACAAAACACCAAGGTTGGCAAATCATTGATGAACATCTTGCATGATGTATTTTTTCTAGGATCTTTGAGACCCCTAACATTTCATGAAATGAAATTCATGGAGAAAGGGGGTCAAGGGTCATATCATCGTCAAGGAGCTCATGAAGATCTTCATAACGATTCTATAGGAAACTTCTTTAATAAATGTCCCCAAGATTGGAGATCAAATTCAAACTAGACAAATCGAATAATTCCTTTTCTTCTTTGGCATAAATTCTCCTTCCTTGAGCTCCCAAACTAGGCTATGAGAGTGGCAAGAGGCCGAAGGAAATGGAGATCTCTTCTTAGATTAAGAAGAGATAATATTAGCCTCCATAAGGTTTGATTGAACTATGATCTAGTAACCACATGGGATAATTCCTTGTGGGGCAATAATCTCTTACTTGACTCACCTTTAGAGGCTTTGAAACGTGTGAACCAATAGTCAAAGGCTGGGGCCCCAACACCTTTCAAACTAGCTCCACATAGATTTTTTGTAACTACCTATGATAGTCTAACCATCCCCATATTTTTGGTGGAGGAGCCACCGAGGTCATCTTAAGATGAGATTTGGTTCATTGGGGGCTAGAGGATAGTTGTGGATTTTATGGTCTAAGGACTGACATCTATAACACATTTTTGGCAAGTTGAGGTAACTTGGACTCACCGAGTGAAGATTTGATACCCACTTGCACCTCTATGGAATCTTTAAGATATTTGGAAAGATCAATGTAGATGTAGACCCTCTTTTGGGGATGTGTAGAAAAAAGCACTCTTACTCGATATAGACTTGGCCTAGTGACTGATGAGCCTAGTTATTAGCCTATTTTCTTCTAGTTTTATGCAAGTTGAAAGACATTCCCAGACATTGTTTTAAGCATATTTCTATGTTATGTTATCCTTTATGATCATTATACAGACTTAAACTTGGTTAATTAAGTATATGGAGATATGACTATGATATGAAGAAATTATATGTTATATGTGGGAATGTATGGATTAGTGAGAATGTTTGTGTTGACTATGGTTGTTAGTATTTTGTACATGTTCATGGACTAACCTTGCAGATAAAAGAGGAAGGTCTCTCACCTGCAAAAACTATAGGGTGTAGCCTATTGATAACTGAGAGGGGGGGTGAATCAGTTATCTTAATTATTTCAGCTTTCTGAAATTCTTTATTAATTAGTGTAGTATCAAATCAAATAAGCAAACATAACCTTGAAAAGGAAATAACATCAATACATATGACACAATCATTTTGATGTGGAAAACCTTGTTAGGGGAAAAACCACGGGGTGATTAACCCAAGAATGTATTCTCTGTTAGAAGAATAAGATAGTACAAAATGGCACTTGCCAATTAGGGCTCACTGCCCGAGCACACTGCTCACAAGAGGCTCACTGCCTACAATAGTTTATACAAGAAAACTAGTTACTTGAACTAATGAGAAGCATCCACATATGCTAAGGTTCAGTTCTGGTTAAGCTCAATATACTGATCTGCTGCACTTCATTCTTACTCTTCTTAGGTGCTACTGTCCTGTTACATTCCAGACCTGTCTTACTATCTTCGCACTGCTCTTCTACTTTTATTCGCACAACACAACACACCACACACACCTTCATACCGAAATCAATCTGGTATACATATCTGCACCAAGGATTTCATCCACTTTCTATTCGGCATCCGGAATAGTCAATATTTATCTAAATTTTGATCTGTTGGCTAAATCCTTACTTATCAAGTGATGCGTAACAAAGAGATACTTATAGAAGTCATCTAACAAGTCGGCCAATTTTGAATGATACCTTAATAATCTTGATCACCATCAAAATCTCATCCAGAATAGTGTCTGATGCTCTGCCGGTCAGTTCTTCCTCTGTCTACTTTGCCAAACAGGACCCCAATACTTGAATGCTTATAACTCTTCACTCTTTCATCATCGGAGGCTAAGTCTGCACTTTCCAAAGATACTTCCTCTTAGAGATCCGGACCTGACTATCAGACCTTGCCACAACACTCTGTTCTTGCTTACCGGACCACAACACTCTTCAATCTGACTTCCGGTATAGGTACACTATGTCCTACAGATGTGTGGGATGAACTTTGTTGCCATCAATGACAACAATCATGAAGCTCCAATGTGTCTCTTGCCAACAATCTCCCCCTTTGGCATTGATGGCAACACTTAGTGAAAAATGACTAAGTGTTATACTATACTCCCCCTTGGCATACTATACTCCCCCTTGGTTGATGCTCTCTTCTAATGTACTTTTTTTTGGAGATCCCCCTTAGCTGGATTCCACATTTTTCACTGTTCCTC
This sequence comes from Cunninghamia lanceolata, assembly GCA_027924645.1. NCBI lineage: Eukaryota > Viridiplantae > Streptophyta > Pinopsida > Cupressales > Cupressaceae > Cunninghamia > Cunninghamia lanceolata. Next base: position 6,913,493 of record BSBN01000402.1, read on the forward strand.
ACTCCCCCTTTGACATCAATGGCAAAGGGCAGGATCCGCACACTAAAATTCCAAAAATTCAACTATACTTAGCCGCATAAGTATATAAATAGGTTATACTTACATATACTGTAGTATGTCTGCAAAAGTTTTTTTCAACTGTACAACTTCTGTCGCCCAACTCTGCTTCATCTTGTCCAAAATTGAGATGTGACCACTCAACAGGAATGCAAAAGCTTCTGCCCTCTTGAGATCTGTCGGATCACTGGTTTGGGCTATGCTCTGAGCATCAGTTAGAGCCTCATGCATGGCCTCTAACTTAGGGATAATGATCCCTCTGAGTTCACTTAACCTGATTGTTCTATTTTTCTTCTCCTTCTCAAGCTTCTTTATTTCAGCTATGACTGCAATAGTTTGACATTATTGATTTACTATAGAAGTGGAGAGAGGATCAAAACTTTGAGATAAACTTGTTAGTTTATCCTCTTGCTCTTTTACTTTCTTCTCAATATCCTTGGTTACTTTAGGCCAGGATAAACAAAATTTGTAGATATCTCCGCCATCTTTAAGAGCATTTTCCAAGCTTTTTATTCCAATATCCATAACTCTCCTATCATTTGTTATTAAGCCTTGTAACTCTGAGAATCTTTTATTCAAAAATTCTTTCCAGACCTTCTCCTCAGCTGATTTCTCTAGAGATTCAAAATGTGTACGAACACTATTTACTAGAGATTTGAGATTACCGGATGAAGAGGCTAAGGGATCTTTCTGAAAAGATGGCATGATCTTCTCCAATACACTGGATGCAGTTTCTATGAGTTCACAATCTTCCATGTGAGACTTCAGCATTTTTTCTTTTGCCTTTGCTTGAGTGAAGGAGGCTAGCTTCATGGTTTGCACTGGAGAGAGGGAATCAAAATTAAATGGACCTTGAAGCAACTCTGGTTCATCAAATTCCATCATCTCTTTAGTCAAGAAATCCTTGACTGCTTCTGCTGTGTCTCTTGCTGGAGACAGAATTTTCTCCCCTTCTGTAGCCTTACCACTGTCATCTATAGCTTTTTCTATCTTTGACTCTTCTTCTCTTCCCTTTCCTTGTTCTTCTTGACTGGATTTTTCTTTTATACTTTCTTCTCCTTTAGATCCAGAGATTGCTGGAGAGTCCAAATTTACTTCTCCTTGAACTTCCTCTTCCGGAGTAGAGGAATCTAAGTCCTTACCTTTTTCTTCACCTGTCTCCTTTACCTCTTCTGCCATTGTCTCAGTAGATTCATCTGTAGCTGAGGGATCATCACCTAGGTCCTTGACAATGGGAATGTTGAATCTTTTGTAAGCATTCCAGAGAATCTCTTCTGTCTCTTTTCCTATTTTGTCAGTTTCACCGAGCATAAGTTGATTCATTCTGGCTTTGCTCTGGAACTCATCCTTGCAATCTTTGAAGATCATATTCATTTGCTTCTGAGTGATTGAAGGAAAGAGATGAATGGCTATCTGTTCTCAGATCTCAAGATCCTTTTCCCTAGCATTATTTTTCCTTATCTCTAATTCCTTCTCTAGGATTTTGGGAATGAGAGATATAGTTTCAATAAAAGCCTTATTGTATATGTTCAAGTACTTAACTATGGCTTCCTCCAAGATCTTTTTATCTACATAATTGTATGCATCATAGAATTCTGTTATTGGTTGTAGGTTCCCATCCATAGTAACTGCGTTAACTACATCGTCTAAGGACAGAGTGGACCTTTCAACAAACTCTTTTGCCATCTCTTCCTTGTCTGCACCGGTAGAGGGTTCACCAGATACTTTCTTCTTTTTCCTCATTTTCCTTACCTCCTCATCTGACTCAGTCTCTTCATCATCCTTCTGACTAATGTAAAACCTTGTGGCCTTTGTCTTAGTTCTTTTCTCTGCTTTACCGGATGATTTTGCTTCCAGTTTTGATTTCTTTGAGCTCTTATCAATGGTAGGTGCAGACCTCTTAGAGGATCTAGTCTGGGAGGGTGCTTCCATCGGAGTACCTTATTTTTCTGCTTTTTCTTTTTCTTTCTCTGCCCTTTTTGTCTTCTCTCTAGTTGCATCAAGTGCTTTTGAAATTTAATGCCTCTTAGCAAACTCTTCTAGTTCCCTCCTCACTTTTCTTTTTATTTCCGGTTGTCTTAACTCCACATGGATCTTCACACTTAATTCTTCAAAGGTTCCAAACCTTTCTACCTTGGAATCCTTGGGCTGACTTAGCATGTGTTGAACATGTAGCTCCACAATTTTCTCATCCACTTCATACCCCATAGGCATGATCCACACTGTTCTTGGTTCCACTGCCTCCATTAGGCATTGATCAGTGTCAACTATGAAACATACTGTATCTTTGTACTTCTCAAACAATGATTGGGGAATTCTTTCTCTGGTTTGCATCATATTTTGAAAGTTCTTGAAGTAACCCCACAGAGTTGTATTTCTGGCCTTAGCATCCCCAAGCCCATGCAAGTAATCTCTGATTTGAATTGCAATAGGTCTGTCATTCTGCCATACCCAACCACTGGATCCGGGCAGCTCATTCATAAAGTAGAAAAACAAACACAATATCAGTCCACCATATTTAAAAGAGTTCTTATTGTCCTTTATCTTTTGTAAGTTTTCCATTAGTTAGCTCAGAAGGAGTTCACAGAGATCATAATCTGCATTCTTTCTCAACATCTCATAAGTAGTATACACAGCAGTTCCAGATACTGAATTCTCCTTGCTGGAGTGATATATCTTGTAGCCAATTATCATAGATGCAAACTTGATATCCGAATCAGTGATATCTTCTATGGTCATTGCTCTCTTATCAAATTTTGATCCGGTGGCCTCAATCCCAATTTGGTTTTTGACAGATTTGAGAATAGGTAACCCTCCGGAAGAGTGCAAACCAGTTACTACCTTAATTGCATCCTTGGTGATCTTGAATGGTCTATTCAACCATGAGAAGTTATCATGCACTCTGCTCAACACATACCAGACCCACTCATCTTCTTCAAAACAGGGGAAGTGGATGTACTGATCGAAATGTTTTTCCTGGATGGTCTTATACTGATGTTTTAGCTCAAATGAATCATCTATCAGTTCCTTGTGGTAGATGTCCATCATCTTGGATTCACCAAAGTCTTCAATGTTTGCATGAATGTAAGCCCTAACGTCTTCTACATGCAAAACCCCATGTGGAATGCTGGAAAATGCTCCTAAGGGATCCACTTCTAGAGATTTGTAGGGATGTTTCTTAAATTTAGGGTGAGGTCTATCAGAGATCTTTACAACATTCGAAGTAGACATCTTAAAGATTCAGAGAAATTTTGATCAAGAGTGAAAAATACCTTTTTACGCTTCTAGGTTTCACGGGATGATCTGGATCAGATTGCTGGAAGAAGTATCTTCTATGATTGATCTTTGAGAGACTTGAGACAATTTGTTTGCAGAGCTCTTTTTCTCTTCTTCTCAAGTGCGAATGTGTAAATGACGATTAAATGAACCCTTTTATCTCTTAGCAAACCCTAATTCCACATTGCAATAAATGTGCAACTTAAGTTATTTCGGTTGCTCTGTTCTCCTTGTCCTGAGAAATTTTTCCATATCACTAAAATGCACTTAAAGTTACTTTTTGTGGATAATAACAAATTATCTTGCTTTCCCCAAACACTTGATCTATCCACAGAACAAAATGCCTCAAATTTGAATCATACCAAATTTAACTGTGATAATCCTGTTTTACCATATGATTGTTAAACCAGATCAATCTTGGAAGATTAGACTCTTCAAATCTTCCTACGGATCTTCCATATCTTTACCAAGCTTTCTTTTAGATGTTTCTCTGAGAAGCCTTTTATTCCGCAACTTCCCATGTGCCAATTTCAGGCACCAATTAACTGGCTGGGGGAAAATGTTTTTCCTTGTGTCTCCCCCTGAGCCAGAGCTCACTTTTTAATTTTTGGAAAGAATATCAACACCAAATTCTGGTGTGGATCCATCCCCTACATTATCTGTACTTCTCTTCACCCAAATCTTGTTCATCTCACTTTTAGCTTCATCCGCATTCACTATTCCTTTTCCTTTGTCTTGATTTTGATTATAATGCATTAGACCCCTTTTGTGCTATTTCTTGCTTCTATAGAATTTGGCAATATGACTAGATCTATTGCAATTGTGGCAAGCAACATTTCTTTGCATATTTGAATGATATCCTCTTGATTTGCATTGATTAGCCATATGTGTCATTCTATTGCATGCAAAGCATCTACTATTGAATGAATTGTTCATTTGCATATTTCTGCATTCATGAGATTTGTGACCATACCTTTTGCAGTTGAAATACTGTCCGGAGAAGGATGTATTTGTCTGGTTCATTCTCTTTCTACACTCATTAGCTTTATGACCAAAGTTATTGCAGTTGTGGTAGTATCCATTGAAGGATGGATATCTTTGAGCATTAGGTTTCCCTACCGGAGGTTTTCTAGACCTGTTCCTTGGATTTCCTGATCCAAAAATCTTTTGACCGGATCCGGAGCTTTCACCTTTCTCATATCCCAAGCCACTCTTGTCATCTACCCTCTTTTGGCTTTCAAGAAGAACTTCAAGTTGAGCAGAACTTATCTTGAATTTCTCTTTGTATTCATTTGTTGTTTGAAGATCCTTTTTAAGAGTATTAATTTGATCCTCAAGTTTTTCTTCATTATCTCTAGCATCTTCAAGATCAAATTCTAGATGTCTGATTATTCTATCCATTTTGTTGCAGTCTTCTGACTTTTCCTTGAGAGATTGTCTTAGATCATCTTCAGTTTTTCTTTTCTCTTCAATTTCTTGGGTAAATTTCATAACTCCTAATTCCATTTCATGTCTTACCATATAGACCTCTTTTGATAACTTTTCACATAACTTGGTTTTCTCCTTTAGATCTTCATTTGTACCATTATCTTCATTTTGACTTGCCAATTATTGAAGTAGATCTTTTCTCTTTTTCATAGAGATACTCAGTTTCCCTTTTAGTTCATTTATGAAATCATCAGCCTATTTGAGTCTTTCCTTCAATTCATTGACTTTAGAGTTTGATTTTTCAAGATCATCTAGGGCAGACTGAAGTTGTTGCCTCATACCATACACATCCATTTGAGTTCTCAGATCTTCCTCAAGCTGTTAGGCTTTGTTTGGAGGAACTTAGCTTTGATACCAATTGTTGATAACTGAGAGGGGGGGTGAATTAGTTATCTTAATTATTTTAGCTTTCTAAAATTCTTTATTAATTAGTGTAGTATCAAATCAAATAAGCAAACATAACCTTGAAAAGGAAATAACATCAATACATATGACACAATGATTTTGACATGGAAAACCCTGTTAGGGGAAAAACCACGGGGTGATTAACCCAAGAATGTATTCTCTGTTAGAAGAATAAGATAGTACAAAATGGCACTTGCCAATTAGGGCTCACTGCCTAAGCACACTGCTCACAAGAGGCTCACTGCCTACAATAGTTTATACAAGAAAACTAGTTACTTGAACTGATGAGAAGCATCCACATATGCTAAGGTTCAGTTCTGGTTAAGCTCAATATACTTATCTGCTGCACTTCATTCTTACTCTTCTTAGGTGCTACTGTCATGTTACATTCTGGACCTGTCTTACTGTCTTCGCACTGCTCTTCTTCTTTTATTCGCACAACACAACACACCACACACACCTTCATACCGAAATCAATCTGGTATATATATTTGCACCAAGGATTTCATCCACTTTCTAGTCAGCATCCGGAACAGTCAATATTTATCCAAATTCTGATCTATTGGCTGAATCCTTACTTATCAAGTGATGTGTATCAAAGAGATACTTATAGAAGTCATCTAACAAGTCGGCCAATTTTGAATGATACCTTAATAATCTTGATCACCATCAAAATCTCATCTGGAATAGTGTCTGATGCTCTGCTAGTCAGTTCTTCCTCTATCTGCATTGCCAAACAAGACCCCAATACTTGAATGCTTATAACTCTTCACTCTTTCATCACCAGAGGCTCAAATCCTGGAATCTACCAGTCAAGGTATTCCTCTTAACTTCCCCAAGTCCGCACTTTCCAAAGATACTTCCTCTTAGAGATCTAGACCTGATTGTCGGACCTTGCCACACCACTCTGTTCTTGCTTACCCGACCACAACACTCTTCAATCTGACTTCCAGTATAGGTACACTGTGTCCTGTGGATGTGTGGGATGAACTTTGTTGCCATCAATGACAACAATCATGAAGCTCCAATGTGTCTCTTTCCAACATAGCCCACAGCGACAACATTTCCAAGTATAGAGCAGGGGAGATTCCAGTCTTGACTAAGTGTAGAAACCACGGCCCGAGGACACTTGATGGAGAGAATCACACATCATGATAGGTGATTAAGAAAGATGATTGGAAGCTTGGAGGACTTTGTTACAACTAGAAGACTAATGGGACCGATTCAATCAATCCATATTCCCCCGTTTTAGTAGAGAGTTCTAATTTTGTTAGGACACTTCCTTCCTTCTTTTCCTGTCATTTTTGTTAGCATTCATTACACTCTATTTCATGAAGAGTGGTGTTTTATGTCTACAGTTAAGATACCTATTTCAATAACTCCCCAGCGCCTATATTATGGTTCGGTGGTTGAGGTAGAAGTTAGTTAGTTAAGTTCAGTTTTGAATAGTTTTTGTTCTACCACAAATCTAACTATCTAAATCTTTTCTAGATTATGCAGACATTGTTATTTGATTATGTGTTATGAATATTATAGTTCAGCCATATTTTATGTGATATGAAAAGATTTTGCAATGTATGTTAGAATCAATATGATTGTGTTTATCTAAAAGAGTTAGATTTGAGTTTAAGTAGTGAGGTAGTCACTTGAGCAAGGGCCACTCAGGATAACTAACCTTCACCTTATTTCTTGTATGTTTTAATTGTTGTAGCAGTTAATTTATGAATACAAGATCAATTAGATTCTTAGAGTTGCTTAGTTCTATTAGCTTGTGATACTCCGGAGGATAGGAACAATTGTCATTAGAAAATTAGAATTCATTCCTTAATTAATCTATTGTTACAGTCTTACATTGCAACATTACTTTCCCTTGTTAATAAGTAGCTTGATGTAGTAGATAAGTTAGATAGTTTGATCCCTAAAAGCACATACAGTGCAAGTGCCATCACAAGTCTAGAAGCCCTGGTTGACAATTTGATGAGGTCTTTTCAAGAAGTTATAGTAGATTGTTCAGTAGGAGATTCCTTTAAATTTAGTTATTACCACCAAGTTTACCTAGCATTGTAAAGACATTACAATGACATAACAATGTAGTCCAGGTAGAGGCAAGGGAAAACTAGGGAACTCAATCTAGATAGGAACACGAAGAGATCATTCCTCCTAGACAACAAAGTCTCAAATCCATGGGGAGAAGAAAAGCAAGGAAGATCGAATGTACCAAGGGCCATGCTAAAAAATGGACTTAGCAAAAAGAAATAGAAAAATCTGTTGTTGAGATTTTGGATGGTCTTTATGCAACTCCATGCGGAACCCAAGTAAAGTTGACTCGGCTATGTATCATGCTTTCAGAGGGGATACAAACCATAAAATATCCAACAAGGATATAGTTTTTGAGCCACTTATAAGCATTTTCAAAGTCATGAGTAGGTAAGACAACATCAGGGACAATGACATTATCTCATGCACGACCTTCAACATGAACTTTTGTGGCCATTTGGGAGCTATTTTCCTATGCATCCAAGCTTGAAGCAACCCTAGAATTAAATGTGGGATCATTAGGGCTAGTCTTTGTATATAAAGGAAAAAAATTACCCTAAGGCAACGAAACTAAAAAACCTACAATAAATGAGAAGTTAAGGTGACAAGGACAATGGAGATACATGAATATGAACATATAGACCAAGCCAAGCCAAAACCCTAGCAAGGCTTACCTCTTCCTAAATGTGCTTCGAAACAATAGATTTTACTATATTATTTGTCAATTTGAAATACATTAGTAGGTTGCTACAACAATAAATGAATTGAGCATATTACAATAATGCCCTTGTTTTTGCAGTCTCAAAGAACATAGTCATTGATGGTATGTGGCAACAAGTTTCAACAATAAAGTATTGATAGAATTCAATATAATTCTAGAACAATGTGCATTTCACTTCAAAATCTAATAAGTCAAACCTAATTATTGAATTAGGGTGCAACACCAAAAATAGAACACTCAAGAACTATACAAAATGCAAAGTAATCTTTTGGATTTGGCATAGATCTAAAAAGCTATTTTTTTCTAAATTTGTAATAAGACAAAACCAAAATTATAATTTTCTCAATGATATCCCATGGAAATAAAAGCATTATTGTCTATATTGATTTATGGTCAATCACAATGAATTGTGGATCTTCTGGCAACATTGGTTTCTTTTAGAAATATCATTGTAATAGAAAAAAGAGCATTCTAGGTAAATTTCTAACACGAGACCACAACACAAAAATATCCCAAATAAAATTAGTGTAAAAAGGCTACAACTATTAAGGACAACTAAGAATAAGCATATAAAATAGATCTTATATTATCATTATTTGACAACACTATGTGTAGTTCTTTGCCTCAAACCCCATTCAAACATTTTTCAACCTAGAGCATCAAAACAATATGAAATGGGAAACAAAACATTAATGAATACATAAATGAAAACAACCTGTTACATGAGAAGTGCATTCATTCAAAATTGAGCAAAAACTCATTATTGATAAAGTTTGGGATAGCTTCTCAATTATTTATTTTATCAACCCTCCCTTTTCTTGTTTGTCTTGATGCCCCACTTCACAATTGGAAATACAATGCTCCTATTAAATAGACATAACCTAATTGAGTCCAATCACGTTTACAAGATGAACCTCAAATATTTATTATCACATATTTTATGTTATGGCCTCCCATAATCAAGGCTAACTTAAAGGATGTACTAGAGAGGATCTATCTTGCCCTTACATAGAATTGCTACAAGTACACTATTCCTAAATTTTCATTTGTAGTCCATTTATATATAATAATTGTGAACTATCATTCCTGATCATGAAAATGAAATTTTATCATACTTGGAAAATCTTAAATTTAATAAATTTGAGCTATAGAATCTTCAACAAGAAATTGTATTTTCCAAGGACACAACCCCAATGAATAAGATACAGATTCTCAATAACATCTTGCAATATATCTTATGCTATCAAATAGCCATCAAGGCATGTTGCATATAATTTTCCTTTGGTAAGGATTTAAGAATTGGATTTTTAGTAAAAACTGCATGTAATGTCTCCTACAAAATAATCATCTACATACAAATTATTTTTTCCAACATAAGCACAACTACTACAACAAATAACCTCTATTCATTATTAATGGGGTTGAAACTCGAAGTTGAGTTACATACATATCAAGAATAATATAAGATATTTCTATTGAACGTGAGAAATTTACTAGTAAGGAATTTAATTCTTTTACAACATTTTCAAAAATTTATCTTTACAACCTCCATCTTCTTGTTATGTACATTTATGGAATATGTTATGTACTTTTATCACCTCGAACTAGAGTAGAAAATGGAAGATAATACCATGGTTCATAACTTAAACCATTGATGCTTTCCAATCAAAGGCTTGCTCCAACCTTCCTCCATCAAAATAGTTTTGGACGAGCCATGAACTTTTGTACTGTTTATTCTCTTGAGCTTCAAATGAATTGGAAGATGAAACTGTTGTTGTTGAAGTGGTCTACACTTTCCAATAATCATATGTACAAATGTGAAGTATAATTTAATGTAAATAGATGTCACAACATGTACAAAAAGTGCATAATTTTTTAGACAACCTTATTTTGCATGTGATGAAGAGCAAATCCTCCATTGTTGGTTAATTTTTATCGTGCTTCTCTCACCATTCCTTGACCTTTTAAATTTCACTTAGATTTTGAAGGACAAATCTTCCATTGTTGGTTTATATTTTTTTTTAAATTACAACAATTGGAAGAAAAAAATTTCACAAATTTGTAGGTGAAAGAGTTTGATCAAAATGGGTAATGTGGGAACAAAAATTTATAGTGTTGGATGAGTGTGTTGGACTCTCTTTTGATGCTTATTCCTCTTGTTCATTGCCACATAAATATAATGTTAGTGACATAAATTTGTCAAAATGTGTAGGGGGATAAGCATTTGTATTAACGCAAAATAAAGTTTTCCTATGTCTGTGTTTATATAAAGAGAGCACAAATTTATTTTAAGGTATATTCTTGTGTGGTGAAAGAAAACATCAAACTTGATAGACTCGATCAAATTGAGACAAATAGAATGCAATTTTATGTTGGGTTTTGTAATTCCCCAAGCTTTTTCTCAAGTCCCTAATGATTTGAATGTCCCCATGAATATTTCATATGCTTTTGATAGTCTAGTAGATTATCTTGATCACATTTGTTGGTTTGAGTATTATCTTTAACTGGTTTGTCATCATAGATGTAAAATTCCTTGCAAATGTTTTTGTGAGGTATCCTTTCAAAGCTTTACAAGAAGTGTGAGTTTAATGATGGATTATTAAGATATGTTCTCTTTATTAGTTTGTAATATCATTTGCTTATAGTCTTTGTGTGTAGAGCCTACATTACGTGAAAAACTATAACACATAGCCCTCTTTGTCATCTTCTATAAGGTGTCATTTCATGTCTTACTCTTGTAATGTTGTTTTTGTGTGAAATCTTGACTTTGTTGTCCGTACAAGATAAAGGGACCCATTTGTAAATTTGTTGAACCTAATATCATCCCACTGAATTTGTATAAAACAACAAAATATTAGCATTTGTAACACTAGTAGAAATTATGATCCACTGCATTGTATAATTTCATTGCCTTGATACCACAAAGTATTTGTGTTCAACAAATTTCATTCACAATGATATATGCATTGATTTTCCCATCACATCCATGTGTGAAGTGAGATGAATTAATGTAAAATATTAAGGTGTTGAGAAGAGGTCATTCTAGTCTCCACATGGTTAGCAAATCTGCTCATAGATGTGTATTATCCTTGTCTCAAGATAAATAGCATAGTGGTGTTGCAAGTATGGGCCTAACCAGTGTTGTCATTGATGTCAACATACTCCTGTTTCATTGATGTTAAGGATTGGATGAGTTGTGTGCTGAGGATATTGAGAAAATTAGTCCTATCAGAAACATAAAAGAACAATGAAGACAGTGAAGGTGTATGAAGTGAAGCTCCTAGCTAAGATGAATATCAGAGTATGCAGATAAAAGGGTTTGTAGATATATGTCTAAAGGTGATCCAGTAAAGATTTGAGAGGTCCGCATGAAGATTTGAAGAAGCTGTGGCCATAGTAGTAAAACTGGTTCTAGCAGATGTTTAGAAGTGACAGAGTGACACAAATAGGTCTGGTAAGATCTGGAAATGCAATATATTGTTCTGCGGATTTGGTGGAGTGTTTAGGAAGTCAATGTGAATTAACAACTCAATTGGTTCATGGTCTAGAGGTCTGCAAGCATCTATTCTAATATGACAGTGGTAACAGACTGTGTTCTTGAGGTTCCAGATGAAGAAGAGAATGATTTCAATAAGTAGAAGTAGTGTGGATGTTCCTGTTGATTCAGGCAAGCTTGTGGGGGTCTCTATATTGTGTCCATTTTATGTTGGCAGTCCGCATTGAAGATTGAGCCTGTAATTGAAGATTTACCTCTGGGTAATGGTGTTCTTCCTAGTCCTGGCCGACCGAATGGTTTGCACCTATTGCGAATAATCTAGAAGATGTTTTGCAAGGCATGGCGTGTTCCTCAAGGGAGATTTGGGTCCCAGATATATGTGGCCGACAATGTGATGATTCGCATGAAGTCCTTTGTAACAAATCAAGTTGTATTTGTGTATGTGCTCTGTAGAGTTTGCCGACTTTGATGATTATCCCAAAGTCGATGTCTTCTATAAATAAGAGTCGTGAAGTCACTTCAAAAAGTGTGTGGAGGAGATGAGAGTGTGGTAGAGAGGAGAAGTGTGAAAGGCAGAGAAAAAGTATTGGGCTTAAATGGAACTAACTCAAGCATGGTGAAGATGCTATTCTTCAGTTCAAGAATGTAAGATTTATTATTCTGTAGACAGTGTGCCTCTTGTAGGCAATGGGCCTCTTGTGAGTAGTGTGCTCAGGCAGTGAGCCCTAATTGGCATGTGTCATTTTGTTCCTTTTATTCTTTTAACAGAGAATACAATCTTGGGTTAGTCACCTCATGGTTTTTCCCTTAACCAGGTTTTCCACGTTAAAATCTCGGTGTCATGTGTTAATGTGTTTCTGCTCTTTAATTATTGCATCATGTTTCATGATTGATTTATTATTATGCTACTGAATTATAAGAAGGATTTGAGTGGTTAATAAAAGTGAAGGTTTGACACAACTGATTCACCCCCCCTCTCAGTTGTGTATCCTGCAACTAACAATTGGTATCAGAGCTAAGTTCCTCAAAAAGAGCCTAACCGCTTGAGGAGATCCAGGATGTCTTCCTACAAGAAGGATAGTCTGAGGTTTGATGGAACCAATTACACTCTTTGGAAAAACCGCATGGAGTGTCACTTGCAATGTATGGGAATGCAATATTGGATCATGGTTTCAAAAAGGTATAATCCTCCTCAAAATGTCCAAGAACCATAGATGAAATTAGAGATGATGAAAACAACCTTCAGGCCAAAGAAGCTCTACTAAGTGCCTTATCTGATTCAGAGCTGACAAATGTTATTGATCTAAAAATTGCATATGAGATTTGGGAAAAACTGGAACGTCTACATGAAGGAGACAAGTATGTTAAATGTGCCAAGCTACAGAGTCTGAAAGGAAAATTCAAAAACCTGAAGATGAGTGAAGATGAGAATATCACTTCTTACATGACAAAAGTAAATGAGTTTGTTTGTGGCATCAGATGTGCTGGTGGAATTCTGGATGAAGATGAAATTGTTGTTGAGGTTCTCAGATCCTTACCTCCTACTTACAAACACAAAGTTGTTGTTGTTGAGGAAATCAAATCCTTGACAACTATCTCAAGGGATCAATTGGTTGGTAAGATATCTGCATTTGAGTTAGCTGAGTTTGGTGATGCACTTCCCAAGACTGAATCTGCATTCAAAGCTAGTGCCTCTACAAAAGGTAAACAAAGATATGATCCAAGAGAAAGTTCCTCAAAAAAATCATCTTGGTATGAGAAAGCAAGGAAAGATCTAGAAGAGGATGAAGTAGAAGCTGAACAACTTGAGGCCCTCATTGCAAAAAGACTACCAAGAGGATCCGGTAAGTATGAAGGAAAATTGCCTTTCAAATGTTTTAACTGCAATAAGATTGGTCATTTTGCCTCAAGGTGTCCGAAAAGATTTTCTAAGACAAACCCTAATAGATCAAGATTTCAAAAGAAGTGTTACTATGTTCATGAAGATTATGATGATGGAGTAACAGATGATGAATTAGAGACAAGAAACAAATCCGAAAGTGACTAGGTATTTATTGCCATCAAGGAAGAAGATCAATTGTCCTCTGAATCTATCAATCATAAAATGATAGAAAAAGCTTTGGCTGCTCAAGTTGAAGAAAAGGATGATTGGGTCATTGACAGTGGATGCTCACACCATATGATAGGTGACAAAAACAAGTTTATAGATTTGGAAAGATATGAAGGAGGAGTTATAAAATTTGGTGATAATTCTGCTGGCAGAATCAAAGGTAGAGGAACTATTTCTTTTGATGGAAAGAACAAAACTAGTGATGTGTTGTATGTTGAAGGTCTGCAACACAATCTTCTTAGTGTTGGACAATTAGTGGACAAAGGCTATGATCTCCGATTCAAATATAGAAAATGTAAGATCTTTGAAAGTTCTGGTACATAGATTGCATCTGGTACACAAACCAAAGGTAACATCTTCCACTTGGTTGGCACTAGCAAAAGTTGTTTATTTGTTCAAATTGATCAGAGTTGGTTGTGGCATAGGAGAATGTGTCATGTGAACTTTGATAATATCATCAAGATTAGCAACACTTAGGCTGTAAGAGATCTTCCAAGACTTGTGAAACCCTCTAATAGTTTGTGTAAAGAATGTCAGTTGGGTAAACATAGCAAAGTCACATTCAAAAGTAAGGAACAACCTTCTACCGGATTGTTGGACTTAGTACATACTAATTTATGTGGACCGGCAAGAACCAGAAGTTTGCAAGGTGATAGATACCTCATGCTATTAATTGATGACCACTCCCAGATGATGTGGGTAACTTTTCTAAAAGAAAAATCTGAGGCTCTTGAGAAATTCAAAATATTCAAAGCTATGGTAGAGAATGAAACCGGATTAAACATAAAATGTCTCAGATCTGATAGAGGTGGAGAATTCACATCTGGAGAGTTCATAGAATTCTGTGAGAAATATGGGATAAAAGATAGTTGTCTGCTCCAAGGACTCCACAGCAGAATGGAGTAGTAGAGAGAAAGAACCGAAACTTCCAGGAAGCATCTAGAACCATGATGATGGAAGCAAATGTTCCTCAGATCTACTAAAGAGAACCTGTAAGCACGACTATCTACACCCTTAATCGAGTACAAATTAGAAACAATACTGGTAAGACCCCTTATGAACTATGGTTTGGCATCACTCCCACTGTGAAGTATTTCAGAGTCTTTGGTAGCAAATGTTACATCAAAAGAGATGAAGACCTTGGCAAATTTGATGCTAGAAATGATGAAGGAATATTCTTGGGTTATTCTACTCAAAGCAAAGCATAGTGGTGTTATAACAAGAGATTGAGAAAGATTATAGAAAATATAAATGTGAAGGTTGATGAAGGTGTTGAAAAACCCTTAAGCTTTTATGAATATGATGAAGATGATCAGAATGATGTTTTGATTCAAGCCTCTTTTGAAATTTAGATCCAGATTGATCCGAAGAATCAGGAAGAAGAGATAAGTTTGAATGAACCTATTCAAGAAATAAAAATGCAAGAAACTCCCAAAATTCCCAGGTATGTAAAACTGAATCACTCTGAAAATCAGATCATAGGTGATAAAAGCAAATGTGTTCAAACAAGAAGAAAGATTGCTCAAGATTCAGAAAAGTATTGTCTGATTTCAAAGATTGAACCAAAGACAGTGAATGAAGCATGCAATGATGAAAGCTGGACTAAAGCAATGAAAGAAGAACTGATGCAGATTGAGAAAAATCACACCTGGGATCTTGTTCCCAGACCTAGAAATAAAAATGTGATTGGAACCAAATGGGTCTTCCGAAATAAATTGAATGAAGATGGTGAAGTAGTCAGAAATAAAGCCAGATTGGTCTGTAAGGGTTATTCCCAAGTAGAAGGAGTTGATTTTAAAGAAACTTTTGCTCTAGTGGCAAGAATTGAAGCAGTCAAATTATTTCTTGCCTTTGCTACCTTCAAGGATTTCAAAGTATATCAAATGGATGTCAAGTCAGCCTTCTTAAATGATAACTTGGAAGAAGTATACATTGAACAACCGGATGGATTTCAATTGTCTGATCATGGTGATATGGTTTGCAAGTTGAAGAAAACACTGTATAGACTCAAACAAGCCCCAAGAGCCTGGTATGAAAGACTAGATAAGCATCTTTTGAAGATTGGTTTCAACAAAGGTATTGCTGACAGTAACTTATACTTCAAGATTGAACATGAAAATATCTTGATTGTTGAAGTATTTGTTGATGATATTATTTTTGGAGAAAGAGATAGTATGTGCAAGACTTTTACAAATCAAATGAAAAGTGAGTTTGAGATGTCTATGTTTAGGGAAATGAATTTCTTCTTGGTTCTACAAATCACTCAAACAAAGAAAGGAATCTTCATATCTCAGACCAAATATGTGAAAGAATTGTTGAAGAAATTTGGAATGGAAGATTCAAAACCAATGAATATTCCCATAGAAACCAGATGTAAACTAAGCAAAGATGATGACTCTCCTACGACTGATCAGAAAAAGTACAGGTTAATGATTGGAGGACTATTGTATCTTACTCAAACTAGACCTAACATTATGAATGTTGTTGGTCTTGTTGCCAGATTCCAAGCTGATCCTAGAGAATCTCATGTCATGGCAATCAAGAGGATTCTCAGATATTTAAAAGGAACGGTTGAGTATGGTTTATGGTATCCTAGAGATCATGATTTCTCTCTTCATGCATATACAGATGCGGATTGGGCAGGCAATGTGGATGACCAGAAGAGTGCCAGTGGTGGAGCATTATTTTTAGGAAAAAGATTAGTTTCTTGGTCAAGCAAGAAACAAGAGGCAATATCTTTATCCACTGCAGAAGCAGAATATATTGTAGCAGCAGGCAGTTGCACTCAAGTATTGTGGATGAAGCAAATACTAAGAGACAATAGAGTGGAGTATGAGGAACCTATCACAATCTTCTGTGATAACTCAAGTGCAATAAACATTTCAAAGAATCTAGTGTTAGATTCTAAGAAAAAAACATATATCCATCAAGTTTCATTTTTTGAGAGAGCAGGTGAACAAGAATGAAGTCAGATTAGAGTTTGTGCCCTCCAAGGATCAAATTGCAGACATTTTTACTAAACCTCTACCTAAGGACTCTTTTGAGTATCTTAGGGAGAAGTTAGGGGTTATTACCCCTCCGGTTTTGAATTAAGGTGCATTGATGTGCATCAATCCGGTAGATCTCACAGTCATATCTTGTGGTTCGGATTGGTGCTAGGTGGCTGCTACTCAGGGGGAGCAGTCAGTATGATTATGAAACATGAAAAGTTGTTGCTAGTATGTGCCCTTTGCCATTGATAACAAAGGGGGAGACAAGACATGTGAAAAACAAAAGTGGTTGTTGATCAAAGGGGGAGCAATAGAAGAAGAGAAGACATGTGAATGGCTATTGTTGATAGGGGGAGTTATGTCAGTCAGTAAGGAGAAGTTATTGTCATGATGGTTAAAACAAGTTTTCACATCATATGTTTCCATCAATGACAAAGGGGGAGATTGTTGCAAGTATGGGCCTAACCGGTGTTGTCATTGATGTCAACATACTCCTGTTGCGTTGATGTCAAGGATTGGATGAGTTGTGTGCTGAGGATATTGAGAAAATCAGTCCTATCAGAAATAGAAAAGAACAATGAAGACAATGAATGTCTATGAAGTTAAGCTCCTAGCTAAGATGAATATCAGAGTATACAGATAAAAGGTTTTGTAGATATATATCTGAAGGTGATCCAATAAAGATTTGAGAGGTCCGCATGAAGATTTGAAGAAGTTGTGGCCATATTAGTAAAATCAGTTCTAGCAGATGTTCAGAAGTGACAGAGTGACACAAATAGGTCTGGTAAGATCCAGAAATGCAATATCTTGTTCTGCGGATTTGGTGGAGTGTTTAGGAAGTCAATTTGAATTAACAACTCAATTGGTTCGTGGTCTATAGGTCCGCAAGCATCTATTCTAATATGACAGTGGTAGCAGACTGTGTTCTTGAGGTTCTGGATGAAGAAGAGAATGATTTCAGTAAGTAGAAGTAGTGTGGATGTTCTTGTTGATTCAGGTAAGCTTATGGGGGTCTCTGTATTGTGTCCATTTTACGTTGGCGGTCCACATTGAAGATTGATCCTGTAATTGAAGATTTACCTCTGGGTAATGGTTTTCTTCCCAGTCCTGGCCGACTGGATGGTTTGCACCTGTTGTGGATAATCTAGAAGATGTTTTGTGAGGCGTGGCATGTTCCTCAAGGGAGATTTGGGTCCCAGATATATGTGGCCGACAGTGTGATGATTCGCATGAAGTCCTTTGTAACAAATCAAGTTGTATTTGTGTATGTGCTCTATAAAGTTTGCCGACTTTGATGATTATCCCAAAGTTGATGTCTTGTATAAATAAGAGTCCTGAAGTCACTTCAAAAAGTGTGTGGAGAAGATGAGAGTGTGGTAGAGAGGAGAAGTGTGAAAGGCAGAGCATAAGTATTGGGCTTAAATGGAACTGACTCAAGCATGATGAAGATGCTATTCTTCAGTTCAAGAATGTAAGATTTATTATTCTTTAGACAGTGTGTCTCTTGTAGGCAGTGGGCCTCTTGTGAACAGTGTGCTTGAGCAGTGATCCCTAATTGGCATGTGCCATTTTGTTCCTCTTATTCTTTTAATAGAGAATGCAATCTTGGGTTAGTCACCTCGTGGTTTTTCCCTTAATCGGGTTTTCCACATTAAAATCTTGGTGTCATATGTGTTAATGTGTTTCTGCTCTTTAATTATTGCATCATGTTTCATGATTGATTTATTATTATGCTGCTAAATTATAAGAAGGATTTGAGTGGTTAATAAAAGTAAAGGTTTGACACAACTGATTCACCCCCCCTCTCAGTTGTGTATCCTAAAACTAACAAGTGGTTCTTAGTGATAGTTAATAGGAATTTCATGTGCATTGGGTAGGGTTTGTCTCAAGGCCATTTTCAATGTTTAATTTTAGTCATCATAAGAGAGCACCTCAAGGAACACCCCCTTGGTCTAGTAGAACTTAAAGCAGAAGGAGGATTTACCCATCCTTATCAATTGGTCTATTCATGTTGTTTTTTAAGCATAATCCTTTCCTATCACCTTTAATTACATACCCCTAGTCTTAGGTGTTAGTGCAATTCTTTAGGATAAGTGGAGTTACATGTCTAAGAGCCAAATGTGGGTTCATTTTCTTGTAAAGAAACTACTTCTTCCTATTCTAAGGATTCCTCATAACCACTAGGCACCCCTACAATATCAATGAGATATAACCATTGTTCTTGAGATTTGTGATATTTTTCCCACTTTTGATCACAATTGAAACACATGCCCTTGGTCTTTTTTTAGCCAACTCTTCATGGGATAACTTGTGAATGGTTGTGGGTTTAGTCCCTCAATTTGTCAAATCCTAAAGCCTTTTTTTGCATTGCAAATTTATCCTTTTCTAGTCATGCTAACCCAAGAGCATCTCAAAATGTGGTTAGTTTAAACATTGTGACCTCAACTTATATATCTTCTTTACGAATGATAAAACAACTTTTGAAAAATTCTTCATAAAATCCATATGTCTAATTAGCTAATTTCTTAGAGTTCGTTTGGTATTCCTAAATTGCATGTGTCTAATGCAATTTGGTGAGAGCTCTAATTAAATTTGCATATGTATTGGGACTAAAGAAACTAAGGACTTCTTTGTTAAAGTCTATGTGAGGAATGGTTGAGATTTTTCTATCCATTGAAATCACTAAATGGTTGCAATTTCTAGGTGGAAAGAAGCTATATAGATATTTTGACTAGTTAGAATGTCATGGACTAAAAAAATACTTCTTTGCTCTATATAACTAATCACTAGGCATGTGGCCATCAAATTTTGGAAAGTCAAGATTAGGTGGGCATGGAACCTTGCCTTGAGTTTGGGAATGGGAAAAATTCTCAATTTGAGATGTTTAATCCTAGTAGTCATGAAATGTAGCATGCACTTAAAAATCTTCAAACTGCTTGGTAAGAACAATATACACGGAATTGAAACCATCCAATTTTGTACTCAAGACATCTAATACATCAAGATTATCCATGTGTTTATCCTAATCACCCTCTAATTGATCAATTCTTGCAGTGATAGATTCTAAGGAGAGCTTTGGTTGGTTTTGGGATTGCAACCCCTAGCCATAGTGAGTACTGTGGTTCCTAGTAGGGTTACTAGAGTTATATGGAAAAATTATCAAGGCAAAAAGATGATCATAATGGGACAATTAGTTAGAAGAGGTATTTTTTTTATTTTTGTAATAGTGTAAGGGCTGATTTTGCAACCAAAATTTGAAAAGTATACATAGATTGGGAGAATTTTCTTTAGAAGCTTTAGACTTGAGAGTGGTGCAATGGTTGAACCTAATATTGGGACTGAGCCATAAACATGTAAGCTAGAATTGTATCCTCAGGGCATGCAAACAATAAAAATGACCATTCTTATTGGGGAAAGTCACTAGGTTGCACAAGTGTATCCAAATTTTATTTTTTAGCCTAGATCTAATTGCAGAAAGGAATGGCTTAGCAAAAAGGC
This sequence comes from Cunninghamia lanceolata, assembly GCA_027924645.1. Taxonomy (NCBI): domain Eukaryota; kingdom Viridiplantae; phylum Streptophyta; class Pinopsida; order Cupressales; family Cupressaceae; genus Cunninghamia; species Cunninghamia lanceolata. The sequence goes on from BSBN01000402.1 coordinate 6,933,571, forward strand.
TTCTACAAGGCATGTTCGGTCTATGATCTTATGGATACACATATTTCATTTGTAAATAGTGTTGGAATAATATTTTAGGCAACTAACTACTGAGGGTAGATTGTACCTATATCCCACTATCTCATCTTCAAGGTACAATACAAGTAACTTCCTAAGGCTAACCATTTATCGATGCATCGCAAATTTTAGACAACCAAAGGCTACCTACGGATAGGTTTCAAAAAATCCTAAGGGCTCTTTCAACATACTTGAGGGTACATAAATGTTTATGACTATATACAAAGGTTGTCTTAGGCCTAGGTATTGGAGTCCAAAACTCCTCACTTCACTATACCCTTTTATGGGGAACCCAACTTAACCAAAAATGACAACTCTTTTTAGGATATTTCAAAACCCTTACCAAGATTTCTAGCCTAAAAAAAGAAAAAATCTACTTGCAAGGTGTTGGTGCCTGAATTGACTGTCAGTTAATTTAGCAATTTTCATGCAGGCACCTTCCCAAAAAATCCAAAAAATTTCCTAAGTGTTGGTCCTCAGCATTTTTTCAACAGCAGCATCATATTTTCTCCGAGGTGGTCAGCATCATCATGATTTTCTGTCGACCAAATTTGTCATCAGGATCATCTTGTTTCAATATCGGGTGATGTTGGGATATCATCCCGATCCTGCAGTAGAGCTACAGTGCACCCTAATGTTCTTTGAGTTAAAGGGGTCATCATCATCATCCTTTTTATAGTGCATCATGATATTTTGTTTGGGGGGTGATATTCCGAAATATCAGGTTATCTTACTAATATCACCCCGGCGCCTATATGGCGATGACGTCATCCGGATATGAGAGTTGTGCGGTATGCAGACGGGTGATGGTGACATCATCAGGACATGATGATGACGTCATCAGGATTTTTGAAGGCATCGGCGAGACCATGGGCATCGGCAAAGGAGTTTTGTGCTGGCCCGATGGTCTATCTCTGGCTGATGGAGCGGATTGTAAGGTAGGCATCGGCGAGACAATTGAGATCGATGAGAGATTTGTGGGGTTGGCCGATGGCCTAAGTCTTAGCGATGGGCTTTTGGAGAAGGAGCGTGTGTCGAGTGTGGCAAAAGCGCTCGACACCTATCATGGTCGCAGCCATGCTTTTAAAGTGTTGAAGGAGCCTCCGTACCATGCATGTGGGATTATTCCCCTGTATAATTTGAACCTGCGGAGAAGTGCGTTTTGGCAGGAATTTCTCTTTTGAGCGCAGCGATGGTTTCTAGGTAGGCCGTGGGTGGTTGGGCCATAAATGGCGACAGTACAGGGGTATGGGCGATGGTACACATGATCAGGTTGCCCAATTTTTAGCATGAAGACTTCTAGATGGCGGCACAAGGCTCGATGCTTCCCTTGTCTGTTGCAGTAATAACTTCTGAGCGCCATTCTTTCTGATGGATATTTTTGGCCGAATTTTTGGTCAACCATGTAATTATTGCTAGGGGTGCACTTTCTGGCCGATATAGGCAGACTGTGTTACCATTGTTTAGGTGGTTGAAGGCCTGAGGCATTTTTGTGTAAATAATGAAGAACAGGGCATGATCTTGGCTGTTTTATCCCATTTTGGAGTTTATGAGTTGCAACATGAATGTATTTTGCACATATTTTCAGTTTCAGTGTTAATGTCATATGAAAAATGCTTATTGCATGTGTCTATCTGCTTGTCTCCATTTGCTGCATGTTATTCTCCTTCTTTTGAATCTGGTTGCATGTCAGCAGGGATATCTGTAAGTAGAGGCAGTTAGATACCCATTCTTGGGTGATGTTTGTAAGGCAAGCATCAATCCAACCCCCTGAAACTCGAGTGAAAGTTGCAAACCATCTGTTGTATACGTCTAGTTGACTCCTTGCCCAATGGATAGGCACCAGTCTGCTCCTGGATCAGTAGTTATGAGCCAAAACCCCTCGTCTTGCATCCAGGACATTATGTCCACCCATTTCATCACTTCCACCTGTTAGTTGTAGGAGTAGGATTAGGAACCCCCTGCATGCTCTCATACCCAACCAGACATATATGTCCAAGAATGTTGCCCACCTTGTGATCTATCATACAGATCTTGGTCCATACATGAGAGTATTCTGCCTGTTGTTGTCAAGTTAGATGTTTCCATCTTTGAGCTAGTCAAGGTTACATCTTGAGTTATAGGGATCCCCCCCTTGGTGCGGCAGAACTAGAAGTGAAGGGGAGGCAGCTCACGCAACCTCCTGTGTTCATTGGCTGAATCTGCATGTGCATAGGAACTGGCAAACCCTGATGCTGATTCAGAAGAAAAACCAACACAAGGGAAAATAATTTGGACACTCAAGAAAGATATTTAGTGTCCTACTTTTGTAACCACTTTTTGATCACCAAGATCCCTAGAGGGTGAGGTGAGAGCATACGGTGGACAATTACAAAAGTTGTAAACTAGAATTGCCACTATAGAAACAACCTTGGAAAGAGCTCTAATACCACTTGTGATGACCCTACAATAGAAATAACACAACGCACACGAAAATACATGGAATAAAGAGAAATAAAATGCTTTATATTATCTTTGTAGTGCCACTTCAAGGGGGCAGTCCTCCTAATTTAGCATACACTCCAAATATGATATCCAAGATACCATTCACTTGGGAAATTATTACAATATAAATATTCTTACGAGAGACATCTACATCGAGCCCATGCATGAGGGATAATTACTTTAATCTAAGTATGTAATGTAACGACTTACAAAGCATACATGCATCCACAACTTTATTTAATATTATCTATGGCTAAATTAGAAAGCATATGCACCCAAACTAATACTAGCTAATAAAATTACATATAATAGAACGGGGCTCCTAATACTTTACTTTCATTGTGTTTGTTTTAGCAATAGTTTCTCTTTCTTTGTGCTTGTTGGTAGCTCTAGTTCATGCCCCCTACTAGTTCCTTCTATAGAATGAGGCCCTATCCTACTAGGACCATTCCATGTCACAGTCCCCATTTGAACCCATCCATGGTTAGTTCTTCTTCCTTCTTCATTTCGACTGATGAGACCATGCCCCTTTTCCCTCCTATAAACAACTTTGATCATGAAGCCCAACTTGACTTACAAAACTGAATGAAGATTGTCTCTCAACTTCAAGAAGTCAATAATGTCATTAACCCTAAGATTGCTCATGTTCCCTTTGACTTGCTTGATTCCTTCTGCAACCTTATTTTGACCAATCTGGCAAGGTTGGAAGTGATGTGGAAATAGGGCATATTGTGCATGCACATGCTCCTTCTTCCAATATTGTCTAACCTCCCAATACTACTTTTACTACTTCTTCCTCTATTGCTTCTTCCATGCCTATTCCATACTCCACCACCCATACTTCCTCCATCCTTCCTTCTCCCATTGAACCCCTTCTTCAATCCAATATACCACCCTTCATATTTCTTTCCATTTCTTCCTTCTCCATGCCACCCCTTCCTCTTCCATTCTTCCTATTCCTCCCCCTACTTCTCACCCCACCCACATCCCTTCCTACATTCACATGCTTATGATTACTACTATTTCTCCACCTACAACCACCATGCCTCATTTAATCCCCCACCTCCTCCTTCCTACCCCATATTAACATTCTACTCCTTTTGTCTTTACTATGTTTACAATGACCACATCTTGTGCAAGCTTTTCCCTAGATCACTTAAGGAGCTTGCACTCGGGTGGTTTTATTCCATGCCTCATGCCTTCGTGCATAACTTGAAGATTATAAATAAAGCTTTCATCACTCATTTCCAAATTTAGACCTCTCTTGAAGTCATCTTCACCAACCTTATACACTATAAACAAGGACAAAACAAAAAGGTCAAAAGCTTTTTCTTGCTTCCAATCCATATTAGCTAAGATGCACTACCATCTCCCAAACATATAGATCCAACATGTGTTCATTGATAATCTTATTCCCTTCATTTAAGAGAAGATTATGTAAACAACACTTTTGTAGACCTATGTGATACATGTAGTTACTATGAAACTAAAATGGACAAAGTTAACAAGGGTTTTACAAGTACACCTCCAACATCATCCAACAACAACAAATTTACAAAACCATACAAGAAACCCTTTGCAACAAACACCAACACAGATGATGTAGTCAACATAAGTGACAACCACCCCAACTCAAATTACTTTTGGACCTCTTCTTTTGCCTCCCCCTCCATCTTTTGCTAATGCCATTTCTATTAGACCTTGACTATTTGGATAGTTCAATAGGCTGGTAGAATCTTGCCAAGCCATTATGAACAAATCACTTTCTACCAGCCTCCTTCAACTTCCACCTATTTGTCCTCTAGACACTTTGCTTCCACTACTTGATAAGTATAATACAAACACCTTCTATCAATACCACAGAGTTCCCGAACATGACATAGAACAATGTATGGGCCTAAAACATAAGGCTCAAGACTTAATAGACAACAACATTATCTAAGTTGATGGCCTCAATGACAAAGGAAACCCTTTCATAGTACCTCCCAACCAAAACCTCCAAATTTTCACAAAATCATTTCAATAACTTTGAAACTAGGGACACTCTCCCTTCTTTGGAACCTCTTCCTCCTAAAGATGAGAATTTATTTGATCCCATTCTTGAGACTACCAAAAATGTCATTGTGTCCTTCCAACACATGGTGAATATCATAGACATGGATATACCTAATGAGAGTTCTAAATCTTCTGACTTGTATGTGTTCTTGCATTAAATTTTCACCCAATGAAATTTTGGATAGTAACTATCATGAGCCTTTATATATTAGTGGACTAATTGATGTCATGCTTTGCAATGGAAGTATGGTTGGTCTAAATTATTCCTTCCAGATTGTTATAGAAGAATACATTATACCACACATACACATCAAAGTCCTTCCTACATCTAGGGTGACCTTAAAATGTTGCAATGGAATGCATATTGAGACTCTAGATAGCATTATCCTACCTATAGAGATTGGGTTGAGGGTTGTTGAGATCCTTGCACATGTGGTGCTGGTTTTTGACCATTTTCACTTATTGGATGGCCTTGGATAGATCAGTTTTGAGCTATTCCATCGCTTTTGCACAAATATGCTAAGTCCCTTCATAAGGATTGTCTTATACTAGGTCAATGTTTAAATCAATATGCACTAATGCCAACTTTAAAATGGACAACTTCATTACAAAACCAAGAGATTCACCACTATAATGATGAGATAGAATATATGAAGAATACAATAACTTCATGGCTGAAAAATATCACTTTTACAAAGGCAACCCTAACTCTAGACATTTTAAATTTCCTAAGCTTACATTGACCAAGCCTACAACTAGTTATGATCTTAATTGTATTCTATCACACTGACCAAAAGAAAAATAATATCCTTGTTCTCCTCAACAACACAATTGCGACCACCATTTGCCATAACCCCATTTCACCAATGATAGTTATTACAACATGTGATGTATACTCTATCATGTTATAATAAAAATTTAGGCAGTGTTTTTGGTTTGTGATTTATTATTTTTGGTTATTTGTCATTTTTTCCGCATATATATATATATATATATATATATATATATATATATATATATATATATATATATATATATATATATATATATATATATAATTAATTTGTTATGTATGTATAATTTTTATTGGTTTTCAATTCCTTTCTGTCTATTGTAATTTGCATTTGTTAGATTATATTTGTTCCTCATTTTTGTTTCGTGTAGGTTTATTTAGGTCTAGTCCTTGCTCTTTTTTCTTCCCCCCTTTTTTTTTACTTCTTTCCCTTCGTTTTGTTTTTTGGTTCCTCCTTTATTTCCTTTGTTACCTCTGACCTGATTGGTTGTCATCTCTCTCCCCTTTAGAATTCTTGGTTTCCACACCACTCCCTTTCTCTTTTTAAGGTAGTCTTCAGTCTGCAAGTTATCTTATGTTTCTCTTCTCTTGCTATCTTTCTCCTGATGATGGATCATTGAGTGTGATCCGAAACGTTGAGGAAAAAACAACCAACACGGTCAAATCCAGAAGCAATTATACAACTAAGAACTTTTATTTCACTAGGAAAATCTAGAAATCTATAATATATTATTTGTAAATTGATTCTATTTCTTACATTAGGTAAAACAAAATTGTTTATAGCTTTATTTATATATGTTTAACGGATTATTTTTTTATTTAGTAGATAGTGACAAGTATTTGTTGTTGGATGAGCTAAAGGGGCTCTATAATGTCTAGTTCATAAGGCACAACACTTGTTAAAGGTTTTGCAAATGGGGTAGCAAGCTAAGTGGACTTGATCTTGGGGGAAACTCAATGGTTAAGCATGCTTGAGTTGGAGTACTGCTAGGATGGGTGCCCTCCCATGAAGTCCCAATGCTTTACCCCTGAGAGCATCGCCTAGATACAACGAATGAGTAGACTATTCACATTCATGAAAGAAATATTTATTTGAACCACTACTTACAAATTATGAATCAATGAGTTTAACTCGAAAACTACTTGATAAAACAGTAAATACTACTGATTTTGAGTTGTCCTTACTGTTTATAGAGATCATTTCTCGCTCCGCTAGAGTGTAGTGTGGCTTTGAACAGGAGGTATGAATATGTTTGGTATAATGCAGCCAAAGGACATACTTAGGACATGGAGATATTGTGTCGTCTTGCTTGATTTTGTGAGGTCGAATTGAGTATTTGTCCTGTCGACTTCGTCCCCTTTATGATCTTTATCTCTTGTGAATTACGCTGTCAGATTTTGTTTTTGGCTTACCTTGAATTATTACGGATTTTGGTCGTAACCCTTGTCGTATCTAATGTTGATGTGAAATATTGCTCGAGTCATTTTCATGTGGGATCATTTCATGTGTTATCCAAGTCCTAAGTTGGTATTATGATCTTGACAAGGTTAGGAACCTTAGCGCACAATAGTTCTCAAAATTTTTTAATTTAATTTGTTTTGGTCCCCTAAAATTTTGATGGGAAATGGCCATGCCACGGTGGCGAGGGAGTTTGGGAAGGAAAGGACATCCTTCCAAGTTCCTATGCATGCATTGAATAGAATTAAATTGGAAAGTCCTTTGTGGGATTTTTAGGAAAAGGAGGAAGGAAGGAAGATTTTTATGGTTTTATTATACAATTTGTGGGCATTTGAAGGTTAGCAGCTTTGGAGGAGCATGCAGCCATTTTGAAGGCTAAATCTTGCATCTTGGGCATTGAAAACTGTATAAAGGATGGCTTGGAAGAGGGAGGAAAACAGTGGAAGAGGTGAAACCTTTAAAACAAGGTGAAAGTACCCATCAACCTTTCGCTAGGCCTAAACAATATCAAATTACCTTCATTGATCTCTATCGGCAAACATACACTATTGGCCAACACAGAAATCCTTATACCGATACAAACCGGTTACGCCGATGCACCTTTACTTTATACATTGCTTAACTTCTTACTGCTGGTTCCCTCACCGCTGTTACCAGTCAATATTTGCATCTTACGAAATGCACATACAACCATCGATATATACAATTTCTGTCGCACATACAATACATGACCTCCGATTGCCGGTATCCCTTTGTATCTCCTCCCGTTTTGACCTGTACAACCGGTCATCACTTGCATCTATCTTAATGCATCTTCGCAACATACATTTGTAACATACAACCTTCGATATGCAATTGACGGATACACACATAATGCTTTCACAATATACAACTGTGGTATACACATACACTGTCTCTCCCCATACAAATGACGGATACACATAAAATGTCTGTGACATACAAATGCAGGCTACTCACGAAATACTCTCCCATACATTTGCGGGATACTCATGAATGTTCTCACATACAATAGCAATATACACACAGTTCGCATATTCGATGGATAACATGAACTCGACCCGATCTAATCTTCTGCAATTCTTGTAACCGAACAAATGACACAGAAACTATAAAACTCAATAAAGCAGGAATAAATCTACTTCTAAGGAAGCCATTCCACTAGTTTCGAAGAAACCTCAACCAGTGGAATGCTTCCTCCTTACATTCCCACGATTACACCAAAACACAAACTTCTTTTATTTCTTCACAGAATTAATTTACAATCTTTCCCCTCTAAATCTGACTGTCTACTCTCTATATCTTTACGAATACAGACTCAGCAATATAGAGACTCATTCGGCAGTTACCCACGGTGGAAGACGAACCACCTCTGCCGTTTCAGTTACAAACTTTGTTCGATTACAATTCTTTTTAATTCTTTTCTTGACACATATGTCGTTACATAACATTTGGACAAAATAGAAAATGTAAGGGAATCTTTCAGATTCGTTATGTTTTGAGGTGCTCCTGCACCAGAGGGAAAGAACAAGAAAGAAAGAAAAGGAAAGAAGAGGTTTGAAGGAAGTGGGAAGGCTAGAGAACTAGGTGATATATGTTGAGTTTTAATTCTTATTTGCTTATTTTTCTTTTGATATTGATGCTTAATAGGTATAAGCGTTTTGATTTGATGAATAAGTTTTTCTCATCTGTTGAGACTAAGTAGGCAAGCATAGTTTTCTTGAAAACACTTGCATTTTGTTATTTCAAAATGGGAACCTTTGTGCCTCCTTTGGGTTTATGAATTCAATGTGTATGCCTTGAGCTTTCAGTTGCAACTGTTATGAGAAACCTTGAGGGTGCTAGATTATGTGAATTTTTGAGCAAAATAATGAAGTTTATGTTAGGCCCAAACAGAGCAGAATAGAAATAAATTATTATTGCATATCATTGTGTTATGTCTGGAAGTAATGTTTATATTCTTATTTTATAGGCAGAAGAACAGTTTAATTGCCACAAAGCTATCTAAACTGAAAAATAGATTACATAAATTATAAAAGTGTTAACCATGATGATTAATAAGTTAACAGTTTAGGATTACCTCCCTTGCTTGTGTGTGGTGGTTTTCTTGTATGTTTATATATTTTGTTTCTACTGGAGTCTTACCTGAGTACAAGGTTCACCATGCCTCAATGGATTCATGCTTTTTTCTCGGGGGAAAAGCCATGGCTGTAATGATTCCTGGTGAGAGATATACTTTAAGTGGAAATGTAAAATGTGGGTCGTTGTGTTTGGTTCCTCCATGTTCCTATGTATGTCTTTTCCTACTTTTGGGTGGACATTTTCACACCTCCCGGGAAGGTGGCTGGGTTGGTGTTCCATGATAGGGGTTCACTATCCCACTACAAACTACCACCCTAATTGACTCTTCAAAGGCTTATTGGAAGATACTTGTAGAGTTGACTCATTATCTTGGCAATGGGGTCTGTGTTACAGAATATGACACAATTTGAAGATTCATTTCTTAAGGGTTCCTTTGTAAATTGTTGTGAAATTCGTAATCTTTATCCTAACACTGTTAGGGAGATTTCAAAAGGGTTCAGTTTGACCCACTGTATGTAAGGGTTTAAATTTCTTTTGGTCATGAAATATCTGTAGCTTTATTGCTTGAAGGCGTCATTATTTATATCCTTCTTCACAGAAGAATGCCACTATACGGTGAACTTCTATACATTTCAGTTCATCTTTCAGGCAAAGTAAAGTTTATGAAATCTTATAAGGTCTTTATTATTGCTTATTTGTTTACAGTTATACATTGAAGCTACTGTAGGTTGCAGTAGGGTTTGATTGCATTTTCATTGTGATGGGTATTACTCTTGAGTTTTTGGAAAACATATGATCTATGACATTATAACCTAAGTCAAACTCTCGGTGAATAATGAAAAGATGGGTCTGTAGAAGGCTGTAAGGATAATAGTTTAGTCATCAAAATCTATTTCTTTTATCCTTCTTTAGATATATAAATGTGATTGAGGGAGAAATCTTTGGCAGGTTTCTATTAATGCTCTATTTTGTTATAGTTAGTTTCTACCTATTTTACAGAAGTTCTTTCATCACAAATTTAAACCGTATAGGTTCATTCTCTTTCTTAGAGATAAACCATGATGAAGTCTTGGGAAACTAGAGTTATATTTATGGATTTTGGATTTGCCAACTATAACCTTCTTAAAGGACTGCACAGTATGTGTAAATTATATTGATTGTGTAATGTCTAAGTTCCCTGTCTGTATAAGTGTGTTTGTTCTTTTCATGGGAGATTAGGAAGGAAGAATCGTATCTTTCAAGGGTGTCTCAAGGAAAAGACTATAAATGAGATGGCCTTATCTTTAATTAGCATTCATGATCTCTTTTGTTCAAAAGTTAAATGTACTTCTTGAGTCTATACCTATCTATCCTCTCTTCCATACTTTCATCTCTTTAATTGTGACAGTCCTAATCCCTAATGGACTAAGTTTTGGATGATCCAATACTAGCGATGGTGTGATTGGTGGTTAAGGCCAAGGCAATGCAAAGCGTATGTTTTCATCTTGACTGCACCATGGTGACAGGAGCACTAGACTATTAAAGTTTTCTATGATGTTAAGAAGTGTGAAAGGTGAAGTTCTTAGTAGTTTTAATATCATTGATCTAAGTGGTAAAGAGGCAGAGATATCCTTCTAGTTTGTATAAATGGATGTGTAGTAACAGTTTCCTCTTGGCATTTAGTATGTTTAGAAGCATTTCTTGATTTTCACAAATTAATTACTCTATAACTAAATTCCTTGTGCTTCGTACCATCTTTTGATATAACTTATGTTAAGGGAATTGCTATAGAATGATTGTCATCATAAGTATCTATGCAGTATCTATTTATATAAACTATACTGTATAGTGGTTAGCATGCATAAACTAGACTGTATAATGGTTAGCATGCATCTATAGTGGACTGTTCGAAGATTTTCTTACTTCGGAAAAAGTGTATTGTTAAAACTATAGTAGAGGAGTGTGTTGTCTATTGGAATTATTATGAGGTTCGAGGCCACTTGGAGTTATGAGGTATTATGTAACCTCTAATCAGGGGTCTTACATATGTGTAAAATTGAACTATAAGTCCATAGAGAACTCACGTTTCATTTGAGGAGTGATTGTCGTTTGAACACTTGTCCTTTATGTTTTTTATTGTGTGGGAATTGGACTATATGTTTATGAATTTTGTTTTGAAACATCCAAAGGTAAATTTTATGTAATGGATTCATTAAGAGATTGATGTTTGTTCATGACTACTATATGGATGCCACATTTTTTGTATAAACAGATTTTATCTTATTATCAAGAAACTAATGTTAATTATAAATTTGAATGGTTGTGTATTATGCTCAAAATATAGTTTGTTTAGCTTTAAAGCTAATTAGGATTTTAGATTTGTATTCTTGGAACAAAGTCACTTCATCTAATTATAATTTTGAATGGTTGTGTATTATGCTTAAAATATAGTTTGTTTAACTTTAAAGCTGATTAGGATGTTAGATTTGTATTCTTGGAACAAAGTCACTTCATCTAAATCTAAACCTAAAACCTAAAGCCTTAACCTAACTCTACAGAATTCTTCTTACACTTGTCACTTCTTCAACCTAAACCATACCATTACCTTGAACAATAGACCTATGGGAAAAGATCAAACAATTGAAGGAATGTGATGCAGTCCTAAAAAAATGTACAGGGTTGGAAAAATACTAGAGAAATCTTGTAACCTTAAAGTGATTAAGTGACAATCATCATGATGGTCAAGTGACACTTGACTCATGTATGAATAATGCAATTAGTCAAGTGACACTTGATGCAATGCAAGGTGTTATTATTGGTTAAGTGTTATGTCGGAAAATGTCCCCTTGGGGGCTTTTCCCTTTTAAAGTTTAGCTCCTGGGTTCTTAGAATGCATTTAGAGCATATTGCATGTTAATTTTGACTCCCGATGAGAAAACCCCGAAGTCTTGTGGCAAATAGGACCTAGGGGTGCTATTGAGATGACTCCTACCTAAAATAGGGGGGATGCCCTAATTTGAAGTGTCAGTTATATGATCATTGTTAGGTCCTATGCCAACACCAAAAGTTTAAATTATGAAATTCTTAGCGAGAATGTGTGTTGTTGCATATATAAACATGTTTAGGTTTTCATTTGTAAACTAGAAGATGATTGTGAACTTTATGCATACTTGTGATTTTAGAGCATCCTTGATATTCATTGTTGTAGAGCAGAGCATTGTTATTATTTTTATGATTGCAGATTTAGCTTCATCTTCTCATGTGATTGAAGAGCCTTCATTTATGTGAGATCTACACTTCTAAGGTGACATTTACTTGTATTTAAATCATTTATCATTTGGATTTTGCCTCTATCCCATAGGGATACGCACTCTTATCTGACAACGGTGTTCAAAAAACTTGAATGTCTCTCTGGGGCTTGACTAAGGCAAGCCTCTAAACACCACAACCCCCAACCACACTCCTTTGTGATTACAGGTTATAGGTACCAAGTTTCATGGAGTGGAGTTGCAAAGGAAGGTTGTAGACAACAAGGATTCAGGATCCGAAAGAAAGAAGCGAAACTAAGCTTTTTCGGGACATGGACGCCTAGGGCAATGTCCTCCAAAGGTACAAAGATAGAAATCAGAGTTACATGGACATTCCACATCTAAAGGAGCTTCTACATCCTGAGAATCAGCCTGCCTTAGACAAGGGCGCCTAGGGCAGTGTCATCCGCATTTTGAGTGACGAAAACATATGGAACAATGATTATCAGTGCCTGAAGGAGTTCTACATTCCATGAAGAAAATAGTGCCTTCGACTTGGGCGCATGAGGCATTGTCCTCGAATATTCCAAATTCTAAACTTCAAAAAATGGTTAGTTATTAATCACTGTCCTTTTCCTTAATCTATAAGCATTTATCAAAATTTACCAGTTTATTCACTGTTTTGCATAATTAGGGTTTCTTACATATTTGAAGTTACATTAAGGAATTAGTTAGCAAAATTTTGAGCTTCCACATCATTCCAAGTGATAGCCCAACTTGTTAGGTGAATGCTCTTGCTTAGTAGAGATTCAACTCGGTTGATATGTCCTTGAATGTGTTGGTGCTTAAATATGTATATGCAGGCCCCTTCCCAAAAGTCCAAAAAATTTTAACTCTTTTAGCCTCTGCAGTAGAGAAAAATGCAAAAATCAATTAAGGTGCAAGTGTCTTTGTATATACAAGGGTGTTTGTATATACATGCAGGTCTAATGTACATTGGCGGGCTTGAAAAATCTCTATCGGCCTCCAAAAAGTGGTGAAAAAATGAGTCATATGCATTTTGCAATGCATATCGGGCTTAGAAAGGTGCATGTACAAGGGGGAATCTTTTGCAGATTCCTGGGAATATTCACTGCTTGTATATCGACTCTGCTTGTATATCGAGCTTGCATGTCTAAACATACAACGACTATATACAAGGGAAAAGATGCAAAATGGAATGTATGTTTGACATATATTGGAGATGCACAAGAGAGAATGTATATTGCAGATCCCAGGAATATTCCCGGTTTGTATATAGGGTTGCATGTAAAGGTGCAAGGAAGAATATACAAGGCCCGATATACATCTGCTACAGTGCAAAGGATGCATCGGCCGATGCATATGCAAGCAAAAGATACAAGGGCCGATGTACATTTGGTGGGGCCAGCGGATATGCAAAGTAGAATGTGCATCGGCGGCAATATACAAATAGGCACATACAAGACAAGTTACAAAGCTAGGGCCCACCGCTTCTATATTTATGGTTTTACATTCAAACATACATTCAAATATACATTCTAAATATGCAAGCCAGAATCTAAAGGAATGTGCAGTCTGGTTGATAATGGTTGGAATCTGTGGATTGCATGTATGTTGCATTTGTATATGCAACATACAAGCCAATATACAAAACAAAGGCATACATTCCGGACCCGAAGGAAAAGTCAAAGTTGGCAGATAAAACACTGGCGTCCGCGGCATGTATATTGGATGCTTGTATGTGTGCCGATAGACAAAGGTTAGGTACAAGTCGGATTTCAAAGCGACTTCAGCATGCTTCATGAAAATTTGAAATCCGCGCCTTGTATATATAAGTTGAATGTATATGCACATATACAAGGAAAGATGCAAGGTGGACCCGATTGAAAATTCCAATTTGCTCTATAACAGCTTGGGGTCCGCCTTGTATGTTGAACAGTTGCATGTATATGTATCCTGCATATACAAAGATGTAAAGAGCGATTGTATATGCATATGTTTTTGCATATACAAGGGCAAAAAGGCAAAATACAGGGGGGAAAAGTCAGTGATAGAAGTGTGGAGTGCCTACGTGGCACGTTATCATTGGCTACTGACTTTTCTGCAGGATTTTGAGCCATGGATCTCAGCGATGGGAGGGAGATCGACGGCCCTGTTTTGAATGCTTGACGAAAGAAGGATTTTCTGTGTGTCTGCACCAGTTCGAGCGGGAAACTTCATAGCACGGACCATTGCTGCATCTCACGGGTAGCTGAGGCATTAATGGTGGAGTTGCAGCGGTATGGGTCAATGATGGATGGGCCAACTACCAGATTTAAGATGCAAGTCTTTGAACGGCAGCTCAGATCCTGATTCTCACCTGCTCTCTTCCTCTGTTTCCCAGTTGCATTCAATTTTTGAGCACCAATCTGAAGATGCATTGTATGTGGCAATTTTTGAGTTGACCATTGTAATTTTGGCTGAGTACATAGTTATGCTATAAAATGCAAACTGTGTCACTCATATTGAGGTTGTTGAAGACTTGGGCAATTTTGGGGGAAAAATAGGGAAAAATAGAGAATTTTCCTGTTTGCTTTATCTCTGAGGAGTTTATGAGTTGCATCTGAGTGTATCTTGCACATATGTTTAGTTTCTTGTCATTATATATGAAAAATGCATTGTTGCATGTATTTTATCTGTTTGTCTCCATTTGTTGCATGCAATTTCTTCTTTTGAATTTGGTTGCTAAGGGTTTCTCAAATTCTTGGGTATAGATTTCTATATCACATGCCTAATCTCTAACTTCCATTCAAGGAGTGGATTAAATCATTTTAGGTTAAGTATGGAGAAGATTGTATGTCGACTGGGATATTTGTAAGTAGAGATAGTTGAATACTTATCCTTGGGTGGTATTTGTAAGGCAAACACCAGTCCTAACCCCTTGAAACTTGAATGACAGTTGCAAGCCATTCTTATGTATACATCTAGTTGACTCCTTGCCCTGAGATAGGCACCGGTCTACCCTTGTGCAGTAGTTATGATCCAAAACTCCCCGTCTTGCATCCAATCCATCAAATTCAAATCATTCCATATTTCCAACCTGTTAGTTGTAGGAGTAGGATTAGGAGCCCCTACATACTATCATCCTTAACCAGACACATATGTCCGAGAATGTTGCTAACCTTGTGATTTGTCACACAAATCTTGGTCCTAAAATGAGAGTATTCTGCATGTTATCACAAAGCTAAATCTTTATGTCATTGGGTGAGTCAAATTGTCAAATCTTTAGCTATAGGGATACCCCCTTGGTTCGGCAGAACTGGTAGTGAAGGGGAGGCAGCTCACGCAACCTCCTGTATTCGTTGGCCGAATCTGTCTGTGCATTGGAACTGGCAAACCCTATGCTGATTCAAAAATAAATACCAACAGAATGTTTGTAGTGAAAGGACGATCTAAACCAATCAACACCAAAACAACAAATTAAACACCATCTCCCCTTTTCATAGAAAACATTTTGGTTAACCCATGTTTTTTGAATTTTTGCACCTTGTTGAGTGTTGTGTGATAGATTTGCATTCATTCATTTTATTGCATTTGAAAACCTACAAAAAAATTGAAAATTTTGAAAAATTTGGCATCTTAGGCTTGCATTTTGTCATAATTTGAATTAATTGGCATTTAATTTCTATTATTTTCATTAGATCTGATTTAAATTATAGAAATTCATCATTAATCATTCATTTGCATTGCATTTTTGTGCTTAATTTGGTGAAAATTGTTTGAAATTGTGCAATTTTCATATAACCTAGTTTTTGCATTAGCTAGGGTTTGTAGTTAAAATCTTGTTTCAGATTTTACTACTATTTTAAAACACTCATTAGGACTGATTTCTAATTGTAGTGTTCCATCATAGTGCTCTCTTTGGAAAAATTCATGTCCATGTTTTGAAAACCTTGCATTTTCACTAGATTTGGCCTTATCGTCTCTCTAGAATTGCATTAAAGACATGTTGTGAAATATATTATTGCATAATTGGACTGATATTGGGCTTATTACTTGTTGTCCTTCTTAAAAAATTTCACAACACCTCTTTCGTTAGTAAGTTGCATTGAAAAATTGGGAAAAAAAGTGAAAAAACAAGCATTTTTACATCATATTCACGCATAGTTTTGCATCAAAGGTGTGTTGTGAAGGATATTGCTGCATCATTGGACTGTTATTAGGCATTTGTTTTCTTCCCCTCATCAATTTCCTTACAACACTTCTTCTTTCACTCATTTGCATTGAAAAACGTTGAAAAATAAGCATTTTGGATCCTACACATATCTTGCTCCCTGGGTTTGTTCTATTAGTTTGTGCATTGAGAGTTGCATGCTTTTGTATGAGTATTATAACCAATTGCTCTAATAGAAATATCCCTTTAAGAAATAGAAGACTCATGCGATCTAGTGCTCCTGAAGAAAATGATATTCCTACCTCTGAAAATCCATTGAACACCTTTACAAAAGGAGAGACAAATATTGCAAGACACTATACCTCATACAACTACAATGGAAGACTAAATATTTCATGATGTTGAGGATACTATTGATGTGGTCATACATGTACCTAATGAGAAAATAAACAAACTTGATAAAGAGCTAGCCAATTTTCAAGCATTTGTGGAAAATGAAAGGATAGAGGAAGAGGCTATACCTACAATTCACAACATAAGAGAGTCGATAAAAGGAGGACAAGATGGTGTTAATGTATTTTGAGGCTTAGTGCATATTGTGCACACTAATGTTATTCCAGTGAATGAATGTGCAAAAGTTATTAATAACATGTCATCACTGACTCATACGCAAGTATCGACACCTATACCGACTACTGGAATGTCTACATTCACATCAACAATTTTAACTACTAATGCAAATGCTTGTAGTAGTGCTACCACTGGTATTGGAGTATCTAATGCCATTAATTCACAAAATTACAAAGCCGTGGGATTCAACTATCAGAACTTGGCACCTAAGGTAACCTCTTTTATGAATAATTACTCTCAACCACCCCTCCATCCGACTTATCCTCAACCACCTCTTACATACAACTATTCACAACCACCTTCCACTTATCACTATGTTCAACCACCACTCACCTATTCATGACCTTCACTTGTCACTACTCATGCTCAATCACCTCCACACTTCAATTCCAATTCCTCACAACAAACCACATCACCTAATGATGCCCTCCTAAACCAACTCTTGCAAGGCATGACTTATTTACAACAAAAGGTGACAAGATTGACAAATTCTTCACAACCTAATGTACCAACTTATCATGCCAGTAATCCCCTATCTTATGCAATCTTGAGAACTCCTTTGCCCGAGAGGTTTGAGACTCCTCGATTTGAAAAATATGGTGGAAAAGGTGATCCTAATACTCATGTGGCAACATTCATGGCTATGTGTAGTGATTTTTACTTTGAAGAGGATTTGTTAACAAAACTTTTCCCACGATCTCTCAAGGATACTCCTTTGGAATGGTTTTGCTCCCTACCTTCGAATTCAATACACTCTTTCTCACAGTTAGTCGATCAATTTTCACAACATTTTCAAGCAAACATTGGACCTCAAGTCTCTTTGATTGATTTAGTTCATTGCAAGCAAGGTCTGAAAGAGAAGTTAATTGAGTTTATTAATTGGTATCAAGCCCTCTATGCACAAATTCAATATCAGATGAAGGATGAGGATGTTCAGAGGGTGTTTATTACAAATTTACAACCAAACATCCGTGATAAGATTCTCTTAATGAAGTATAACTCTTTTCAACATTTATGCACCACCCTTCACGATTATCAGCTTTCGTCTAGTCAGTATGAAAACCAAAACTCATCAGCTCAAGTTGGTCAATCCATGGGTGGACCTTCAGAAAATAACTTTAAGAGGAATAATAAGACTTTCATCGAGGTTAATGGACAAAATTCAATCAATTTCTCACAAGTGTCCACTATCACTAATCTGAAGAGGACACCGTTTCAACAAAGAAAGTTTAATATGATATCTAATCCTATCATTCTATCATGAATCAAGTTGTGAGTAATAATCTCTTGAAGCTTCCTCCAATTAAACCATTGGATCCTAGTAGAATGTAAGGACATTATTTCGATGATAATTCTTTTTGTCATTATCATTGGCAATAAGGACATGATACTAAACGATGTATGCGTCTTAAACATGAAATACAAGACCTCATTGACTCGAATGTTATACAGGTATCTGGTGTGAATGATAATGGAAATAAGTCAATTTCTTCTCCGAATCAGAATTTACAAATCTTTACTAATCCTTTCCCTAAGCATATCGATAACAACATGATGGAACAAAACTTGGTAGAAGCAGAAGATGAGTATTTCAACTACAATGATGCAATAGCCACGGTAGAGGTGGATAAGGAAAATATTGAAGTATTACCTCATCCACGAAGGAATGATATTTATGTTGAGGTTCCTCCTCCATTATCCCTTCAAGGATCAGGAGAACACCAAAATGTATTGGAAAGACAAATGGAACAACCAAAACAAGAGATTATGACAAAAGAAAACATTGATATTGTTGGTTATTTTCCTAGACTGGATGCTTATTCCTAGTTATCCCTACAAGGTAGCCATCATTGATCAATAGGATTCCTGGGCTAGGGGCCAACACTATAGGAGATAGACTCTATAAATATCTCTTCTTCTTTAGGCTCTGCAAAACCAAGGGGGGTATTCCCTATTCAACATCCATGAAATGTATCTATGTACTAGCTGGGATGTTGACACAAAGTAGATAAATCCTCTCTTATGAAGACCAAAACTGTGAGATAAGTGCAAAGGGGCTAGCTTTGGGCCTATATTTAGTTGTAGACAGATGATTTCAAATCCTAAACTAATTCTAAAGTCCTAAAGGTTTGTATATGAAGTTTGAGTTTGATTTTATATTTGGATGCAAAACTAGGACTTTGGTTGTGACCTCAATACAGGACTGGATCGGTGCCTATCTAGGGCTCGGAGTCAATAGACATACACATGTGAATGAACACAAGATTATATTAATGACTGAGTTTCAAGGGGGTTGTTTAATATCTGCCTTACAGATACTTCTCAGAATTGAGTATTTAGTTACCTCTACTTAGAAGATCCTCACTACAATATATTCTTCTTAACACCTTAACCTAAAACATTTAATCTACTCCTTGAGTAGAAGTAGAAGATCAGGCATTCAACATATCAAATCTATATTCAAGAATCTTAGACATCCCTTAGTTGTTAGATTCAAAAGAAGAATACATTCATTTTGGAGACAAGTAACAGAACACATGCAAGCATTACTCATTTAAATCAACACGAAACCAGTAAGTTTATGCATTAAACACACAACATGAGACTCATAAACTCACAAGACAGCAAAGATAGAGTCACCAATGAAGTTATATTGTGTCACAGCACCAAAATTTCGTCCACTTTCCAACACACAGTTTGGCTTTTATACCCAGGCTGTGTACTTAGCAAAATTAATTACATGACAAGGTCAAAAATTCTGCCAGATTCAATGCATGAGGAATGGTGCTCAAAAATGTCAAAGCTGTGGTGAGACAAAGAGGAATGAATAGGTGGAAATAGGACCCGCACCGCCGCTCAAGGACATTCATCTTCAATCAGGTTGTTGACCCGTCCATCACCGACCCATACTGCTGTAACTCCGCCATTAATGCCTCAGCTACCCGCAGATCCTCAGTGGCGTGCCTTTGGAGTTTTTCCCGCCCAAACGCAACCTCAGATGCAAAGAAACCCATCACTGCAGCAAAATACAAAACCAGCCGTCGATCATCTCCCCATCGCTGAGATCAACGGTGCCAAAAAACGTTGACCAAGTCACCGACCAATTAGATCGTGCCACGGAGGCACCTCATGTTTCTATCGCTGGCTTTTCCTGTTCACATTTTGCCTTTTTGCCCTTGTATATGCAAAAAAATATGCATATACAAACACCACTGTTCGCCTTTCAAAATCCTTGTTTATGCAAAATGCATATACATGCAACCGTTTAATATACAAGGTGGACCCCAGTCAATTAGAGAGCAAATTGGAATTTTCAATCGGATCCACCCTGCATCTTCTTTCCCCGCATATCTCAATGTATATTTGCATATACATTCAATTTATACATACAAGGCGCAGATTTCAAATTTTATAAAGCATTTTGAAGTTGCTTTGAAATCCGGCCTGTATCTAGCCTTTGTATCTTCACAATGTATATCAGCACATATACAAGCACCCAAATATACAAGCAACGGACCCCAAATTTTATATACTGCAATTGATTTATCCCTCGGGTCCGAAATGTATGTCTTCTTTTGTATATCGGCTTGTATGTGCAAACATACAAATCCCCTAACATACAAGCAAGGAATCTTCTAGGATATGTGATATAGATTCTCTCTTATATGTCACCAATGTATATCAAACATACATTCATTTTTGCATCTTTTTCTTGTATATAGCCGTTGTATTTTAAAACATACAAGCCCGATATACAAGCAGACTTGATATACAGGCAATGAATTTTCTTGGGAATCTGTGAAAGATTCCCCATTTGTATATGCACCCGATATGCATTTGAAAATGCATATAACTTATTTTTTTCAAAGGCCGATGGAGATTTCTGACCCGCCAATGCATATACAACCCGATATACACTCAGAAGTGCATATAACTTAAATTTTCATCATTTATGGAACTTGATTTAGATTTTCAAGCCCGCTAATATACAACTCACCTTTGCATGCATAGAACTCAATATTTTTTATGAAGTGCAACAGGGACAGACGGTAAAATAGTGTTAGCAGCTCGGGGAACAATTAAACAAAGGCACTAAGGCTTTGAAGGAATACACACAAGAACCTGCAAACTGATCATAGAACCCTAAATTTAGGTGATCACCACCAAATATGATACAAGGTAGTTTTTCTCCTTATGATAGATAGAATCAACAAAATAAGAGAACTAAAAATTGGAAAGGAGCAAGATGGTTATTATCAATTGGAAATAACAGTGGTTCTCCTCCTCATAAGCAACAAAATATTTCACATACACAAGTATTTGCGAAATAAGCATTGCATGGAATTTCTGACAACAAAGAACACTATAATAAGAACCACTCAAGCTTCACACAAACCTTGATGGAGCATCTTTCCAAGATGCTCGCAAGTTCCAAATTTTAGTTCGATTGTCCCTACAGGTAAGTATTCCTAACCCTTTACCTCTATGTTGTGTTTCCCCCCGTGATGTGTTATGTGTTGTTTAGGCCTCCTAGGACAACCCTTGATTCTCTTGTAAGGTCAAGGATACCGAGAGACTGCCTCTATTGTGACCCTTCTTCTATTTGTATCATCATTCTGCTATTGATCTTCTCCTCTATTTTCATTGTTGTGTGTTGGGTTCTAGCGGCATAGTGTTGCGGTTGGTGACTTGGGGGCACCCTTGATGCAGAGCATTCAACGAAAGCATGGTTTCAATCTAACATTTCCCTTTATGACCCTTCGGTGAGACTAACTCATCGGTGGGATCTTGCACTTGTCCCCCGATACTACCACACACACCGATATGGCAAACTATTGTATATGCATAACATGACTTGCTACTATCGGTGAACTAATGTATCTCCAACTTGGTTCCACCGATACGGCCAGTCCTCCCTTGTATCCAACACAATGTATCTTCTTTATGTACATTCGCAACATACATTCTTAATATGCCTCAGCGATTTACACACTCAACATGCTTTTGCGAGATACACACGAAATGTTCTCAACATGTATTTGCGATATACACATGAAATGTCTATTCGGTGAAGCAGCACAAGTCTTACACTGATGATACTCCAGCACTTAGGCAAAACTTCACTTCGCCTAATTTTTGACTGAACCCTAGCACAAAAAATGCTAGGCTCGACTAGCACATCCCATGCTCGATCCCAACACTAAACATAAACAAAAACAAAAAGAACACAAACTGTACAGAAAGACCCATTCCACCAATTTCAAAGAAATCTCGTTGGTGGAATGGCTCAGTAATCCATCCGAATGACAAAATGGAAACTAATTACAGTGACACAGTGAAAGAACACAAAACACAACAGGGTCTTTTATTTATTTTGGGAACTTCTGCATTGAAAACAACTCTTCTATCTTCTCACTATTGTTCTACCACAAAACCACATAATTACTATCCTACTCTTCTTCTCTACTTCTTTTCACTGAACTGTTTATACATGTTCTTGTTCATGACAATTTGCATCGGTGGGAATGCCAACCATTCTGCAAATGCCAACCTATTCAGTTACAATGTGTTTGCTCTTCCACTACCAGACACTATGACTTGTCCTATTCCACTCAGACTCACACATGGCACTAGGCCTTACAATTGGTCACATGGACCTTATACAACACCAAAACAGCAAAAAGAACATGAAATTAATTAAGGTATCTAGGTGCCCCTACACCATACTCCCGGGGTTTAAAAGAACTCAAGTCCCTTGAGGAACCAAGTTGAAAATAGTAACCCCATGTTTGATGATGTTCTCCTCGTTCATCCAGGTAGCATCTTCATCAGGAAAACCATGCCATTTGTCTAGATACTGCTTGTAGATTTTATGCCTGGTCTTCTTCTGAACTTTGGTGTCCAAATTACATTCTACATGTACTGGCTGACTCGGTGGAAGATCAGAAATCCATTCTGCCACCAACGCTTCTATCACATCTGAACCAGCAACATTGTCTCCTCTAAATGGAAACAGGTCAGACACATTGAAAATGGGTGATATTGCGAAACCTGGAGGGAGTTCAATTTCGTATGCATTAGGCCCAAACTTGTGTACAATCTTACATGGACCTATCTTCTCCATAAGAAGCTTTGTGGGCTATCCCTTTGAAAGCCTTTCCTTCTTCAGATATGCCATCACCAGATCCCCAACTTTGTATTGGACATCCCTTTTCTTCTGATCAGCTCTCTCTTTGTATTTCCCTATGTTCTTCTGTATAGTTTCTCTGACAGCATCATGGATGTCTTTCATACTTACTGCAAAATCTTCTCCTTGTGCACTTTTTTTCTCCATATTCTGGAGATCCCTGAGCTCCAAAATTCCCCTGGGATGAATCCCATATACAACTTCAAATGGACTCTTTCCTGTGCTCCTATTAACAGAATCATTATATGCAAATTCTGCCTGTGGGATGATCATATCCCATGCTTCTCCATGTTGTTTAGTCAAACACCTCAAAAGATTACCCAGTGATCTATTCACCACCTCAATTTGTCCATCCGTCTGAGGGTGATATGCTGATGTGAAAGATAATTGAGTGCCCAATTTCTTCCACAATGTGCGCCAAAAATGTCCCACAAACTTGGGATCTCTGTCAGTGACAATATTCAATGGCAAACCATGAATTCTTACTATCTCCTTGAAGAAAAGACTAGCAATATGTGAATCATCATTAGTACATTTACATGGCACAAAATGAGCCATTTTACTAAACCTGTCAACAACCACAAACACACTGTCAAATCCTCTTTGAGTCTGGAGAAGACCCAAAACAAATTCCATACTGATGCACTCCCATGGCCTTTGCAGAATTGGAAGTGGTTGATAGAGACCTACATTTGATGAAGTCCCTTTTGCCTTCTGGCAAATGTTGCAACTTTCTACAAATTTCCTGACATCTGTTTGCATCTTAGGCCAAAAGTAAAGCCTTCTCACTTGCTCCAATGTCTTGTCCAGTCCAAAATGACCTCCAAGACTACCTCGATGCTTCTCTTTTATGATGTTCCCCCTCATGGAACACCTAGGTACACACAGTTGGTTGTCTTTGAATAGTAGCCCTTGCTGTAAAAAATATTTAGAAAAATTAGAATGATAGGAATCTGAAAATTGTGAACAAACTGCATATATCTCCTTGAAGTCCTCATCATCCTCATACATATTCTTGAGAGAATCCACTCCCACACTTTGCAACTAGATTTCCTGTATAGTGCACACTCTTCTGCTTAGAGCATCTGCCACCTTGTTGGCTTGTCCCTTCTTATGTTTGATGGAAAGAGTATACATCTGGAGTTGTTCGACCCACTTCATATACCTATGATTTAGTTTCTCCTGTGAATTCAGAAAACTCAAAGCATGGTTGTCAGTATAAACAATGAATTCCTTGGGCAAGAGATAATGTGTCCATTTTTTCAATGCTTGAACCATTTCATACAATTCTAGATCATATGTGGAATACTTTCTTTTAGCATTGTTTAGCTTTTCACTAAAGAAAGCAATGGGTCTACCTTCCTGACTCAAGACAACACCAATGGCAAGGTTACTGGCATCACATTCCACAGTGAGCAACTTATTAAAATCACCCAAAACCAAAATGGGTTTCTCTGCTATTTTCTATTTAAGAATCTCAAAAGATTCATCTGCTGCTCTATTCCAAACAAACTTACATTTCTGTCCTCCATTTATGGTATCCAGAATGGGTGTACAAACATGACTGAATCCTCTTATGAATTTCCTATAAAAAGTTGCCAACCCATGAAAACTTCTCACATCACTTACTGTTCTAGGTGCTGGCCAAGACAGAATAGCATTTACCTTCTCTGGATCCATTTTCAAACTACCCTGGGATATCACAAATCCAAGGTATGTGAGTTCTTCCTTCATGAAGACACTCTTCTCCATATTGATCATCAGTTTCTCCTCATGCAGCTTCTTCAACACCTGTTCCAAATGCTGCAAATGTTCTTCCTTTGTCCTGCTGAAAATCAAACTATCGTCAAGATAGACAACAACAAATTTGCCAATAAAATCTTTCAATACCTCATTCATTAGACGCATGAAAGTGCTTGGAGCATTGGACAGTCCAAATGGCATCACCACCCACTCATAAAGACCCTCATTAGTCTTAAAGGTTGTCTTCCATTCATCCCCTTGTCTAATCCTGATCTGATGGTGATGCAGAGCCAAACCCCTTAGCCTGCATTTCCCTTGTATGTGCATGTGCTACTTGCCTATCAGCACTATTACCATATCTCCTGCCAATGATCTTCACACATACAACATTCGACCTGTTATGCTGGTACCTATTACTGTCGCTACCAATTAGCACTTGTATCAAAGACAATGTATATTATCAATATACATTCAAAACATACAACCTGAATATGCATTCGGAACATGCATTCAACGAAGTCAACCACTGACTTTCCTTGTACCCAACTCAAAGTACATTCATCACATACAACCACAATATGCATCAACAGGATACATAGGAAATGAACCCAACACTCATTAGCGATATACACAAAATGCATCTTCGGGGAATCAACCCAAATCTTCATTGTTTGAACCTCTGCAAACCCAGCAACTCCACAACTGCATAGATCTGTTCCTCCACCAATCTCGCAGACCTTAGACTCCTTCAACCTAGCATATGACGGCGCTAGGACCTATCAAAGCATAC
Source organism: Cunninghamia lanceolata (assembly GCA_027924645.1). Lineage (NCBI taxonomy): Eukaryota > Viridiplantae > Streptophyta > Pinopsida > Cupressales > Cupressaceae > Cunninghamia > Cunninghamia lanceolata. The sequence goes on from BSBN01000402.1 coordinate 6,959,270, forward strand.
TGCACCTGATCCTGCAAACATGAATACGGACAAAACAGAAAATAAAACAAAAACAATGTACAGCCATTCCACTAATTTCGAAGAAATCTAGCTGGTGGAATGGATTAAGAAATCCATCCGGCCACAAAACAGCAAAATGATTGCACAGAGGAAAACCAGAATTCGATTGACACAGATACACTAACAAGATTCTTTTATTATGTTTTTCAGGAATGTATACAGACACTTCATTTTCACAGTTGCACACTCGATACAGTTCAACCTGTCTACCATATGATAATAATCATAATCGATCTAACCTTGGGTATTTATCTACTCACGATGAGTAGTACAACTCCACTCCAAGCGGCTGGGAGATCATTCCAAGTGGCTGGGAGCTCTAACAACCTCTAACTGCCTAACAACCTTCGAGATTACAAATTTGCCAAGTGTCTCGTGGGACTTACAACATAAACCTAAATGCAAATTACAATGACATGCATTGGTCAGATAGACCTTATTACATTGAATGGTCATTTAGGACCTTATTGGAAACATCAAAATGACATTAAACACAACATGAAATGAAATGCCTTCATGGAGGCCACTATGGTTTAGGTGCTCTTGCACCATACTCCCCACCTTGAAAAGAACTCATGCCCCATGAGTTAATCCTTTGACTTGATCCACCTTTATCTGCTACTGTTTCATGCCTGCCCCATGAGTGCTGGACTGCAACCTGCTACCATGGAAGTTAATACTCATGCCTAGCATTGTAGGCTCTTCTCACACCTTGCTGGTTATTCTTTCTGACCATCATCTATGTCTGAACATCTGCATTGGAAACCTTATTTACTACAATGGCAGAATGTGTTTTCCTTTCAACTCTTGTTGGCTTTAGAGGACAAACAATTGTCCCTACTATGATAGCATCCTTATCTTTCCAATCAACTTGTAACTGCTTGTAAACTTGTTCTTTGACCTTTTGTTGATCCACCTGATCTCTGTCAGTCAGAACTGAAATCTTCTTCAAACTGTGATCTCCTCTCCTGGAGATATCCTCAACTTCCTTTGACTCTGCTGTAGGCATCTTCACAAACTCCTTCTTATGTACCAAAATAATCTTTGCTATCTTCTTTGCTTCAGCATCCTCCTGCAATGGTGTCATCATAGAAGTTCTCCCATCCTTCTTGATGGTGTAGGTGTTAGCATAACCATCATACAATGCTCTCCTATCAAATTGCCATGGCCTACCCAAAAGTAGGTGACAACATTCCATGGGAAATATGTCACATAAAACCCTATCCTGATATTCTCCAATCTGAAAATCAACATATGCCTATTCATATACCAAAAGTGATTGACTATCACTTACCCAAGATGCTTTGTATGGACTTTGATGTGGAATCCTTTCCAGTTTCAGTTTATCCACCATTTCCTGAGATACCATATTATCTGTTGAACCAGAATCAATTACTACCTTGCATAGCTTACCTTTGCTTTTGCACTTGGTTCTGAAAAGTGCTCTCCTTTGTAACATGCCCTTAGATGTCTTCAAGAGTGTTCTCCTTAGCATCAATGCTTCTCCATCTTGAGCTGGGGCTGCACTTCCCATTGGAAGGTTAACACTTGCATCTACCTCCTCTTCTTGCACAAATTGAACCCTCTTGACATTCGTCCTATCACCTCTTGATGATGAACCCTGCCTTTCTGGACATTTGAATGTTGTGTGACCAATTTCATTACAATGATAACATCTCCCAGTGAAAACATTAGAACATCTACCACCTCCAAATCTGCCTTTTGTACCTCTCCATCCACCCTTGAAATCAAACTGATCTTGTCCTTTACTAGCCTCTTCTTGGTTAGACTCACCACTAGGTCTCTGGTTAGGACTTCTTCCTCCAAAACTGCCTCTAAAATTTCTGTCACCTCTTCCTCTATTCTACTGCTTGCCTTTCCTCTTCAACTTCTCTTCAGCTCTTAATGCTAATTGGAAACAACTATTCACTGTTTCTAGTGCTAAAATGTTGATCTCATCTTAGATGTTCATCCTTAGGCCTTCAAGTACCTATCCTTCTCTGACTCTTCCTCTTGTCTCTTTGATCTGAGACTAAGTTTATGAAACTCCTGTGTGTATGCATTCACATCAAGATCTCTCTGCCTAAGATTCTGCAACTTCTTGTACATCTAGACGTTATAGTCTAGGGGTAAGAACTGTGCCTTGAGTTTGGTCTTCATCCTTTCCCAAGAGGTTATCATATTCTTCCCCTCCTTGATTCTCTTTCCTTGTTCATAATTCCACCATGCAAGAGCAGATCCCTGCAATCTTGCCTTTGCCAACTTAACCCTCTTATCATCAGGGATTTCTTTATAGTCGAAATGATTGTTCAATGCCTCAATCCAATCAATCACCTCTTCATCTTCCATACTTCCACTATACATAGGCAACCCATCTATGGTGTCCCTATTAACTGACTTTAATGCATTTAAAAATGCCCTTTGTTCTACTAGTATCTCCTCTGCCTTTTTATTGGTTTCGGCAATTTCTGTATCTCCTTCATCACTGTCACTTTCAGCTTCCTTATCTTTGCTTTTGGACTACTTGAACTCTCCCAACTTGGATTCAAGCATCTCCTCGATCAGCTTCTTGATGGCATCCTGCGACATGCTTTTGGGAGGCATCCTCTCTACCTCTATTCCGCTATCTCTATTTGACATAAACATTCATAGATAGCACCCAAATGCCAACACACCTATAGATCCTCAATTTGACCTGCCACCCAAATCTTTTACTGAGCTCTGATACCACTATGATGCAGAGCCAAACCCCTTAGCTTGCATTTCCCTTGTATGTCCACGTTCTACTTACCTATCAGCACTATCACCATACCTCCTGCCAATGAACTTCGCACATACAACACTCAACCTGTTATGCCGATACCTTTTACCATCGCTACCGGTCAGCACTTGTATCAAAGACAATGTATATTATCAATATACATTCAAAACATACAACCCGAATATGCATTCGGAACATGCATTCAATGAAGTCAACCGTTGACTTTCCTTGTACCCAACTCAAAGTACATTCATAACATACAACCACAATATGCATCTGTGGGATACACAAGAAATGAACCTAATACTCATTAGTGATATACACAAAATGCATCTTCAGGGAATCAACCCAAATCTTTGTTGTTTGAATCTCTGCAAACCCAACAACTTCACAACTACACAGATCCGTTCCTCCACCAATCTCGTAGATCTTAGACTCCTTCAACCTAGCACATGATGGCGCTAGGACCTATCAAAGCATACTGCACCCGATCTTGCAAACATGAATATGGACAAAACAAAAACATTGTACAACCATTCCACCGATTTCAAAGAAATCTAGCCAGTGGAATGGATTAAGAAATCCATCCGGCCACAAAATAGAAAAATGATTGCATAGAGGAAAACCAAAATTCAATTGACACAGATACACTAATAGGATTCTTTTATTATACTTTTCGGGAATGTATACAGACACTCCATTTTCACAGTTGCACACTCAATACGATTCAATCTGTCTACCATATGATAATAATCATAATCGATCTAACCTTGGGTATTTATCTATTCAGGGTGAGTAGTACCAACTCCACTCCAGGCGGCTAGGAGATCATTCCAAGTGGCTGGGAGCTCTAACAACCTCTAACTGCCTAACAACCTTCGAGATTACAAATTTGCCAAGTGTCCCGTGGGACTTACAACATAAACCTAAATGCAAATTACAATGACATGCATTGGTCAAATAGACCTTATTACATTGAATGGTCATTTAGGACCTTATTGGAAACATCAAAATGACATTAAACGCAACATGAAATTAAATGCCTTCATGGAGGCCACTGTGGTTTAGGTGCTGCTGCACCAGATGGTATCCACTTTTGAGATCAATTTTAGAAAAGTACCGAGCTCCTCCCAAACAATCCATGAGGTCCTCTATTCTGGGCATAGGAAACCTATATCTGATGGTGATCTTATTTATGGCTCTTGAATCAGTACATAACCTCCATTTGCCATCCTTCTTGGGAGCTAAAACTGTGGGTACAACACATGGACTAAGACTTTTCTTCACCAAGCCCTTATCCAACAATTCTTGCACTTGTTTAGCAATTTCCTCATTCTGATTAGGTGTCATTTTATAAGTTGGTTTATTTGGCAATGTGGATCCTGGGATGAAGTCAATCTGATGACTTATGTCTCTCACAGGGGGTAGTGTATTGGGCATATCCTCCACCATGATACTCTTATACTTGTCTAACAATTCCTGCACTTCCTTAGGGACTTTTTCCTTGTTGTTTTTAGACAAATCAGAATAGTCTTTAGGTTTGAAAATCAGAGCATACCCCTGGGTTCCCTCTTCTTTCAGAGTATGGAGAAACTCTTTCCCACTCACTAACATGATACTAGATCCTACATTCTTGTCTACACCCTCTTCTAGTAAAGGATCCATCTTATACTGTCTACCATTCTTGGTGATAACAAAGGAATTGGATTTACCATCATGTTGGGCTTGTACATCATACTGCCAAGGTCTTCCTAACAATAAATGGCATGCATCCATGGGAATTATATCACACAAAAGTTTATCCCCATATTCCCCTATCTGAAATTCTACCCAAGCTTGTTCATCAACCAAGACTTGTTGCCCTTTGTTTAGCCAGGACACTTTGTATGGACTAACATGTGGCAATCTTTTCAAATTCAATTTCTCTACCATTTCTACTGAAACTAAATTTTCAGTTGAGCTAGAATCAACAATTACCTTACACCTTTTTCCAGAAACTTTACACAGAGTTCTGAATAGTGTCTTCCTCTGCGGTGGTTCTTTGTTCTATGGTACCTTCAACATCGCCCTTCTCATCATGAGATTCTCTCCATCTTGTGCTGGAGCTGCGCTTCTCATAGACGAGTTCACACTCTGACAATCTTATTCTTTAATCAGCTGGCTCCTTCTATCTCCTCCATAAGAGCTTGAGGCTTTCTCCAGACACTTGCCTTCTATGTGCCCAATTTGGTTACAATTATAACATTTTCTTGTGAAGACATTAGGACCTCTACCTGGTCCACCAAATCTGCCACTTCCATTGGGTCTCCTTCCTTTGAAACCCCCTCTGGAACCAGATTCTCCACTATGTTCTTGTTGATTGGACTCCCCTTGATTCTTCTGGAACTGATTTTTGCCACCAAAACTATTTCTGCCTCTAAAGTTCCTTCCACCTTTGCCTCTGTTCTGTTGTTCTCCTTTTCTTTTCTGCTTCTCTTCTACTCTCAGTGCCAATTGGAAGCACTTGTCCATGGTTTCTGGTGTCAAGATGGTAATCTCATCTTGTATGCTATATTTCAGGCCATTAATATACCTGGCAATTCTTCCCTTTTCATCCTTAGCAAGCCCACACCTTAGAGACAATTTGTGAAATTCCTCTGTGTAGGTGGATACATCCATATCCTTTTGTCTGAGGTTCTGCATTTTCCTGTATATCTACACTTCATAATCCGCTGGTAGGAACTGAGCCTTGATCCTCTCTACCATCTGACTCAAGGATGAGATCATGCTCTTGCCACTCTTCACCCTTTCTCCCTGGGTGTAGTTCCACCACGTGAGTGCAGCACCCTTCAATTTCATCTTTGCAAACTTGACTCTTTTATTCTCTGGTACCTCCTTGTACTCGAAGTAATTGTTCAAAGCCTCGACCCATTCGATGACTTCTTCTACATCCATCTTTTCGCTGAACATCAGAATCTCCATTTTTGATTCAGACGACTCCTTACTGAGTGTCCTTATGGCCTCCAGAAATTATTTCTGGTCCGCAAATATATTTGCCTGTTCTGGGGTTGTTTCCTCTTCCCCATCTTCTTCTTCATCAGATTCACCATCTGATTTCTTTCCTATCTTCAGTGCCTTCAACTCAGCCTAGAGTGTTTCCTTGATTCCAACCTTGATCATTTCTTCCATCTCTTGGAACTTTTTAAGCACTTCTGCTGTCATCACCTTTGGAGGCATGGCATTGGCCTCTCCTTTGCTCTCTCTATCTGACATAAACATTCACAGATCTATCACACAGAACGTCCAAGGCTCTGATACCAAAATGATGCAGAGCGTTCAACGAAAGCATGGTTTCAATCTAACATTTCCCTTTATGACCCTTCAGTGAGACTAACTCATCAGCGAGATCTTGCACTTGTCCCCCGATACTACCACACACACCGATATGGCAAACTATTGTATATGCATAACATGACTTGCTACTGCCGGTGAACTAATGTATCTCCAATCCGGTTCCACCGATACGGCCGGTCATCCCTTGTATCCAACACAATGTATCTTCTTTATGTACATTCACAACATACATTCTCGATATGCCTCAGCGATTTACACACTCAACATGCTTTTGCGAGATACACATGAAATGTTCTCAACATGTATTTGTGATATACACACGAAATGTATATTCGGTGAAGCAACACAAGTCTTACGCCAATGATACTCCAACACTTAGGCAAAACTTCACTTTGCCTAATTTTTGACTGAACCCTAGCACATAGAAATGCTAGGCTTAACTAGCACATCCCATGCTCGATCCCAACACTGAACATAAACAAAAACAAAAAGAACACAAACTGTACACAAAGACCCATTCCACCAATTTCAAAGAAATCTCGTCAGTGGAATGGCTCAGTAATCCATCCGAATGACAAAATGGAAACTAATTACAGTGACACAGTGAAAGAACACAAAACACAACAGGATCTTTTATTTATTTTGGGAACTTTTGCACTAAAAACAACTCTTCTATCTTCTCACTATTGTTCTACCACAAAACCACACAATGACTATCCTACTCTTCTTCTCTACTTCTGTTCACTGAACTATTTATACATGTTCTTGTTCATGACAATTTGCATCGGTGGGAATGCCAACCATTCTGCAACAGTCAACCTATTCAGCTACAATGTGTTTTCTCATCCACTACCAAACACTACGACTTGTCCTATTCCACTCGGACTCACACATGGCACTAGGCCTTACAATTGGTCATGTGGACCTTATACAACACCAAAACATCAAAAAGAACATGAAATAAATTAAGGTATCTAGGTGCCCCTACACCAACCCTCCTACGTGATTGTCCCTAAGGCACTTGTTTCTCCTCTCTCGATTTATTGTTTACCTTCCTCTAGTGGTTCTAGTCTAGTTGGCGGATGACAAAAAACATATAATACTGATACGGACCTCATGTCCCTTCACTGAGAAATAAAAAATGGACCTAGTGCATACATGATGACAAGGTTGATATATATTATCCGACACTTGGCTAGTAGAATCAATCCGTGTGACATTTTGATGTTGTCTTATCGCACTTACAAAACATAACAATACTACTACTCCATGCACTTTGTTTGTCTTGGATCTTGCCTTTCTTGGCTCTTTATGTGAATGATTACATGAATCATTGTTTATCATGATTATATGGTTGCTAACACCTTTTCTTGTAGGAAATTGTGTGTTTGTGGGAACATTTGGCGATCGTAAAGTGCATGTCACCTATGGGGGCATGGACTTTGTGTGAGCTCATGTTCGCTTGTGTGTTTTCTCTCTACCTTAACATGTTTGATATCGATACACGATATCAACCACCTTAAGGTGGGGGCATATATAAGGTAAGTTGTCTAATGATTTTGGTACTAATGAAGTGTGTTTGTAAGCCCTCTACAGAGGCAAAATGTTGTATCTCTGAGCGAGTGCACATCTTTATTTTTATATTGCAATCATTAAGCCCTCAAAAGAGGTGGGATATCATGCATATCCTTTTATTCTAAGCCCTTTGTGGAGGCAGGGATGGTGTATTTCTCAAGGAGATTGAACACCCTATCATTTTCTAAAATTCCTCTGAGCAAACGGGATTGGTGTAGGGTATATGAACCTAGATGACCTGGACCAAAAAGTCACCACATGACTTTTTGGTCCCATACAAGTCATAATGCACTAGTGTTATGGCTCGGTAATACCGAGCCATAACATGACTCAGTAATACCAAACAATAATATGACTCATGTTATAACGTGAGCGCATTATAACGCAAGCATCTTATAACACGAGCGCATTATAATGCAAGCATCTTATAACACAAGCGCATTATAACGCAAGCATCTTATAACGCAAGCGCATTATAACACTAGTGTGTTTTGAAAAAGAAAAACTCTCTCTCTCTCTTGCTCTCTCACTCTCTCTCCCTTTCATTCTCGCTCTCTCATTCTCACTCTCTCACTCCCTCCCTCCCTTTCTCTCCCTCTCTCTCCCGCTCTCCCTCTCCCACACACTCTCTCTCTATAGCAATGGAGTTTGAATCACCCTTGTCATTTCAGAGAGAGAGAGTTTAGGGTTTAGCGGTTAGGGGTTAGGTTTTAGGGTTTAGAAAGAGATGGAGAGAGGGGACCAGTAGAGATTGGGAGAGATAGAGGAGATAGAGGGGAGAGATAGGGAGATAGAGAGTGAGGGACATGTTCAGAGACATAGGGAGAGAGATTGAGAGGTAAAGGGATGATAGAGATAGGAAGATAGGGGAGAGATATGGAGATAGAGGTTTAGGGTTTCTTGGGTTTAGGGTTAAGAAGTTTGGGGATTTAGGGGTTTAGGGTTTAGGGTTTAGGGTTAGGGGTTAGAGTTTAGGGGCATTATTTAGGTTTTATGGTTTAGGGGTTAGGTGTTAAGGTTTAGAGGTTTAGGGTTTAGGGGATAGAGAGAGAGGATTGATAGGGAGATATAGAGGAGACCAAGGGGAGAGATATAGAGATAGAGAGTGAGGGACATGGCCAAAGACATAGGGAAAGAGATTAAAAGGTAGAGGGATGATAGACATAGGGATATTAGGGAGAGATAGGGAGATAGAGGTTTAGGGTTTAGGGGTTAGGGTTTAGAGGCATTATTTAGGGTTTAGGGGTTGTAATGTAGAAAAAGAGTGTTTTTCAATTCAATGTAAGGTGTGGTTAGATCCTCCTTTCACTACATAGACTCAAGGGCATATCAAACGAGTTGAATCTCTACTAAGCGAGAGCATTTACCTAACAGGTTGGGCTGACACTTGGAATGAAGAGGAAATTTGGAATTGTTGATTATTTGTTAAACCCTAGATCAATAATAGACCAAACCCTAGTTCTATGATAAATAGGGCATAAATTTCAAACTGTGACAGATATAGATAAACTGAAAGAAGCACCAGGATTAGTGAAAAAAGGAGAACCTAATTCCAAAAGCGAAGGTGTTGAAGGACAATGGTGCACATGCCCTTGTCCTTGGAGTGAAAATCTGCCAATAGTCAAAACTGAGAAAATGCTTTAGAGAGTGCCCAGATGATGTTTTTGAACCCTGATTTGTTAGGATGACAACTGGATGACACTGGTGCGAACACCCAAGTCCAAGGTACTACTTTTTTGTCAGATCTGGATTCCTTATGCTCTGTACTTCCTCCTTGCAACTCCACTTCTTTCGCTTCTACACCTATAACATATAATCACAAAGGAATGTGGTTGGGGGTTGTGGTGTTTAGAGGCTTGCCTCAGTCAAGCCTCGGAGAGACATTCAAGTCTTTCGAAGACCGTTGTTAGATAAGAGTGCGTATCCCTGTGGGATAGAGGTAAAATCCAAATGATAAATGGGTCAAACATAAACAAATGTCAACTCAATGGTTTAGCTCTCACATAGATGAAGATCCTTCATGGACATGAGAAGATGAAGCTAAATCTGCAATCACAAACACAATAACAATGCTCTGTTCTGCAACAATGAATATCATGAATGCTCTAAAATCATAAATTTGCCAAAAGTTCATAATCATCTTCCAGTTTACAAATAAAAACCTAAACATTCTTATATATGAAGCTACACAAATTCCCACTAAGAATTTCATAATTTAAACTTAAGACCTAGGCATAGGACTTAAGTAACTGTCATAAAATAAACATTCAAATTTAGGGTTGACCCAAAATAGGGCAGGATTAGGGCGCAAGTGCCCAAGTCCAACCCCCATTTTAAGTCAGGATTCATTAAAATAACACCTCCTAGGTCCTATTTGCCACAAAACTTATGGGTTTACTCATCGGGATTCAAAATTAACATGCATGATACTTATAATGCATTCTAAGGACCTGGGAGCTAAACCTTAGGAGGGAAAAGTCCTAGGGAGACATTTTCTGACATAACAGGGGTTTAGGGGTAGAGAGAGAGAGGTTTAGAGTTTAGGGGTTATGGGTTAGGGTTTAGGGGAATTATTTAGGGTTCATGAGTTTAGGGTTGCTCAAGTTTAGGGTTTAGGGTTTATGGATTAGGGGTTGGGGTTTAGGGGAATTATTTAGGATTTAGGGTTGCATGCAAAAGCAATCTCTCTATCTTTATCTCTCTCCCTCCCTGATGCAGAACACATAGAGGAAGCTTTAAAAAAACTTAACAATAGATTGTATTGGCGAGAGTGTGACTTCTGACTTGGCGATATGTCCTCATTGGCCAAACATATCCCATCGACCACCTTGTTATTTATCTAGTCGATCCCTTAACTTTCTCTGATGACATGCATTGTTGGTGTAACCTTCCTCATTGGTGAGTGCTTTGTATGTACTCCCGATACACCGATAGAATAGCTTGAATATACTTCCACCGACTTGCGATCACCGGTTTCCTTCACCGTCGTTGTCAGTCGCCTCTTGCATCCAACACAATGTATATGCACAATGTATATTTTCAATATGCATTTGGAAGATGCATTCTCCACATACATTCAGAACATGCATTCAGTGAAATTGACCGTTGACTTTCCTTGTATCTAACCCGATGTACATTCACAATGTACATTAACAACATGCATTTCAAATATGCATTCAGTGGGACCGAACGTTGACTTCCTTTGTATTCCGATACACTATCGGTCAGACTTCCCAGATCGGAAGCTTTCAACTTTCTTGCTCCGACACCTTTTGTCACCCCAATGCAGAACTTAACCATTCACAAGATACTTTCACGACATACACACGAACATACAACTACGAGATACACATGAAATGTATATCTGGTGAAACAACACAAGTCTTACGCTAATGCACTTGATCACTCTGACTACTCTTCGGGCAAACTACTACTTTTGACTTAGCACTTCTTGCTTTTCCACCCAGACAACCATCGTCTGGGCCTTCTCCAACGGTTATTGTTTTACCGATAACAAACTCTACAACACAGACACTTCCTGCCTTAGCCGAACCCTAGCACATGGAGATGCTAGGCGATCTATTGTGCATAACCCTTGATCCGGAACATTTGCACTATCGAACAGGAAAATAAAATGAAAAACACAAACAGATACTTGTACAAAGAAGTTGTTGGTTATTTTCCTAGACTGGATGCTTATTCCCAGCTATCCCTACAAGGTAGCCATCATTGATCAACAGGATTCCCGGGCCAGGGGCCAACAGTATAGGAGATAAACTCTATAAATATCTCCTCTTCTTCTTTAGGCTCTGCAGAGCCAAGGGGGGTATTCCCTATATAACATCTATGAAGTGTATCTATGTACTAGCTGGGATGTTGACACAAAGCAAATAAATCCTGTCTTATGAAGACCAAAACTGTGAGATAAGTGCAAAGGGGCTAGCTTTGGGCCTATATTCAGTTATAAACAGAGGATTTCAAATCCTAAACTAATTCTAAAGTCCTAAAGGTTTGTATATAAAGTTTGAGTTTGATTTTATGTTTGGATGTAAAACTAGGACTTTGGTTGTGACCTCAATACAGGACTGGATCGGTGCCTATCCAGGGCTCGGAGTCAATAGACATACACATGTGAATGTACACATAAGATTATATTAATGACTGAGTTTCAAGGGTGTTGTTTAATATTTGCCTTACAGATACTTCCCAGAATTGAGTATTCAGTTACCTCTGCTTAGAAGATCCTCAATGCAATATATTCTTCTGAACACCTTAACCTAAAACATTTAATCTACTCCTTGAGTAGAAGTAGAAGATCAAGCATTCAACATAGCAAATCTATATTCAAGAATCGTAGACATCCCTTAGCTGTTTAGATTCAAAAGAAGAATACATTCAATTTGGAGACAAGTAACAGAACACATGCAATGAAGCATTACTCATTTAAATCAACATGAAACCAGCAAGTTTATGCATTAAACATACAACATGAGACTCATAAACTCACAAGACAACAAAGATAGAGTCACCAATGAAGTTGTATTGTGTCACAGCACCAAAATTTCATCTAGTTTCCAACAACATAAATGAGTAACACAACCTACTTAATACAGCAAGAAAGTGTACTCGGCAAAAATTAATTACAAGGCAAATCAAAAATTCCGTCAGACCATGCACCACCAAAATGGTGCTCAAAATACTGCAGGCAACAGGCAGAAGGAATGGAGAGGAGGAACAAAACTCGAGCCCCACGCCGCCGCTTGGGAACATTCCTCATAAAACTGGTAGTTGGCCCGTCACTCAATCCATCGCATGTCTCTGCACGACCGCCATTAAAACCTCAACTACCTGTAGAATGCAACAGTAGATGTGTCTGGAGGCTTTCCTGCTCAAAGATGGCCGCAGACACAAGGAAAAAACTATCGCTGCAGGTTCAAAACCCGACCGTCGATCCAAAATCCATCGCTGAGATCAACGGTCCCAAAACATGCATGAAGAGTCACCAACCAATAATGTCATGCCACGTAGGCACCTTGACCTTCTACCTCTGACCCTTTCTCCTTTCATTTTGCCTTTATCGCTTTCGTATATGGAAAAATGAATGCATATACAATCGACACTGTTCATCTTTTAGAAATCCCTTGTATGTGCAAAATGGATATACATACAATTGCTTAATATACAGGGTGGACCCCACCCATTTATCCATCAGATTTGAAAAACTTTCAAATCCAGGCCTTATATCTCCTTCTTATGATTATCACATTGCACATACAAGTGCAACATGCATACAAGGCAGATCTCAAAAATTATAAAACACATTACAGTCACCTTGAAATCCGGCTTGTATCTTACCTTTTGGATATCGTCATGTACAAATGCTATATACATGCATGCCACGGACCCCAAAATGTTTACGAAGCAACCTGAAATTTCTATCAGGTCTGGAATGTACATTTATTCATCTTTGTATATCCATGATATACAGCTCACACATACATGCAAGTTGCGGATGCCAAGAACCTATAGAACAAAATGAAAGCACCATCGAGTCCGCCTTGCATCCTTTTCCCTTACATATTTTTGAATGTATACCACATATACATTCTCCTTTGTAAATGAGATACAAAGCCCCTTGTATGTGAGGCAGACCCCACCAAATGCATCTACTGATGCTTTGTATATTAGCCAAACATACAAGACCATTTGCACTTTCCCATTGTATATTGCTGAATGTACATTTCCTTTGTATGTCGAATATACAAACCCCTTATATACAAGCAAGGAATCACCAAGGAATATTCCACCATTATATATTCTCCATTTGAGCCCGATATGCATTTGGGAATGCATACAATTGCAGAACATTCTTGGGAATCTACGAAAGATTCCTCCTTGTATATGCAAACTCGATATACATCAAGAAATGCATAATACTCAAATTTTTCACCATTTCTGGAAGCCAATTGGGATTTCACAAGCTTGTCAATAGATTTGATCACTTGCATATAAAGAAACCTGGCACTTTTCTCATGTGCGATGGGAAAAGACAATAAAACATTGCACTGGGCTAGTCAAACCACGAACATTAAGGCATGGAGATGAAACATAGCAGTAGGGAACCCGTTACAAGAGGCCAACATTAGAACAAACAAAACAATGCAATAGACCAAGGAAGACAGAAACCTCAGGGTTCGAATGAGAAAACCTGCAAATGCCCAAGCTTAAAACTCCAAACATAAATGATTACCAACAGAAGCCATTCCAGAGTTTTGAGAGAGGGAGCTGTAATGTGTTGCAACCTGTAGGGGATTCATCCTCTGATTGTATTTGAGCTTCTGTAATGTAATGTTTTTCCCATATTAATAAAATATCATTCTATTTTCTGTGTGCAATTTCTGTTATTGTGTGTTTTATGATTTACCCCCTTCATCATAAGTACTAAGTCACCTATCTAAAACCTTCTCTCTGTTGCCCTTTTATCAAACAAATATTTTACCTTTTGCTACCTTTTGATGTTTTTTTTCTGTGCTTCTCTTCTGATTTCATCTAGTGCAACAAGCTGATTTATTCTTTCAGTCATTGGGTCCTCAATCTCCTCCTCGTTCCCCTGGATGAATTTTTACACTAGTAGGAGGTTATTCACAGGCAACCTAGCTACTGCACCATATACCAATTCAAAAGGAGATCTCCCAGTTGCTCTTTTCACTGTCACCCTATCAGCCCATAATGCCAACTTTAGCTTTGAATCCCAAGACCTCTTGTTTTTATCTATCATCCTTTTGATGATTTTCATGAGACTTTTGTTGCTTGACTCTACTTGACCATTCCCTTGTGGGTGCTATGGTGATGTATGAAACAAATCAATTCCATAATTGCTACAAAAATTAATGAATTCACCAGACCTAAAGCACATTGCATTACCCGTGACTACTTTTACTGGTACCCCGAATCTGGTAATGATATTTTCTAAAATAAAGTCCATCACCACTTTGCTTGTAGCTTTTTTGGTTGGAACGGCCTCAATCCATTTGGTGAAATAATCAGTGGCAACCAGAATCCAACTGTGTCCTCTGCTTGATTTTTCTGAGATTTCCCCTATAAAATCAATTCCCCATTGTCGGAATGGAGCTTCTACAGTTATAGTCCTAAGGGGTAATGCACCTTCATATCTTAGCTTTCCTAAGAACCTTTTGCAAGGATCACATCTCCTTACCATTTTGTGTGTGTCTGAGAAGAGAGTTGGCCACCAATAGCCTGCTCTGAAAATTTTGTGGGCTGTTGTATGGGTAGCATAATGTCCACCACATACTCCATTGTGCATGTCACTAAGAATATTCCTAGCCTGATCCTCATTCACACATCTGAGCAATACACCGTCAGGGTTTTTCCAATACAACTCTCCTTGAACAATGATGTATTTAATAGCCTGTAGCTTCAAAGTTCTCTTCTGGATATCACTGAGGTGGGAAGGACAGTTCAAGTTTTGCAAATAATGTATTATGTCCTTATACCACTTAGATTCTGACATATTTATAACTTCATTATGCACCACATTCACTTGGCATGCCTCTAGATTTGACTGTGTCATCAATTTTGCCAAACCTTGTCCTCTTACCAACTTAGTGATCTATATTTCTATGTTGAACTCTTGCAAATTGTTTATCCATCTGCATCTTCTTCCATTTACTTCCTACTGAGTAAAGATGTCCTTGACTGCTACATGAGGCACATATGCGATTATCTGAGAGCCCACCAAATAGGGCCTGAAACTCTTGACTGCTCTAACTAGTGCATATGTCTGTTTCTCCATGATGTCATACTTCAATTCAGCAGCCTGTAATGACTTACTAAAGAAGGCAATAGGCTATTCAAACCCTTCTTCATTTTTCTGCAATAAGCATGGAGCAACAGTGTGGAAAGAAGCAAATGAAAATAATTGAAATGGCTTAGAAAAATTAGGAGATTTTAAAATAGGAGCCATCTTAATTGCCTCTTTTATATTCTGAAATGATTTAGTTGCTTCCTCTTCCCATTTGATGGTTGCTCCCTTCTTCAACATCTTGGAGATATCTTTTGTGGTCTTCGCAAAGTTAAGCACAAATCTCCTATCAAAATTAATTTGTCCAAAGGACTGAACACCTTTCACTGTTTTGGCTGTTGGTTATTTTCCCAGACTAGATGCTTATTCCTAGTTATCCCTACAAGGTAGCCATCATTAATCAACAGGATTCTCGGGCCAGGGGCCAACAGTATAGGAGATAGACTCTATAAATATCTCCTCTTCTTCTTTAGGCTCTGCAGAACCAAGGGGGGTATTCCCTAATCAACATCCATGGAATGTATTTATGTACTAGCTGGGATGTTGTCACAAAGCAGATAAATCCTCTCTTATGAAGACCAAAACTGTGAGATAAGTGCAAAGGGGCTAGCTTTCGGCCTATATTCAGTTGTAGACAGAGGATTTCAAATCCTAAACTAATTCTAAAGTCCTAAATGTTTGTATATGAAGTTTGAGTTTGATTTTATGTTTGGGTGCAAAACTAGGATTTTGGTTGTGACCTCAATACAGGACTGGATCGATGCCTATCCAAGACTCAGAGTCAATAGACATACACATGTGAATGTACACATAAGATTATATTAATGACTGAGTTTCAAGGGGGTTGTTTAATATCTGCCTTACAGATACTTCCCAGAATTGAGTATTCAGTTACCTCTACTTAGAAGATCCTCACTGCAATATATTCTTCTTAACACCTTAACCTAAAACATTTAATCTACTCCTTGAGTAGAAGTAGAAGATCAAGCATTCAACATAGCAAATCTATATTCAAGAATCTTAGACATCCTTTAGTTGTTAGATTCAAAAGAAGAATACATTCAATTTGGAGACAAGTAACAGAACACATGCAATGAAGCATTACTCATTTAAATCAACACGAAACCAGTAAGTTTATGCATTAAACATACAACATGAGACTCATAAACTCACAAGGCAGCAAAGACAGAGTCACCAATGAAGTTGTATTGTGTCACAGCACCAAAATTTCATCTAGTTTCCAACAATCACAAAAGAGTAACACAGTTTGGCATTTATACCAGGACTGTGTACTCCGCAAAACTAATTACATGACAAGGTCAAAAATTTTGCCAGATTCAATGCATGAGGAATGGCGCTCAAAAATGTCAAAGCTGCGGTGAGACAAAGAGGAATGAATAGGTGGAAATGAGACCCGCACTGCCACTCAAGGACATTCATCTTCAATTGGGTTGTTGACCCGTCCATCACCGACTCATACCGCTGCAACTCCGCCATTAATGCCTCGGCTACCCGCAGATCCTCAGTGGTGTGCCTTTGAAGTTTTTCCTGCCCAAACGTAGCCTCAGATGCAAAGAAACCCATCACTGCAGCAAAATACAAAACCAGCCGTCGATCATCTCCCCATCGCTGAGATCAACGGCGCCAAAAAATGTTGACCAAGTCACCGGCCAATCAGATCGCGCCACGGAGGCACCTCATGTTTCTATCGCTGGCTTTTCCTGTTCACATTTTGCCTTTTCACCCTTGTATATGCAAAAACATATGCATATACAAATGCCACTATTCGCCTTTCAAAATCCCTGTATATGCAAAATGCATATACATGCAACAGTTTAATATACAAGGTGGACCCCAGTCAATTATAGAGCAAATTGGAATTTTCAATCGGGTCCACCCTACATCTTCTTTCCCTACATTTCTCAATGTATATCTGCATATACATTCACTTTATACATACAAGGCACAGATTTCAAATTTTATAAAGCATTTTGAAGTTGCTTTGAAATCCGGCTTGTATCTAGCCTTTGTATCTTCACAATGTATAACATCACATATACAAGCACCCAAATATACAAGTAACGGACCCCAAATTTCATATACTGTAATTGATTTATCCCTCGGGTCCAAAATGTATGTCTTCTTTTGTATATCGGCTTACATGTACAAACATACAAATCCCCTAACATACAAGAAAGGAATCTTCTAGGATATGCGATATAGATTCTCTCTTGTATGTCACCAAGGTATGTCAAACATACATTCATTTTTGCATCTTTTTCTTGTATATAGCCGTTGTATATTAAAACATACAAGCCCGATATGCAAGCAGACCTGATATACAAGCAGCAAATTTTTTTGGGAATCTGCAGAAGATTCCCCCTTTGTATATGCACCTGATATGCATTCCAAAATGCATATAACTTATTTTTTCAAAGGCCAATGGAGATTTCTGACCTGCCAATGCATATACAACCCAATATACACTCAGAAGTGCATATAACTTAATTTTTCACCATTTATGGAACTTGATTTAGATTTTCGAGCCCGCCAATATACAACTCACCTTTGCATGCATAGAACTCAGTATTTTTATGAAGTGCAACAGGGACAGACGGTAAAATAGTGTTAGCAGCTCGGGGAACAATTAAAAAAAGGCACTAAGGCTTTGAAGGAATACACACAGGAACCTGCAAACTGATCATAGAACCCTAAAATTAGGTGATCACCACCAGTGGCTCCGACCAGGGATGTGCAGACGCAAGACTACAACGAGAACCAGACAACTCTAGGGCAGACCAGACAAAATGCAAAACACAAAATGTGACCGACTATGTAGGGCATGTACAAAATATTCACATCTAGTTTATAGTGTGCACAGAAGTTGCTCATTTATGAGAAGTAGGGTTTCAGGAACTGTCCATGCACAGGCAATTCCAGTAGTTCACCAGCTAGGGCTTGGAGAAAATAGGAATCTTCTCCATGAGCGTTGTTGATTTGGTATGGGCCTACCCATAAGGGTTTAAATTTACCGTGCTTTCCCTTATCCTAGTTCCTTGCATTCCATACAAGGACCAAATCACTTATCTAAAACTTTCTTTCTGTAGCCCTTTTATTGATAAAATATTTCACCTTTTGCTATCTCTTGACGTTTGATTTCTGTGCTTCCCTTCTCACTTCATCCAGTGCAACCAATTGATTTATTCTTCTAGTCATTGAGTCCTCAATCTCCTCTTCATTTTCCTGTATGAATTGAGAGACTGGTAGGAGGTTGTTCACAGGCAATTTAGCTGCTGCACCATACACCAGTTCAAATGGCGACCTTCCAGTTGCTTTCTTCACAGTTACCCTATCCGCCCATAGTGCCATTTTCAGCTTTGAATCCCAAGCCCTTTTGTTTTTACCTACCATTCTTTTGACAATTTTCATGAGGCTCTTGTTGCTTGACTCTTCTTGACCATTTCTGTGTGGATGGTACGGTGATGCATGTAACAAATTTATTCCATAAGTTTTGCAAAAATCAATGAATTCACCAGACCTGAAGCACATTGCATTATCTGTGACCAATTTGGCTGGTACTCCAAATCTAATAATAATATTTTCCAAGATAAAATCCATCACCACTTTGCTTGTAGCCTTTTCAGTTGGAATGGCCTCAATCCATTTAGTGAAGTAATCAGTGGCAACAAGAATCTAACTATGCCCTCCGCTTGATTTTTCTAAGATTTCCCCTATAAAATCAATTCCCCATTGTTGAAATGGAGCTTCTACAGTTATAGTCCTAAGGGGTAATGCACCTTCATATTTTAGCTTTCCTGAAAACCTCTGGCAAGGATCACATTTTCTTATCATTTTTTGTGCATCTGAGAAGAGAGTTGGCCACCAGTAGCCAGCTCTGAGAATCTTGTGGGCTGTTGTATAGGCAGCATAATGTCCACCACACACTCCATTGTGCATGTCACTTAGAATATCCTTAGCCTGATTTTCATCCACACATCTAAGTAATACACCATCAGAATTTTTCCAATATAGCTCTCCTTGAACAATGATGTATTTAATAGCCTACAGCTTCAAGGTTCTCTTCTGATTATCATTGAAGTGGATAGGACAGTTTAAATTCTGCAACTAATATACAATGTCCTTGTACCAATCAGATTCTGACATATTTATAACTTCATTATGCACCACATTCACTTGGCATGCCTCTAGATTTGACTGTGTCATCAGTTTTGCCAAACCTTGTCCTCTTACCAATTTTGTGATCTGTATCTCTATGTCGAAATCCTGCAATTTATTTATCCATCTGCATCTTCTTCCAGTTACCTCCTGCTGGGTGAAGATATCCTTGACTGCTGCATGAGGCACATATGCAATTATATGGGAGCCCACCAAATATGGTCTAAAGCTCTTGACCACTCTAACCAGTGCATATGCTTGCTTCTCCATGATGTCATACTTCAACTCGGCAGCCTGTAATGACCTGCTAAAGAATGCTATAGGATGTTTGAAGCCCTCTGCATTTTTCTGCAACAAGCATGCAGCAATAGTATGGCAAGAAGCAAATAAAAACAATTGGAATGACTTAGAAAAATTAGGATATTTTACTATAGGAGCCATCTTTATAACCTCTTTTATACTCTAAAATGATTCAGTTGCTTCATCTTCCCATTTGATAATTGCATTCTTTTTCAGCATTTTAGAGATCTCCTTGGTGGTCTCTACAAAATTAGGAACAAATCTCCTAGCAAAATTAATTTTTCCAAAGAAGGGCTAAACACCTTTCACTGTTTTAGGGATCTGAATTTTATCAATTGCAGCCACCCTCTCAGGATCAATCTTGACTCCATCCTTGGAAACAATGTGTCCAAGCAATTTTCCTTCTACAACCCCAAAAGCACATTTATTTGGGTTAAGTGAGATGCCATACTCTAATGCTCTAATAAAAATCTGCTCTAGGTGCATATAGTGCTTCTCTTCCTTTTTTGAATAAGCAGTCAAATCATCTTGATATACAACCAAGATTGAATCAATCAATCTTGCAAAAGCAACATCCATTGCCCTCTAAAATGTGGCACCTGCATTTGTTAGTCCAATGGCATCCTCACATATACATAGGTTCCCCACGGAGTAGTGAAAGCAATCTTGAATTGTTCTGATTCCTTAACTTTCACCTGATTGTACCCTGAAAACCCATCCATCATGGATAGAAGCTCACAGCCAGTCACCCTCTGTAACATGGCTTCCATATTTGGCAATGGATAATTGTCCTTCAAAGAAGACATATTCAGATTTCTAAAATCCACACACAGCCTTATATCACCATTTTTTTTTTCTGACTGGGACAAGGTTGGACACCCAAGTTGAATGTCTGATAGGCATGATTATTCTAGCCTCCCTAATCTTCATAAGTTCTTCTTACATTTTTGGAGCTAAAGTTGGGTTGATAGGTCTCTGTTTTTGTCTAAATGGTTTAGCTTCAGGCTTCAAAGGGATTTCATGCTGAAATAAATCCTCTCTATAAGCTTTGAGGTCCTCATAAGACTAGGCAAAGACATGCTTATATCTTCTCAGTAGTGCAATTAGCATACTTCTAATATGTGGCTTGAGCTGTTTGCCAATGTATACCTTCTTGGGGGCATGAGATGTTCCCAAGTTTATCTCCTCTATATCATTCCTATTTGTTGGAGATGTCTTTGCAACAAATTGGTCTCTATGGTCAAAAGCTCTCTCTAAAGCAACCAGCCCTCTAGGGATTTTGTTTGTCTTGAGTTGAATTATTTCTTTCCCTAAGAGAGTTTCTTTTCCATCCATAACCTCCACAAAATTCTAAAAATCTATTCTTGGTTCTTGTATTCATCAATGCAATATAGAAATCTCAGTAAATCCTTATCATTATCAAAGACTTGCTAGCTGCACACATTATCTGGCATTACAGGTTTGAGTTTGACCTCAACGTTTGTAACATCTGATAAAGTTATATCATCTAGTCTTATGGCCACATTAGCTAAAAATTTGCCCTGACATTTTTTGACCTCTCTATCCAGTTTATTGAAAAAGCATCAAACAATTCTATTGTATCCCAAACAACATGCTTATATTGCTTTAAATTTTTTTTTTATGCATACTTATCCCTAACTTGGGAAACAATAAGCTCTAAATCACCAAACACCTTGAGCATCTTGATTCCATGCTTCAGAGCTACATTCAATCCCAACAACAGAGCCTCATATTCTCAATGTTGTTTGTACAGGCAAACTTCAACAAGAAAGAGAATTTTAGGAGCTTACCAGCTGGAGACAAAAAAACAATTCCTGCAACAAAGCCTTCCTTTGAAAAAGCTCCATCAAAATACATGGTCCAGAGACCATGTTGATCAAACTCTTTAATGCACATGTCTCCCCCTTTACCTCTTTGAACCTCTGAGATAACTCTAAAATTTTCACAGTTAGTGTCCACAAAACATATTTGCTCTTCTGACTCTTGGTCCTCAACTATTTCTACTGTTCTTTCTTCTCTAATCAATTTGACATCCCTATCATTCATAGGGATCATAGCATATGACAAATCTAATTGCATACTCCCACCAATCAATGCTGCCCATCTTCTTGACAATAACATGCCATATTGTGGCTTGATATCAACAACTGTTATGTTCATTTTGTAGGTCTTTTCAGGATATGATGCCAGTCTGAAATCGACATATTTCATAATTCCAATGATAGGTACCTCCCTAGCATCCATTGCATAGCATTTCCCACATGCCTTATCTATTTTTAACCCAGCTTGTTGCATGATGGCCAAAGGCATGATATTTGTTGATGCTCCTAAGTCAAGCATACAATTCTTAATTATTTTTCCATTTATAACCAGGGAGACATAGAATGGTTCCACTTGTGAAGGGCATTTTGTCATGGTCATTCCTAGATATACTTTAGGAACTTCATCTTCATCAATATATAAGGCATGTTTCTTACCTTGTGGTTCATCACTCAACTTGGCTTGACATGGTATTCCTGAAATTAAGGATACTGCTTTATTTTTGAATTCTTCCACTTTCATTAGCTCCATCAATGGAATAGAAACTTTTATCTGTGATAAGACTTGAGTTATATCAAATGGAGCATAATTTTGAATAACAGTTGTAGCCTTCTCTACATTTTTTATTTTTTTGATATGACCTAGCCTTAATTTTTGTGGCTACTTGACTGTCATTCTTAATCTAAAATTTTTTGTTTTGATCCTCAACCTGGGGAATTCTATTTTCTGGTCCTTGAAAATCATGACCTATTTTTTGCTTAAAATTTTTCCTATTATTGCTCCATTGCTTCTTTTGTGTTTTAGTCCCTTTATGATTTTGCACCGGCTGATTCATAAAAGTATTCTCTGGTTGGTGTGAGTTACTTACCTGAGCTTTTCCCCTGAGATTGTAATTGCTTTTGACTTGAGCTACTACTGCAGCTGTGAAAGCTCAAATTTCTTCATCAGAAAGCCTCCTCAAATTATTTAGAAAATTGTGTGAGTCCTGAGCATAAGCATAGTTATCTTCCTCATCTTCATCATAGGGAAATTGCTGCCAGACCTGAATCTCCTCACTTGCATTTGCATCAACATCCTGAGGTGGATACCCCCTGTTTGTAGATAGCATATTTACATTATCATCCTCCATGCAATGCGGCTCATCGCACTCATCACAAGGAATAGCATTGTTGTATAAAGATTGAGCGATCATACATTGTGACTGTGAGTGAGGCATTTGACATATTATGCACCATGGGGTGTCATTGACAATATTTAAAGCCTTCTTCAAAGGATCAGGAGTTTCCTTAACATTGTGAGCCCTTTGACTTGTGTTGTTGTTTGGGAGGATGCGTTTACCATTGTGCCAATTGGTATGATATGGCATATCATGTAATGATGGTCTTCTTTCCTGCTTTTGGTAAACTTGTTTGTCAAGACCTATCCCCTTTTCATTTTTAGCCATTCTATAGCTCAGGTCCTTGACAATAGTTGTCAATTTATCTAATTTGTCCTCAGAAGTGGATGCATTGCCTTGAACATTTTGAGATTTAGTATTTGGATTTTGCAGAATTTTTACATCATCTCTTCTATTTGTCTTACCAGATGCTTTTCTATTATTTTCAATATTTGTTGCAATTTTGAAGGCATCTTTGAGGCTATGAGGACCCTTATCTCTCAATCCGTAATCTGTTTTGGCATCAAAAGCATTTATGTACAACACTATGCACATAGGTTCATTAGGCCTCAGATCATGTGGCAATTTGTTCAGTACCTTCATGAATCTAGCATTGAAATTAGTAACCTATTCATTTGATCATTTGGTAATGCCAGTGAATTCATTAATAAAGAAGCTAGGATCAGTCTTGTCACCATATTGTTCTTTGAAACTTCTTCTGAAGTCATCCCATGATGAAATGCTCCTATCAGGCAGACCCTTGTACCATTCTCTAGCCTCATCAACCAAGGATTGCATAAATAACTTCATAAAAACATCCTCATGCTCGACCTCAAAGTTGTCCATGATATTTTGAAAAGCTTTTAAGTGATCTTCTCCTGACATAGTATTGTTTCCTAAAAATTTAGGCACTTGCAGCCTCACATGTTTGTCAATAGGATTTGGGTAATCAGGAATGCCATCAAAAACCAGTTGCCTAAATATGTCCAGTTGCATAGGCTGTCTACCAAATCGATTAGCATTGACATTTCTATTTGCATTCTGATTTCTTACATTATTCAATGGCATACCAGCGTAGTTTGCATTCTGTCTTTGATCATTATGCTGATCTTGAATTTCAATTCTATACTGATTTCTCTACATATTTGCATTGCCAAGGGTGGGAACTGAATCATTCTGAGCAACTCTCAGTGCTTGCACTTTCTGTCTCATGTCATCTCTGATTTTCATAGCTTGTAAATATTCTAATTTAGCTCTTAAACTTTTGATTTCTTCAGCTAATTGTTCCTCTTTGGGCATAGAAGAGGATGGTCCCATTCCATTCTGGTCATCCTCATCATCATCCCTTGAAGATTCAACCTCTTCAAACCTGTCACTAGGATCTAAGAAAGGGCGTTCTTGAAACACTTATGACCTTATTCTCAAAGCACCATCCTATTGTCTCTCATATACATTTTGGATTTCAGCTTCTATGTTTGAAAAATAAGGTTCTATCCTATCTGAAGATCCTGGATTGTTTTGATTATTATTATTTTTCCTAGGGCTAGGAGAACCATCTTGAGTGGCTCGAACAGTCCCTTTTTTCTTATACATCATTTTTCTAGGTAATTCTTCGAACAAAGGGTTACGTTGGGATCTTCTCCCTTGCATACAAATTTTTACTTTACCAGTTGGGAGATTGGTTCGAAGTCGCCACCTACAACTAGGAATTGTTTTCTTTGTTTAATCAGTGTTCTCTCACTTCACATCCCCAGCGGAGTCGCCAATTTCTGTTGGTTATTTTCCCAAACTGGATGCTTATTCCTAGTTATCCCTACAAGTTAGCCATCATTAATCAACATGATTCCCGGGCCAGGGGCCAACAGTATAGGAGATAGACTCTATAAATATCTCCTCTTCTTCTTTAGGCTCTGCAGAACCAAGGGGGGTATTCCCTATTCAACATCCATGAAATGTATCTATGTACTAGCTAGGATGTTGTCACAAAGCAGATAAATCCTCTCTTATGAAGACCAAAACTGTGAGATAAGTGCAAAGGGGCTAGCTTTCAGCCTATATTCAGTTGTAGATAGAGGATTTCAAATCCTAAACTAATTCTAAAGTCCTAAAGGTTTGTATATGAAGTTTGAGTTTGATTTTATGTTTGGATGCAAAACTAGGACTTTGGTTGTGACCTCAATACAGGACTGGATTGGTGCCTATCCAGGGCTCAGAGTCAATAGACATACACATGTGAATGTACAGCTAAGATTATATTAATAACTGAGTTTCAAGGGGGTTGTTTAATATCTGCCTTACAGATACTTCCC
This sequence comes from Cunninghamia lanceolata, assembly GCA_027924645.1. Classification (NCBI taxonomy): domain Eukaryota; kingdom Viridiplantae; phylum Streptophyta; class Pinopsida; order Cupressales; family Cupressaceae; genus Cunninghamia; species Cunninghamia lanceolata. The sequence goes on from BSBN01000402.1 coordinate 6,984,823, forward strand.
AGAATTGAATATTAAGTTACCTCTGCTTAGAAGCTCCTCACTGCAATATATTCTTCTTAACACCTTAACCTAAAACATTTAATCTACTCCTTCAGTAGAAGTAGAAGATCAAGCATTCAACATAGTAAATCTATATTCAAGAATCTTAGACATCCTTTAGTTGTTAGATTCAAAAGAAGAATACATTCAATTTGGAGACAAGTAACAGAACACATGCAATGAAGCATTACTCATTTAAATCAACATGAAACCAGTAAGTTTATGTATTAAACATACAACATGAGACTCATAAACTCACAAGACAACAAAGACAGAGTCACCAATGAAGTTGTATTGTGTCATAGCACCAAAATTTTGTCCAGTTTCTAACAACCACAAAATAGTAACACAGTTTGGCATTTATACCAGGACTGTGTACTCCGCAAAACTAATTACATGACAAGGTCAAAAATTCTGCCAGATTCAATGCATGAGGAATGGTGCTCAAAAATGTCAAAGCTATGGTGAGACAAAGAGGAATGAACAGGTGGAAACAGGACCCGCACCGCCGCTCAAGGACATTCATCTTCAATCGGGTTGTTGACCCGTCCATCACCGACCCATACCGCTGCAACTCCACAATTAATGCCTTAGCTACCCGCAGATCCTCAGTGGCATGCCATTGGAGTTTTTCCCGCCTAAATGTAGCCTCAGATGCAAAGAAACCCATCACTGCAGCAAAATACAAAACCAGCGGTCGATCATCTCCCCATCGCTGAGATCAACGGCACCAAAAAATGTTGACCAAGTCACCGGCCAATCAGATCGTGCCACGGAGGCACCTCATGTTTCTATCGCTGTCTTTTCCTGTTCACATTTTGCCTTTTCACCCTTGTATATGCAAAAACATATGCATAACAAATGCCACTGTTCGCCTTTCAAAATCCCTGTATATGCAAAATGCGTATACATGCAACAGTTTAATATACAAGGCGGACCCTAGTCAATTATAGAGCAAATTGGAATTTTCAATCGGGTCCACCCTGCATCTTCTTTCCCTGCATTTCTCAATGTATATTTGCATATACATTCACTTTATACATACAAGGCATAGATTTCAAATTTTATAAAGCATTTTGAAGTTGCTTTGAAATCTGGCTTGTATCTAGCCTTTGTATCTTTACAATGTATATCGACACATATACAAGCACCCAAATATACAAGCAACGGACCCCAAATGTTATATACTGCAATTGATTTATCCCTCAGGTCTGAAATGTATGTCTTCTTTTGTATATCAGCTTGCATGTGCAAACATACAAATCCCCTAACATACAAGCAAGGAATCTTCTAGGATATGCGATATAGATTCTCTCTTGTATGTCGCCAATGTATGTCAAACATACATTCATTTTTGCATCTTTTTCTTGTATATAGCAGTTGTATATTAAAACATACAAGCTCGATATACAAGAAAACCTGATATACAAGCAGCGAATTTTCTCAGGAATCTGCGGAAGATTCCCCCCTTTGTATATGCACCTGATATGCATTCCAAAATGCATATAACTTATTTTTTCAAAGGCCGATGGAGATTTCTGACCCACAAATGCATATACAACCTAATATACACTCAGAAGTGCATATAACTTAAATTTTCACCATTTATGGAACTCGATTTAGATTTTCAAGCCCGCCAATATACAACTCACCTTTGCATGCATGGAACTCAGTATTTTTTATGAAGTGCAACAGGGATAGATGGTAAAACAGTGTTAGCAGCTTGGGGAACAATTAAACCAAGGCACTAAGGCTTTGAAGGAATACACACAAGAACCTGCAAACTGATCATAGAACCCTAAAATTAGGTGATCAGCACCAGGGACCTGGATTCTGTCAATTGCAGCCACCCTTTCAGGATCAATCCTGACTCCATCCTTGGAAACAATGTATCCAAGCAATTTTCCTTCTACAACCCCAAAAGCACATTTATTTGGGTTGAGTGAGATACCATACTCTAATGCTCTAATAAAAATCTGCTCCAAGTGCATACAGTGTTGCTCCTCCTTTTTTGAATAAGTTGTCAAGTCATCTTGATGCACAGCTAAGATTGAAACAATCAATCCTAGAAAAGCAACATCCATTGCCCTTTGAAATGTGGCACCTGCATTTGTTAGTCCAAACGGCATCCTCACATATACATAGGTTCCCCATGGAGTAGTGAAAGTGGTCTTGAATTGTTCTTATTCCTTTACTTTCACCTGATTGTACCCTGAAAACCCATCCATCATGGATAGAAGCTCACAGCCAATCACCCTCTGTAACATGGCTTCCATATTTTGCAACGGATAATTGTCCTTCAAAGAAGACATATTCAGATTTCTAAAATCTACACACAACCTTATATCACCATTCTTTTTTCTAACCGGGACAAGGTTAGACACCCAAGTTGAATGTCTGATGGGCATAATTATTCCAGCCTCCCTAAGCCTCATGAGTTCTTGCATTTTTGGAGCTAAGGTTGGGTTGATAGGCCTCTGTTTCTGCCTAAACAATTTAGCTTCAGGCTTCAAAGGGATTTCATGCTGAAATAAATCCTCTCTATAAGCTTTGAGGTCCTCATAAGACCAAGCAAAGACATGCTTATATCTTCTCAGTAGTGCAATTAGCATACTTCTGATATGTGGCTTGAGCTGTTTGCCAATGTATACCTTCTTGGGAGCATGAGATGTTTCCAAGTTTATCTCCTCTAGATCATTCTTATTTGTTGGAGATGTCTTTGTAACAAATTGGTCTCTATGGTCAAAAGCTCTCTCTAAAGCAACCAGCCCTCTAGGGATCTTGTTTGTCTTGAGTTGAATTATTTCTTTCCCTAAGAGAGTTTCTTTTCCATCTACAACCTCCACAAAGTTTTGAAAATCCATTTCCTGATTCTCATACTCATCAATACAATGTAGAAATCTCAGCAAATCCTTATCATCATCAAATACTTGCCCGCTGCATATGTTGTCTGGTACTGCAGGTCTAAGCTTGACTTCAACATTTGTAACATTTGATAGAGTGATGTCATCTGGTCTTATGGCCACATTAGCTAGAAAATCTGCCCTGACATTTTTTGATCTCTCTATCCAGTTTATTGAAAAAGTATCAAGCAATTCTATTGTATCACAAACAACATGCTTATATTGCTTTAACCTTTTATTTTTTGATGCATACTTATCTCTAACTTGGGAAACAATAAGCTCTGAATCACCAAACACCTTGAGCATCTTGATTCCATGCTTCAAAGCCACATTCAATCCTAATCACAGAGCCTCATACTCTGCAGTATTGTTTGTACAGGCAAACTTCAACAAGAAAGAGAATTTAAGAATCTTACCAGCTGGAGACAAATATAATCCCAGCACTGGAGCCTTCCTTCGAACAAACTCCATCAAAATACATGGTCCATAGACCCTGTTGATCCAATTCTTGAATGTAAAAATTTTTTCCTTCACCCTCTTTATCATTTGAGACAACTCTGAAATTATCACAGTTAGTATCCACAAAACATATCTATTCCTCTAATTCTTGATCCTCCACAGTCTCTGATGACCTTTCTTCTCTGATCAGTTTGACATCCTTGCCATTCATTGGGATCATAGCATATGACAAATCTAACTGCATACTCCCACCAATCAATGTTGCCCACCTTCTTGACAACAACATGCCATACTGCGGCTTGATATCAACAACTGTTATGTTCATTTTGTAGGCCTTTTCAGGATATAATGCCAATCTGAAATCAACATCTTTCATAATTCCAATGACAGGTACCTCCCTGGCATCCATGGCATAGCATTTCCCACATGCCTTATCTATTTTTAATCCAGCTTGCTACATGATAGCCAAAGGCATGATGTTTGTTGATACTCCTGAGTCAAGCATACAGTTCTTAATTATTTTTCCATTTATGACAAGGGAAACATAAAATGGTTCCACTTGTGAAGGGCATTTTGTTATGGTCATCCCTAGATATACCTCGGGAACTTCATCTTCATCAATGCACAAGGCTTGTTTCTTACCCTAAAATTCATCATTCAGCTTGGCTTGACATGGTACTCCTAAAATTAAGGAAACTGCTTTATTTTTGAATTCTTCCACTTTCATCAGCTCCATCAGTGGAACAGAGACTTTTATCTGCGATAAGACTTGAGTCGTATCAAATGGAGCATAATTTTGAATAATAGTTGTAACTTGCTCCACCATTTTACCTTTATCCTGGGATGATCCAGCCTTAGTTTTTATAGCTGCCTGACTATCATTCTTGCCCTAAGAATTTTTGTTTTGATCCTCAATCTGGGGGATTCTATTTTCTGGTCCTTGAGAATCATGACCTGTTTTCTACTTAAAATTCTGCCTATTATTGCTCCATTGCCTCTTTTGTGTTTCAGGCCCTTTATGATTATGCACTGGTTGGTTCACAAAAGTATTCTTTGGTTGGTGTGAGTTGCTTACCTGAGCTCTACCCCTAAGATTGTAATTGCTTTTAACTTGAGCTACTGCTGTAGCTGTGAAAGCTCAAATTTCTTCATCAGAAGGCCTCCTCAAATTATTCAAAAAATTGTGAGTCCTGAGCATAAGCATAGTTATCTTCCTCATCTTCATCATAGGGAAATTGCTGCCAGTCTTGAATCTCATCAATTACACTTACACCAGCATCGTGAAACGGATACTCTCTATTTGTAGACAACATATTGAGATTATCATCCTCCATGTGATGTGGCTCGTCACACTCATCACAGGCAACCACATTATCATATAGAGACTGAGCAATCAAGCATTGCGACTGTGAATGAGGCATTTGACATATGTTACACCATGGGGTGTCATTAACAATATTTACAGCCTTCTTCAAAGGATCAGGAGTTCCCTTTGCATTTTGAATCCTTTGACCTGTGTTGCTATTTGGAATAATGGGTTTACCATTATGCCAATTGGTGTTATATGGCATATCATGTAATGATGGTCTTCTTTCTTACCTTTGGTAAATTGGTCTGTCAGGACCTATCGCCTTTTCATTTTTAGCCATTCTATAGCTCAGGTCCTTGACAATAGTGGTCAACTTATCTAATTTATCCTTAGAAGTAGATGCATTTCCCTGAACACTCTGAGATTTAGTATTTGGATTTTGCAGAATTTTTACATCATCTCTTCTATTTGTCTTACCAGATGCTTTTCTGTTATTTTCAATCTTTGTTGCAATCTTGAAAGCATCTCTGAGGCTGTGAGGACCCTTGTCTCTCAATCCATAAGCTATTTTGGCATCAAAAGCATTTATGTACAACACTATGCACATAGGTTCATTAGGCCTCAAATCTTGTGGCAATTTGTTCAATACCTTCGTGAATCTAGCATTGAAACCAGCAACTTGTTCATTTGATCCTTTGGTGATGCCAGTGAATTCATTAATAAAAAAACTAGGATCAGTTTTGTCACCATAGTGTTCTTTGAATATTCTCCTGAAGTCATCCCATGATGAAACACTTCTGTCAGGTAGACCTTTATACCATTCCTTGGCTTCATCAACTAAAGATTGCATAAATGATTTCATGAAAACATCTTCATGCTCAACCTCAAAGTTGTCCATGATATTCTGAAAAGATTTTAAATGGTCTTCACTTGATACAGTGTTATTTCTTGAAAACTTAGGCACTTGTAGCCTCACATGTTTGTCAATAGGATTTGGGTAACCAGGAATGCCATCAAAAACAAGCTGTCTAAATTTGTCCAGCTGCATAGGCTGTCTACCAAATTGATTAGCATTGGCATTTTTGTTTGCATCCTGATTTCTTACATTATTTAATGGTATTCTAGCATTATTTGCATTCTGTCTTTGATCGTTATGCTAATTTTGGATTTCATTTCTATGCTGATTTCTCTGTATATTTGCATTTTCAAGGGTGGGAACTGAATCATTCTGAGCAACTCTCAGAGCCTGCACCTTCTGTCTCATGTCATCTCTGATCTTCACTGCTTGCAGATATTCCAATTCAGCTCTTAAACTTTTAATTTCTTCAGCTAATTGTTCCTCTCTGGGCATAGAGGAGGATGGTCCCATTTCATTTTGGTCATCATTATCTTCATCCCTTAGAGACTCAACCTCTTCAAATCTATCACTGGGATCCAGGAAAGGGCGTTCCTTAAAAACTTCTGACCTTATTCTTAAAGCACCACCCTGTTGTTTCTCATATACATTCTGGATTTCAGCTTCTATGTTTGAAAAATAAGGTTCCATCCTTTCTGAAGATCCTGGATTATCTTGAATAAATTCATTTATTCTGGGAGAACCCTCTTGACTGGCTTGAACAGTTCCCTTTTTCTTGTACATCATTTTTCTGGGTAACTCTTCTAACAAAGGGTTACGTTGGGATCTTCTCCCTTGCATACAAATTTTTACTTTATTGGTTGGGAGATTGGTTCGGAGTCGCCACCTATTAGTAGGAATTGTTTTCTTTTAAAATCAGGGTTCTTTCACAAAGTTTTCCCCAGCAAAGTCACCAATTTCTGTTGGTTATTTTCCTAGACTGGATGCTTATTCCCAGTTATCCCTACAAGGTAGCCATCATTGATCAATAGGATTCCTGGGCCAGGGGCCAACAATATAGGAGATAGACTCTATAAATATCTCCTCTTCTTCTTTAGGCTCTGCAGAACCAAGGGGGGTATTCCCTATTCAACATCTATGAAATGTAACTATGTACTAGCTGGGATGTTGACACAAAGCAGATAAATCCTCTCTTATGAAGACCAAAACTATGAGATAAGTGCAAAGGGGCTAGCTTTCGGCCTATATTCAGTTGTAGATAGAGGATTTCAAATCCTAAACTAATTCTAAAGTCCTAAAGGTTTGTATATGATGTTTGAGTTTGATTTTATGTTTGGATGCAAAACTAGGACTTTGGTTGTGACCTCAATACAGGACTAGATTGGTGCCTATCCAGGGCTCGGAGTCAATAGACATACACATGTGAATGTACACATAAGATTATGTTAATGACTAAGTTTCAAGGGGGTTGTTTAATATCTGCCTTACAGATACTTCCTAGAATTGAGTATTCAGTTACCTCTGCTTAGAAGATCCTCACTGCAATATATTCTTCTTAACACCTTAACCTAAAACATTTAATCTACTCCTTCAGTAGAAGTAGAAGATCAAGCATTCAACATATCAAATCTATATTCAAGAATCTTAGACATCCCTTAGCTGTTTAGATTCAAAAGAAGAATACATTCAATTTGGAGACAAGTAACAGAACACATGCAATAAAGCATTACTCATTTAAATCAACATGAAACCATCAAGTTTATGCATTAAACATACAACATGAGACTCATAAACTCACAAGACAGCAAAGACAGAGTCACCAATGAAGTTGTATTGTGTCACAGCACCAAAATTTCATCCAGTTTCCAACAACATAAATGAGTAACACAGCCTGCTTAATACAACAAGAAAGTGTACTCGGCAAAAATTAATTACAAGGTAAATCAAAAATTCTGTCAGACCGTGCACCACCAAAATGGCGCTCAAAATACTGTAGGCAACAAGCAGAAGGAATGGTGAGGAGGAACAAAACTTGAGCCCCGTGTCGCCGCTTAGGAACATTCCTCATAAAACTGGTAGTTGGCCCATCACTCAATCCATCGCATGTCTCTGCACGACCACCATTAAAACCTCAACTACCCACAGAATGCAATAGCAAATGTGTCTAGAGGCTTTCCCGCTCAAAAATGACTGCAGACACAAGGAAAAAACCATCGCTGCAGGTTCAAAACCCGACCGTCGATCCAAAATCCATCGCTGAGATCAACGATCCCAAATCATGCATGAAGAGTCACCAACCAATAATGTCGTGCCACGTAGGCACCTTGACCTTCTACTGCTGACCCTTTCTCCTTTCATTTTGCCTTTATCACTTTCGTATATGCAAAAATGAATGCATATACAATCGTCACTGTTCATCTTTTAGAAATCCCTTGTATGTGCAAAATGGATATACATACAACTACTTAATATACAGGGCGGACCCCACCCATTTATCCATCAGATTTGAAAAACTTTCAAATCCGGGCCTTGTATCTCCTTCTTATGATTATCGCATTGCACATACAAGTGCGACATGCATACAAGGTGGATCTCAAAAATTATAAAACACATTACATTCACCTTGAAATCTGGATTGTATCTTACCTTTTGGATATCAACATGTACAAATGCTATATACATGTATGCCACGGACCCCAAAATGTTTACGAAGCAACCTGAAATTTCTATCGGGTCTGGAATGTACATTTATTCATCTTTGTATATCCGCGATATACAACTCACGCATACATGCAACTTGCGAACACCAAGAACCTGTAGAACAAAATGAAAGCACCATCGGGTCCGCCTTGCATCCTTTTCCCTTACATATTTTCGAATGTATACCACATATACATTCTCCTTTGTAAATGAGATACAAAGCCCCTTGTATGTGAGGCGGACCCCACCAAATGCATCTACTGCAGCTTTGTATATTAGCCAAACATACAAGACCATTTGCACTTTCCCATTGTATATTGCTGAATGTACATATCCTTTGTATGTCGAATATACAAATGGAAACATACAAACCCCTTATACACAAGCAAGGAATCACCAAGGAATATTCCACCATTGTATATTCTCCATTTGAGCCTGATATGCATTTGGGAATGCATACAACTGCAGAACATTCTTGGGAATCTACGAAAGATTCCTCCTTGTATATGCAAACTCGATATACATCAAGAAATGCATAATACTCAAATTTTTCACCATTTCTGGAAGCTGATTGGGATTTCACAAGCTTGTCAACAGATTTGATCACTTGCATATAAAGAAACCTGGCACTTTTCTCATGTGCGATGGGAAAAGACAGTAAAACATTACACTGGGCTGGTCAAACCATGAACTTTAAGGCATGGAGATGAAACATAGCAGCAGGGAACCTGTTACAGGAGGCCAACATCAGAACAAACAAAACAATGCAACAGACCAAGGAAGACAGAAATCTCAGGGTTCGAATGAGAAAACCTACAAATGCCCAAGCTTTAAACCCCAAACATAAATGATTACCAATAGAAGCCATTCCACTTATTTCAACAGAAATCTTATCAGTGGAATGCTTCATATCGACATATGGCAACAACAGGAAAACACAAAAGAATAGAGATCTACAGCTAAACGATTTGGAGTTTGTAATTACAAAGAATGGAAAACAAAATGACAACACAAAACAGTTTGATTCTCCTTAACAATGCTTGATTACATTCGCACAGTTACATTCAATCCCAATGACTGATTACAATCTCAAACCCTAATACCTGATCTTGTTCATTTTTTGAGTTTTTTATAGATTCACCCATAGTAGTACCAAACTAACTCCAAGCAGCTAGGAAATACTACTACCTATTTTTGGCATTTATTTCTATTTTTAGCATTAGGCGATTACAATTGTCAAATGTCCCCTAAATCACTTGGGACTTACAAAATGAACCTAGACACAAACTGAAATGAAAATGCATTGGTCAATAGACCTTATTACAAAAGAAAACATGATTTTCTAGGTGCTCCTGCACCACTCCCCTCTTTACCTCGTCTCCTTTCTCTCTCTCTCTCTCTATCCTAGGGTTGCTTAAGTTTAGGGGTTAGGGGTTAGGGTTTAGGGTTTAGAGGTTAGGGGTTAAGGTTTAGAGGTTTAGGGTTTAGGGTTTAGAGAGAGAGAGTGATGCAGAGTGCATAGTGGAAGTCAAGCAATTGACACCTCCTTCACAATAATGGGCTTCAATTCCAAATTATTGCTTAGTCGGCTTTAGCAACCCTTCGCCAAGACTTATTTCGTCGGCGTAATTTAAAACTCTTTCGCTGATCTGCATCTCTTCACGATGTCCTTTTTTTGACTTTGACTTCAATCTACGCTCGTCGGCTAGACAAGTCACTATTGGCGAAGCTTGACTAAGGTCTTCCGACACACTATTTCCTCCCGACGCTTTGGTGAGACACTAATCATCGGCGAGGATTTAAACTCTTTTATAGATAGGCCAATGCATCATCTACTTGTATATGCATTAGTTGACCTGCTATCACTAGTAACCTAATGTATCTTCAACCTGGTTTCACCAATACGGTCGGTCATCCCTTGTATCCGACATAATTTTGTGGTTTTCGTTTGTTTTTGGATGTCCTTTCTTCATGGTAGTTATGAGGGCATGACCTTTAGAATCTTCGTGAGGTAGATCTTGTGTGATCCCAAATAGATTTCTCTTCCTCAAGGCAAGGATCATGGTTTGATACATATTTGAATTTCCGTCATAAATATGTTGAGGTTGAATGCTATATATTTGTTTCTTATAGAGGGAAAATGATTGGTTATGAGCATGGTTGCAGAACAAAGAGAGAAGAGATTGTGCAATTATTGTCTTGTATCTTATATTAGGCCAAATATTTTGGCTTTGAATGTATGAGTCTGGTTTTCATTGTCTCAACATTTCATTGTTGTTGTATCCAATTTGAGGAATAAATGTAATTGGAATTCCCTAATGATTTGAATGTCCCCATGAATATTTCATCTTCTTTTGATAGTTTAGTAGATTATCTTGATAACATTTATTTCTTTGAGTATTATCCTTGACTAGTTTATCATCATAGAGATTGTAGATTCCTCACAAATGTATTTGTGAGGTATCCTTTCAAATCTTTACAACAAGTGTGTGAGTTTAATGGTGGATTGTTAAGATGTTTTCTCCTAATTAGTTTGCAATATCATTTGCTTATAGTCATTGTGTGTAGAGCCTACCTTATGTGAAAAAACTATAATGTACAACTCTCTTTGTCATCTTCTATAAGGTGTCATTTCATGGCTTACTCTTGTAATGTTCTTTGTGCATGAAATCTTGACTCTTCTGCCCATACAAGATAAAGGCACCAATATACAAATTTGTTTAACTTGCTATCATCCTAGTGCACTTGTATAAAACAACAAAATATCAATATTTGTAAGACTAATAGGAGTTGTGATCCACCACATTGCATAATTTCATTGCCATGTTTCCATAAAGTTTTTGTGCATCCCAAAAATGTCATTCATAGTGATATATGCATTGCTTTTCCCACCACATCCATGTGTGAAGTGAGATGAAATACTCTAAAATCTTAAGGAATTGAGAAGAGGGCATTCTAGTATCCACATGGTTAGTACATCTACTCAAAGAGGTGTATTATCCTTGTCTCAAAACAAACCAGCATAGTGGTGCGTAGTGATAGTCAATAAGAGTTTGGTGGGCATTGGGTATGGTTTGTCTCCAGGAAAATTTCATTGTTTATTTTTAGTGATCATAAGTGAGATCCTCAAGGAAGACCCCCTTTGGTCTAGAAAAACATAAAGCAGAAGAAGGATTTACCCATCCTTATCAATAGGTCAATTCATGTTGTTGTCTAATCAAAAGTCTTGCCTATCACCTTTAATGACACACCCATGGCCTTAAGTGTTAGTACAAGTATTTAGGATAAGTGGAGTTACATGTCTGAGAGCCAAAATGTGGGTTCATTTTCCTATAAATCCACCTATTTTTCCTATTTTGAGGATTCCTTAGAACCATTAGGCACCCCTACAATATCAATGAGATATAATTGTTGTTCTTGATATTTGTGACATTTTTTCCACTTTTGACCACAATTGAAATCTATGCCCTTAGACCTTTTCTTAGCCAACTCTTTGTGGAATAAATTGTGAATAGTTGTAATTTAGTCCCTCAAATTTTTAGATTTTTCCGGTCAAAAGGACATAGAAAAGAATCCCAAAACTATTGTTTGCATTACAAATTTATCCTCTACTAGTTAGGCTAAGCCAAGAGCATCTTGAAATGTGGCTAGTTTAGACATTGTGACCTCAACTTACATATCTATTTTAAGATTGTTGATAAAATAACTTTTGAAAAAAATCATCAAGGCCACATCTCTAATGTGATAATTTCTCAAACTCTATTTGGTATTCCTAAATTGCATGTGTCTAATGCAATTAGTGAGATCTCCAATGAAGTTTGCATATGTAGTATTGGGATTAAAGAAACTAAGGATTTGTGAAAGTCTATCTATGTGAGAAACGGTTGAGATTTTTCTAGCTATTAAAATCGATAAATGGCCGCATGTTCTAGGTGGAAAGAAGCTATAGAGATCTTTTGACTAGTTGGAATGTCATGGACTAAAAAATATTACTTTACGCTATATAACTAGTTAGTAGGGATGTGACCATCAAATTTTGGAAAGTCAAGTTTAGGTGGGCATGGAATCCTTCCTTGATTTTGGGAATGTTTAGATTTTTTAATGTGAGATGTTTGATCTCCTAGTCACCATGAAAATTAGCATGTACTAAACTACTTTGTAATAGCCATATACATGGAAGTGAAACCATCCAATTTTGTACTCAAGCCATCTAGTACATTAAGATTAGCCATGTATTTTTCCCATTCACCCTCTAATTGGTCAATTCTTGTAGTGATAGATTCTAAGGAGAGTTGTGGTTGGTTTTGTGATTGTGGCCCCTAGCCATAGTGAGTACTAGGGTTCCCAAGAGGGTTACTAGAGTTATATGGAAAAATGATCAAGGTAAAGAGATGATCACAATAGGACAATTAGTCAAAAGATGCAATTTTTAAAATTATTCTAATACCTTAAGGGCTGATTTTGCAATTAAATTTTGTAAATTATACATAGATTGGGAGAATTTTGCTTTAGAAGCTTTAGACCTAAGAGTGATGCAGTGGTTGAATCTATGATTGGGACTGATCCAGAAACCTGTAAGCTAGAATTGTATCTTTAGGGTGTGCAAACAATTGAAAGGACCATTCTTGTTGGGGAAAAACACTAGGTTTCTTAGGTGCACGTCCAAATTCTATTTATTACTTCCTAGATATAATTACACAAAGGAATGACTTAGCAAGAAGGTTGTTGCAGGGCATGTTTGGTCTATGAGCTTATAGATACATGGATCCCATTCATAAATATTGTTGACATAATATTTTAGAGAGCTAACTAATGAGGGTCAATTGTACTTGTAGCCCACTATCTCATCTTTGATTTATGGCACAAGTAATTTCATGAGGCTAACCACTTATTGATGCCTCATAAATGTTAGACAATTGAAGGTTTCCTAGGGCTAGGTTTCAATAAATCCTAAGGGGTCTTCCAATATACATGAGGGCACATAAAATTTCATGACTATATACAAAGGTTGTCTAAGGCCTAGGTATTAGAGTCCAACACTCCTAACTTCACTAGATCCCTTTATGGGGAACCCAACTTAGCAAAAAATGACAATCCTAGCACATGATTTCTAACCTTTAAAAAAGAAAAAAGCTACTTGCAAGGGAAAATAATTTGGACACTTAGGCAAAAGATTTAGTGTCCTACTTTTATAACCACTTTCTAATCACCAAGGTCCCTAGAGGGTGAGGTGATAACATATGGTGGTAAATCACAAAAGACCCAAACTAGAATTGTTGCTATAGAAGCAACCTTGGAAAGAGCTCTAATACTATTTGTGATGACCCTTTAATAGAAATAACATAATGCAAACAAAAAATACATAGAATAGAGAGCAACAAAATGCTTTATATTATCTTTGTAGTGCCACTTCAAGGGGGTAATCCTCTGAATAGAGCATACACTCCAAATACAATATCCAAGATATCATTCACTTGGGAAGTTATTACAATATAAAGATTATTACTAGAGACATCTACATCTATTCCATGCATGTGGGATAATTACTTTTTTCTAACTATGAGTGTAATGACTTAAAAATCATAAGCACCCAAACTAATACTAGCTAATGACAATTACATGTAATAGAATGGGGCTCCTAACACTTTACTTTCATTGTGTTTGTTTTAGCAATAGCTTCTCTTTATTTGTGCTTGTTGGTAGCTCTAGTTCATGCCCCCTATTAGTTCTTTTTGTAGAATGAGGCCCTATCTTACTAGGACCATTCCCCATCATAGTCCCCATTTGTACCCATCCATGCTACTTCGTCCTCCTTTATTTCTATTGATGAGACCGTGCCCTTTTTCCCTACTATAGATAACTTTAATCATGAAGCCCAACTTGACTTATAAAATTGAATGAAGATTGTCTCTCAACTTCAAAAAGTCAATAATTCTATTAACCTTGAGATTGTTCATGTTTCCTTTGACTTGCTTGATTCCTTATGCAACCTTATTTTGATCAATTTGGCAGGGTCATAAATGATGTAGAACATATTGTGCATGCACTTGCTCCTTCTTCCCATATTTTTTGACCTCCTGATACTACTTCCTCTATTGCTTCTTCCATGCCTATTCCATACTCCACCACCCCTACTTCCTCCATCCTTCCTTCTCCCATACAACCCCTCCTTCAATCCAATATAACACCCTTCACATTTCCTTCCATTCCTTCCTTCTCCATGCCACCCCTAGCTCTTCCATTCTTCCTATTCCTTCTCCCATACAACCCCTCCTTCAATCCAATATAACACCCTTCACATTTCCTTCCATCCCTTCCTTCTCCATGCCACCCCTAGCTCTTCCATTCTTCCTATTCCTCCCCCTACTTATCAACCCACCCACCTCCCTTACTACATTCATGTGCTTATGATTACTACTACTTCTCCACCTACCACTGCTATGCCTCATTCCTCTTTTACTCCCCCACCTCCTCCTTCCTACCCCATATGAACATTCTACTCCTTTTGTCTTGACTATGTTTATAATGACCACATCTTGTGCAATATTTTCCCTAGATGACTTAAGGAGCTTGCACTTGAGTGGTTTTATTCCTTGCCTAATGTCTCTATATGTAAATTGGAGATGATCACTAAAAATTTCATCACTCTTTCCAAATTCAGATATCTCTCGAAGTCAACTTCACCAACCTTATACACTATAAACAAGGACAAAACAAAAAGGTCAATAGGTTTTTTTTGCTTCTAATCTATATTAGCTAAGATGCACTACCATCTCCCAAACATAGAGATCCAAAGGGTGTTCATCAATAATTGTATTCCATTCATTTAGGAGAAGATTATTTTCCAAAAGTACAACACTTTTGTAGACCTAAGTGCTACACATAGAGACTATGAAACTAAAATGGACAAAGTAACTTGAGGGTTCTACAAGTACACCTCCAACATCATCCCACAACAACAAATTCACAAAACCATACATGAAACCCTTTGCAACAAACACCAACATAAAGGATGTAGTCAACATAGTAGTGACAACCACTCCACCTCCAATTACTTCTGCTCCTCTTCTTTTGCCTCCCCCTCCTTTGTCTTCCACTAATGCCATTTCTATTAGACCTCAACTATTTGGATAGTTTAATAGGTTGGTAGAATCTTACCAAGCCATTGTGAACAAATCACTTTCTGCCAACCTCCTTTAGCTTCCACCTATTTGTCCTCTAGACACTTCACTTCCACTACCTAAGAAGTATAATACAAACACCTATCAATACCATAGAGTTCTCGAACACGACATAGAACATTGTATGGGCCTAAAACATAAGACTCAAGAATTAATAGACAACAACATTATGTAAGTCGATGGCCTTAATGACAAAGACAACCCTTCCATATCACCTCCCAACCAAAACCTCCAAATTTTCACAAAATCATTTCCCAACCATTCTGGAACAACATTGAAACTAGGGAAATTCTCCCTTCTTTGGAACCTCTTCCTACTAAAGATGAGAATTTCTTTGATCCCATTCTTAAGACTACCAAAAATGTCATTGTGCCCTTCCAACACATGGTGAATATGATAGACATGGAAATACCTAATGAGGGTTCTATCTCTTTTGGCTCATATGTGTTCCTTGCATTAAATTTTCACCTAATGAAATTTTGGATAATGACTATCATGGGCCTTTGCAATGGAAGTATGATTGATCCAAATCGTTCCTTCAACATTGTTATAGAAGAATACTTTTATACCACACATACACATCACAAGTCTTATCCTGCATCTGGGGTGGCCTTAAAATGCTGCAATGGAATGCATTTAGAGACTCTAGATAGCATCATCCTACCTATAGAGATTGGGTTAAGGGTTGTTGAGATCCTTACACTTGTGGTGTTGGTCTCTAACCATTTTCACTTGTTCAAAGGCCTTGGATAGACAAGTTTTGAGCTATTCCATCGCTTTTGCACAAATGTGTTAAGTTCATTCATGAGGATTGTCTTATAGTAGGCTAATGTTTAAATCAATACACACTGATGCCAACTTTACAATGGACAACTTCATTACAAAACCAAGAGATGTACCGCTATAATGACGAGATAGAATATATGAGGAACACAACAACTTTGTGGCTCAAAAATATCACTTTCACAAAGGCAACCCTCACTCTAGACATTTTAAATATCACTTTCACAAAGGCAACCCTAACTCTAGACATTTATTTATATATGTTTACTAGATTATTTTTTATTTAGTAGATAGTGACAAGTATTTGTCATTGGATGAGCTATAGGGGCTCTATAATGATTGGTTCATAAGGCACAACACTTGTTGAAGGTTTTGCAAATGGGGTAGCACGCTACGTGGGCTTGATCTTGGGGGAAACTTAATGGTTAAACATGCTTGAGTGAGTGGACTATTGGCATTCATGAAAGATAGATTTATTTGAATCTCTACTTACAAAATATGAATCAATGAGTTTAACTCAAGAACTACTTGATAAACAGTAAATACTACTGATTTTTGAGTTGTCCTTACTGTTTATAGGGATTACTTGTCGCTCAGCTAGAGTGTAGTGGGACTTTGAACACGAGGTATGAATATGTTTGGTATAATGCAGCGAAAGGACATACTTAGGACATGGAGATATTGTGTCGTCTTGCTTGATTTTGTGAGGTCGAATTGAGTATTTGTCCTGTCGACTTCGTCCCCCTTCATATTCTTTAAGATCTTTTATCTCTTGTGAATTACGCTGTCAGATTTTGTTTTTGGCTTGCCTTGAATTATTACGGATTTTGGTCGTAACCCTTGTCGTATCTAATGTTGACGTGAAATATTGCTCGAGTCATTTTCATGTGGGATTATTTCATGTGTTATCCAAGTCCTAAGTTGGTATTATGATCTTGACAAGGTTATGAACCTTAGCGCACAATAGTTCAAAACTTTTTAATTTAATTTTTTTGGTCCCCTAAAATTTTGATGGGAAATGGCCATGCCACGGTGGCGAGGGAGTTTGGGAAGGAAAGGACATCCTTCCAAGTTCCTATGCATGCATTGAATAGAATTAAATTGGAAAGTCCTTTGTGGGGTTTTTAGGAAGAGGAGGAAGGAAGGAAGATTTTTATGGTTTTATTATACAATTTGTGGGCATTTGAAAGTTAGCAGCTTTGGAGGAGCATGCAGCCATTTTGAAGGCCAAATCTTGCATCTTGGGCATTGAAAACTGTATAAAGGATGGCTTGGAAGAGGGAGGGAAATAGTGGAAGAGGTGAAACCTTTAAAACAAGGTGAAAGTACCCATCAACCTTTCGCTAGGCCTAAACAATATCAAAATACCTTCATTAATCTCTATCGGCAAACATACACTATCGGCCAACACAAAAATCCTTATACCGATACAAACCAGTTACGCCGATGCACCTTTACTTTATACATTGCTTAACTTCTTACTGCCGGTTCCCTCACCGCTGTTACCAGTCAATATTCGCATCTTACGAAATGCACATACAACCACCGATATATACAATTTCTGTCGCACATACAATACATGACCTCCGATCGCCGGTATCCCTTTGTATCTCCTCCCATTTTGACCTGTACAACCGGTCATCACTTGCATCTATCTTAATGCATCTTCACAACATACATTTGTAACATACAACCTTCTATATGCGATTGACGGATACACACACAATGCTTTCACAATATACAACTGTGGTATACACATACACTGTCTCTCCCCTACAAATGACGGATACACATAAAATGTCTGTGACATACAAATGCAGGCTACTCACGAAATACTCTCCCATACATTTGCGGGATACTCATGAAATGTTCTCACATACAATAGCATTATACACACAGTTTGCATATTCGATGGATAACATGAACTCAACCCGATCTAATCTTCTGCGATTCTTGTAACCGAACAAATGACACAGAAACTATAAAACTCAATAAAGCAGGAATAAATCTACTCCTAAGGAAGACATTCCACTGGTTTAGGAAGACATTCCACTGGTTTCGAAGAAACCTCAACCAGTGGAATGCTTCCTCCTTACATTCCCACGATTACACCAAAACACAAACTTCTTTTATTTCTTCACAGAATTAATTTACAATCTTCCCCCTCTAAATCCGACTGTCTACTCTCTATATCTTTACGAATACAGACTCAGCAATATAGAGACTCATTCGGCAGTTACCCACGGTGTAAGACGAACCACCTCTGCCGTTTCAGTTACAAACTGTGTTCAATTACAATTCTTTTTAATTCTTTTCTTGACACATGTCGTTACATAACATTTGGACAAAATAGAAAATGTAAGGGAATCTTTCAGATTCGTTATGTTTTGAGGTGCTCCTGCACCAGAGGGAAAGAACAAGAAAGAAAGAAAAGGAAAGAAGAGGTTTGAAGGAAGTGGGAAGCCTAGAGAACTAGGTGATATATGTTGAATTTTAATTCTTGTTTGTTTATTTTTCTTTTGATATTGATGCTTAATAGGTATAAGCGTTTTGATTTGATGAATAAGTTTTTCTCATCTGTTGAGACTAAGTAGGCAAGCATAGTTTTCTTGAAAACACTTGCATTTTGTTATTTCAAAATGGGAACCTTTGTGCCTCCTTTGGGTTTATGAATTCAATGTGTATGCCTTGAGCTTTCAGTTGCAACTGTTATGAGAAACCTTGAGGGTGCTAGATTATGTGAATTTTTGAGCAAAATAATGAAGTTTATGTTAGGCCCAAACAGAGCAGAATAGAAATAAATTATTATTGCATATCATTGTGTTATGTCTGGAAGTAATGTTTATATTCTTATTTTATAGGCAGAAGAACAGTTTAATTGCCACAAAGCTATCTAAACTGAAAAATAGATTACATAAATTACAAAAGTGTTAACTATGATGATTAATAAGTTAACAGTTTAGGATTACCTCCCTTGCTTGTGTGTGGTGGTTTTCTTGTATGTTTATATATTTTGTTTCTACTGGAGTCTTACCTGAGTACAAGGTTCACCATGCCTCAATGGATTCATGCTTTTTTCTTGGGGGAAAGGCCATGGCTGTAATGATTCCTAGTGAGAGATATACTTTAAGTGGAAATGTAAAATGTGGGTCGTTGTGTTTGGTTCCTCCATGTTCCTATGTATGTCTTTTCCTACTTTTGGGTGGACATTTTCACACCTCCCGGGAAGGTGGCTGGGTTGGTGTTCCATGATAGGGGTTCACTATCCCACTACAAACTACCACCCTAATTGACTCTTCAAAGGCTTATTGGAAGATACTTGTAGAGTTGACTCATTATCTTGGCAATGGGATCTGTGTTTCAGAATATGACACAATTTGAAGATTCATTTCTTAAGGGTTCCTTTGTAAATTGTTGTGAAATTCGTAATCTTTATCCTAACACTGTTAGGGAGATTTCAAAAGGGTTCAGTTTGACCCACTGTATGTAAGGGTTTAAATTTCTTTTGGTCATGAAATATATGTAGCTTTATTGCTTGAAGGCGTCATTATTTATATCCTTCTTCACAGAAGAATGCCACTATACGGTGAACTTCTATACATTTCAGTTCATCTTTCAGGCAAAGTAAAGTTTATGAAATCTTATAAGGTCTTTATTATTGCTTATTTGTTTACAGTTATACATTGAAGCTACTGTAGGTTGCAGTAGGGTTTGATTGCATTTTCATTGTGATGGGTAGTACTCTTGAGTTTTTGGAAAACATATGATCTATGACATTATAACCTAAGGAAAACTCTCGGTGAATAATGAAAAGATGGGTCTGTAGAAGGCTATAAGGATAATAGTTTAGTCATCAAAATCTATTTCTTTTATCCTTCTTTAGATATATAAATGTGATTGAGGGAGAAATCTTTGGCAGGTTTCTATTAATGCTCTATTTTGTTATAGTTAGTTTCTACCTATTTTACAGAAGTTCTTTCATCACAAATTTAAACCATATAGGTTCATTCTCTTAAACCGTAGAGGTTCATTCTCTTTCTTAGAGATAAACCAGGATGAAGTCTTGGGACACTGGAGTTATATTTATGGATTTTGGATTTGCCAACTATAACCTTCTTAAAGGACTGCACAGTATGTGTAAATTATATTGATTGTGTAATGTCTAAGTTCCCTGTCTGTATAAGTGTGGTTGTTCTTTTCATGGGAGATTAGGAGGGAAGAATCGTATCTTTCAAGGGTGTCTCAAGGAAAAGACTATAAATGAGATGGCCTTATCTTTAATTAGCATTCATGATCTCTTTTGTTCAAAAGTTAAATGTACTTCTTGAATCTATACCTATCTATCCTCTCTTCCATACTTTCAACTCTTTAATTGTGACAGTCCTAATCCCTAATGGACTAAGTTTTGGATGATCCAATACTAGCGATGGTGTGATTGGTGGTTAAGGCCAAGGCAATGCAAAGCGTATGTTTTCATCTTGACTGCACCATGGTGACAGGAGCACTAGACTATTAAAGTTTTCTATATTGTTAAGAAGTGTGAAAGGTGAAGTTCTTAGTAGTTTTAATATCATTTATCCTTCTAGTTTGTATAAATGGATGTGTAGTAACAGTTTCCTCTTGGCATTTAGTATGTTTAGAAGCATTTCTTGATTTTCACAAATTAATTACTCTATAACTAAATTCCTTGTGCTTCGTACCATCCTTTGATATAACTTATGTTAAGGGAATTGCTATAGAATGATTGTCATCATAAGTATCTATGCAGTATCTATTTATATAAACTATACTGTATAGTGGTTAGCATGCATAAACTAGACTGTATAATGGTTAGCATGCATCTATAGTGGACTGTTCGAAGACTTTCTTACTTTGGAAAAAGTGTATTGTTAAAACTATAGTAGAGGAGTGTGTTGTCTATTGGAATTATTATGAGGTTCTAGGCCACTTGGAGTTATGAGGTATTATGTAACCTCTAAGCAGGGGTCTTACATATGTGTAAAATTGAACTATAAGTCCATAGAGAACTCACGTTTCATTTGAGGAGTGATTGTCGTTTGAACACTTGTTCTTTATGTTTTTTATTGTGTGGGAATTGGACTATATGTTTATGAATATTGTTTTGAAACATCCAAAGGTAAATTTTATGTAATGGATTCATTAAGAGATTGATGTTTGTTCATGACTACCATATGGATGCCACATTTTTTGTATAAACAGATTTTATCTTATTATCAAGAAACTAATGTTAATTATAAATTTGAATGGTTGTGTATTATGTTCAAAATATAGTTTGTTTAGCTTTAAAGCTAATTAGGATTTTAGATTTGTATTCTTGGAACAAAGACACTTCATCTAATTATAATTTTGAATGGTTGTGTATTATGCTTAAAATATAGTTTGTTTAACTTTAAAGCTGATTAGGATGTCAGATTTATATTCTTGGAACAAAGTCACTTCATCTAAATCTAAACCTAAAACCTAAAGTCTTAACCTAACTCTACAGAATTCTTCTTACACTTGTCACTTATTCAACCTAAACCATACCATTACCTTGAACAATAGACCTATGGGAAAAGATCAAACAAATGAAGGAATGTGATGTAGTCCTAAATAAATGTACAGGGTTGGAAAAATACTAGAGAAATCTTGTAACCTTAATGTGATTAAGTGACAATCATCATGATGGTCAAGTGAGAATCATCATGATGGTCAAGTGACACTTGACTCATGTATGAATAATGCAATTAGTCAAGTGACACTTGATGCAATGCAAGGTGTTATTATTGGTTAAGTGTTATGTCAGAAAATGTCCCCTTGGGGGCTTTTCCCTCTTAAAGTTTAGCTCATGGGTTCTTAGAATGCATTTAGAGCATATTGCATGTTAATTTTGACTCCCGATGAGAAAACCCTGAAGTCTTGTGGCAAATATGACCTAGGGGTGCTATTGAGATGACTCCTACCTAAAATAGGGGGGATGCCCTAATTTGAAGTGTCAGTTATATGATCGTTGTTAGGTCCTATGCCAACACCAAAAGTTTAAATTATGAAATTCTTAGCAAGAATGTGTGTTGTTGCATATATAAACATGTTTAGGTTTTCATTTGTAAACTAGAAGATGATTGTGAACTTTATGCATATTTGTGATTTTAGAGCATCCTTGATATTCATTGTTGCAGAGCAGAGCATTGTTATTATTTTTATGATTGCAGATTTGGCTTCATCTTCTCATGTGATTGAAGAGCCTTCATTTATGTGAGATCTACACTTCTAAGGTGACATTTACTTGTATTTGAATCATTTATCATTTGAATTTTGCCTCTATCCCACAGGGATACGCACTCTTATCTGACAACGGTGTTCGAAAAACTTGAATGTCTCTCTGGGGTTGACTAAGGCAAGCCTTTAAACACCACAACCCCCAACCACACTCCTTTGTGAATGCAGGTTATAGGTACCAAGTTTCATGGAGTGGAGTTGCAAAGGAAGGTTGCAGACAACAAAGATTCAGGATCCGAAAGAAAGAAGCAAAACTGAGCTTTTTCGAGACATGGGCGCCTAGGGCAATGTCCTCCAAAGGTACAGAGACAAGAATCAGAGTTACAGGGACATTCTACATCTAAAGGAGCTTCTACATCCCGAGAATCAGCCTGCCTTGGACAAGGGCGCCTAGGGCAGTGTCCTTCACATTCCGAGTGACGAAAACATATGGAACAATGATTATCAGTGTCGGAAGGAGTTCTGCATTCCATGAAGAAAATAGTGCCTTCGACTTGGGTGCATTAGGCAATGTCCTTGAATATTCCAAATTCTGAACTTCAAAAAATGGTTAGTTACTAATCACTGTCCTTTTCCTTAATCTATAAGCATTTATATGAATTTACCAGTTTATTCACTGTTTTGCATAATTGGGGTTTCTTACATATTTGAAGTTACATTAAGGAATTAGTTAGCAAAATTTTGAGCTTCCACATCATTCCAAGTGATAGCCCAACGTATTAGGTGAATGCTCTTGCTTAGTATAGATTCAACTCGGTTGATATGTCCTTGAATGTTTGTAGTGAAAGGAGGATCTAAACCCATCAACACCAAAACAACAAATCAAACACCGTCTCCCCTTTTCATATAAAACATTTTGGTTAACCCAATTTTTTTGAATTTTTGCACCTTGTTGAGTCTTGTGTGATATATTTGCATTCATTTATTTTATTGCATTTGAAAACCTACAAAAAAATTAAAAATTTTGTCATCTTAGGCTTGCATTTTGTCATAATTTGAATTAATCGGCATTTAATTTCTATTATTTTCATTAGATCTGATTTAAATTACATAAATTCATCATTAATCATTCATTTGCATTGCATTTTTGTGCTTAATTTGGTGAAAATTGCTTGAAATTATGCATTTTTCATATAACCTAGTTTTTGCATTAGCTAGGGTTTGTAGTTAAAATCTTGTTTTAGATTTTACGACTATTTTAAAACACTCATTAGGACTGATTTCTAATTGTAGTGTTCCATCATAGTGCCCTCTTTGGAAAAATTCATGTCCAGGTTTTGAAAACCTTGCATTTTCACTAGATTTGGCCTTATCGTCTCTCTAGAATTTCATTAAAGACATGTTGTGAAAGATATTATTGCATCATTGGACTGATATTGGGCTTATTACTTGTTTTCCTTCTTAAAAATTTTCACAACACCTATTTCGTTAGTAAGTTGCATTGAAAAATTGGGAAAAAAGTGAAAAAACAAGCATTTTTACGTCATATTCACGCATAGTTTTGCATCAAATGTGTGTTGTGAAGGATATTGCTGTATCATTGGACTGTTATTAAGCATATTTTTTTCTTCCCCTCATCAATTTCCTTACAACACTTCTTCTTTCACTCATTTGCATTGAAAAACGTTGAAAAATCAAGCATTTTGGATCCTACACATATCTTGCTCCTTGGGTTTGTTCTATTAGTTTGTACATTGAGAGTTGCATTCTTTTGTATGAGTATTATAACCCATTGCTCTAATAGAAATAACCCTTTAAGAAGTAGAAGACTCATGGGATATAGTGCTCCTGAAGAAAATGATATTCCTACCTCTGAAAATCCATTGAACACCTTCTTTACAAAAGGAGAGACACAAATTTTGCAAGACAATGTACCTCATACAACTACAATGGAAGACTAAATATTTCATGATGTTGAGGACACTATTTAGGTGGTCACACATGTACCTAATGAGCAAATAAACAAACTTGATAAAGAGCTAGCCAATTTTCAAGCATTTGTGGAAAATGAAAGGATAGCGGAAGAGGCTATACCTACGATTCACAACATAAGAGAGTCGATAAAAGGAGGACAAGATGATGTTAATGTACTTTGAGGCTTAGTTCATATTGTACACACTAATGTTATTCCAGTGAATGAATGTGCAAAAGTTATTAATAACATGTCATCACCGACTCATACGCAAGTATCGACACCTATACCGACTACTGGAATGTCTACATTCACATCAACAGTTTTAACTACTAATGCAAATGCTTGTAGTAGTGCTACCACTGGTATTGGAGTATCTAATGGCATTAATTCACAAAATTACAAAGCCGTGGGATTCAACTATCAGAACTTGGCACATAAGGTGACCTCTTTTATGAATAATTACTCTCAACCACCCCTCCATCCCACTTATTGTCAACCACCTCTTACATACAACTATTCACAACCACCTTCCACTTATCACTATGTTCAACCACCACTCACTTATTCACGACCTTCACTTGTCACTACTCATGCTCAATCACCTCCACACTTCAGTTCCAATTCCTCACAACAAACCACATCACCTAATGATGCCCTCCTAAACCAACTCTTGCAAGGCATGATTTATTTACAACAAAAGGTGACAAGATTGACAAATTCTTCACAACCTAATGAACCAACTTATCATGCCAGTAATCCCCTATCTTATTCAATCTTGAGAACTCCTATGCCCGAGAGATTTGAGACTCCTCGCTTTGAAAAATATGGTGGAAAAGGTGATCCTAATACTCATGTGGCAACATTCACGGCTATGTGTAGTGATTTTTACTTTAAAGAGGATTTCTCAGCAAAAATTTTCCCGCGATCTCTCAAGGATACTCCTTTGCAATGGTTTTTCTCCCTACCTTTGAATTCAATACACTCTTTCTCACAGTTAGTCGATCAATTTTTACAACATTTTCAAGCAAGCATTGGACCTCAAGTCTCTTTGATTGATTTAGTTCATTGCAAGCAAGGTCTGAAAGAGAAGTTAATTGAGTTTATTAATTGGTATCAAGCCCTCTGTGCACAAATTCAATATCAGATGAAGGATGAGGATGTTCAGAAGGTGTTTATTACAAATTTACAACCAAACATCCATGATAAGATTCTCTTGATGAAGTATAACTCTTTTCAACATTTATGCACCACCCTTCGTGATTATCAGCTTTTGTCTAGTCAGTATGAGAACCAAAACTCATCGGCTCAAGTTAGTCAATCCATGGGTGGACCTTCATAAAATAACTTTAAGAGGAATAATAAGACTTTCATCAAGGTTAATGGACAAAATTCAAACAATTTCTCACAAGTGTCCGCTATCACTAATCTGAAGAGGACACCATTTCAACAAAGAAAGTTTAATATGATATCTATTCCTATCATTCTATCATGAATCAAGTTGTGAGTAATAATCTCTTGAAGCTTCCTCCAATTAAACCATTGGATCCTAGTAGAATGTAAGGACCTTATTTCGATGCTAATTCTTTTTGTCATTATCATTGGCAATAAGGACATGATATTGAATGATGTATGCGTCTTAAACATGAAATATAAGACCTCATCGACTCGAATGTTATACAGGTATCTGGTGTGAATGATAATGGAAATAAGTCAGTTGCTTCTTTGAATCAGAATTTACAAATCTTTACTAATCCTTTCCCTAAGCATACTGATAACAACATGATGGAACAAAACTTGGTAGAAGCAGAAGATGACTATTTAAACTACGATGATACAATAGCCAGGGTAGAGGTGGATAAGGAAAATATTGAAGTATTACCTCATCCACGAAGGAATGGTATTTATGTTGAGGTTCCTCCTCTGTTATCCCTTCAAGGATCGGGAGATAACCAAAATGTATTGGAAAGACAAATGGAACAACCGAAACAAGAGATTATGACAAAAGAAAACATTGATATGATACAAGGTAGTTTTTCTCCTTATGATAGACAGAATCAACAAAATAAGAGAACTAAAAATTGGAAAAGAGCAAGATGGTTATCATCAATTGGAAATAACAATGGTTCTCCTCCTCATAAGAAACAAAATATTTCACATGCACAAGTATATGAGAAATAAGCACTGCATGGACTTTCTAACAACAAAGAACGCTATAATAAGTACCACTCAAGCTTCACACAAACCTTGATGGAGCATCTCTCCAAGATGCTCGAAAGTTCCAAATTTTAGTTCGATTGTCCCTACAGGTAAGTATTCCTAACCCTTTACCTCTGTGTTGTGTTTCTCCCCGTAATGTGTTATGTGTTGTTTAGGCCTCCTAGGACGACCCTTGATTCTCTTGTAAGGTCAAGGATACCGAGAGACCGCCTCTGTTGTGACCCTTCTTCTATTTGTATCATCATTCTTCTATTGATCTTCTCCTCTATTTTCATTGTTGTGTGTTGGGTTCTAGTGGCATAGTGTTGTGGTTGGTGACTTGGGGGCACCCTCCTACGTGATTGTCCCTAAGGCACTTGTTTCTCCTCTCTTGATTTATTGTTTACCTTCCTCTAGTGGTTCTAGTCTAGTTGGTGGATGACGAAAAACATATAATACTGATACAGACCTCGTGTCCCTTCACCGAGAAATAAAAAATGGACCTAGTCCATACATGACGACAAGGTTGATATATATTATCTGACACTTGGCTAGTAGAATCACTCCATGTGACATTTTGATGTTGTCTTATTGCACTTACAAAACATAACAATACTACTGCTCCGTGCACTTTATCTTGGATCTTGCCTTTCTTGGCTCTTTATGTAAATGATTAAATGTATTATTGTTTATCATGATTATATGGTTTCTAACACCTTTTCTTGCAGAAAATTGTGTGTTTGTGGGAACATTTGGCGATCGTAAAGTGCATGTCACCTATGCGGGCATGGGCTTTGCGAGAGCTCGTGTTCGCTTGTGTGTTTTCTCTCTACCTTAACATGTTTGATATTGGTACACGATATCAACCACCTTAAGGTGGGGGCATGTATAAGGTAAGTTGTCTAATGATTTTGGTACTAATGAAGTTTGTTTGTAAGCCCTCTACAGAGGCAGGATGTTGTATCTCTGAGCGAGTGCACATCTTTATTTTTATATTGCAATCATTAAGCCCTCAAAGAGGTGGGATATCG
Organism: Cunninghamia lanceolata; assembly: GCA_027924645.1. Classification (NCBI taxonomy): domain Eukaryota; kingdom Viridiplantae; phylum Streptophyta; class Pinopsida; order Cupressales; family Cupressaceae; genus Cunninghamia; species Cunninghamia lanceolata. The sequence continues at coordinate 7,012,474 of BSBN01000402.1, forward strand.
TGCATATCCTTTTATTCTAAGCCCTCTGTGGACGCAGGGATGGTGTATTTCTCGAGGAGATTGAACACCCTGTCATTTTCTAAAATTCCTCCAAGAAGACGAGGTTGGTGTAGGGTATATGCACCCAGATGACCTAGACCAAAAAGTCACCACATGACTTTTTGGTCCCATACAAGTCATAATGCACTAGTGTTATGGCTCAGTAATACCAAGCCATAACATGACTCAGTAATACCGAGCGATAACATGACTCGTGTTATACCACGAGTGCATTATAATGCAAGCATCTTATAACGCAAGCGCGTTATAACACTAGCGTGTTTTACAAAAGCAAAACGCTCTCTCTTGCTCTCTCACTCTCTCTCCCTCTCGTTCTCGCTCTCTCTCATTCTCGCTCTCTCACTCCCTCCCTCTCCCTCCCTCCCTTCCTCTCCCTCTCTCTCCCGCTCTCCCTCTCCCACACTCTCTCTCTATCGCAATGGAGTTTGAATCACCCTTGTCATTTCAGAGAGAGTTTAGGGTTTAGGGGTTAGGGTTTAGGGTTTAGAAAGAGATAGAGAGAGGGGACCAATAGAGATTGGGAGAGATAGAGGAGACAGAGGGGAGAGATAGGGAGATAGAGAGTGAGGGACATGTTCAGAGACATAGGGAGAGAGATTGAGAGGTAGAGGGATGATAGAGATAGGAAGATAGGGGAGAGATATGGAGATAGAGGTTTAGGGTTTCTTGGGTTTAGGGTTTAGAAGTTTGGGGATTTAGGGGTTTAGAGTTTAGGGTTAGGGGTTAGAGTTTAGGGGCATTATCTAGGGTTTATGGTTTAGGGGTTAGGTGTTAAGGTTTAGAGGTTTAGGGTTTAGGGGATAGAGAGAGAGGATCGATAGGGAGATATAGAGGAGACCAAGGGGAGAGATATAGAGATAGAGAGTGAGGGACATGACCAGAGACATAGGGAAAGAGATTGAAAGGTAGAGGGATGATAGAGATAGGGATATTAGGGAGAAATAGGGAGATAGAGGTTTAGGGTTTAGGGGTTAGGGTTTAGAGGCATTATTTAGGGTTTAGGGGTTGCAATGTAGAAAAAGAGTGCTTTTCAATTCAATGTAAGGTGTGGTTAGATCCTCCTTTTGCTGCATACACTCAAGGGCATATCAAACAAGTTGAATCTCTACTAAGCGAGAGCATTCACCTAATAGGTTGGGCTGACACTTGGAATGAAGAGGAAATTTGGAATTGTTGATTATTTGTTAAACCCTAGATCAATAATAGACCAAACCCTAGTTCTATGATAAATAGGGCATAAATTTCAAACTATGATAGATATAGATAAACTGAAAGAAGCACCAGGATTAGTGAATAGAGGAGAACCTAATTCCAAAAGTGAAGGTGTTGAAGGACAATGGTGCACATGCCCTTGTCCTTGGAGTGAAAATATGCCAATGGTCAAAACTGAGAAAATGCTCTAGAGAGTGCCCAGATGATGTTTTCAAACCCTAATTTGTCTGGATGACAACTGAATGACACTGGTGCGAACACCCAACTCCAGGGTACTACTTTTTTGTCAGATCTAGATTCCTTATGCTCTGTACTTCCTCCTTGCAACTCCACTTCTTTCGCTTCTACACCTATAACCTATAATCACAAAGGAGTGTGGTTGGGGGTTGTGGTGTTTAGAGGCTTGCCTCAGTCAAGCCTCAAAGAGACATTCAAGTCTTTCAAAGACTGTTATTAGATAAGAGTGCATATCCCTACAGGATAGAGGTAAAATCCAAATGATAAATGATTCAAACATAAATAAATGTCAACTCAATGGTGTAGCTCTCACATAGATGAAGATCCTTCATGCACATGAGAAGATGAAGCTAAATCAGCAATCACAAACACAATAACAATGCTCTGTTCTGCAACAATGAATATCATGAATGCTCTAAAATCATAAATTTGCCAAAAAGTTCATAATCATCTTCTAGTTTACAAATGAAAACCTAAACACTCTTATATATGCAGCTACACAAATTCCTGCTAAGAATTTCATAATTTAAACTTAAGACCTAGGCATAGGACTTAAGTAACTGTCATAAAATCAACATTCAAATTTAGGGTTGACCCAAAATAGGGTAGGATTAGGGCGCAAGCGCCCAAGTCCAACCCCCATTTTAAGTCAAGATTCATTAAAATAACATCTCCTAGGTCCTATTTGCCACAAAACTTATGGGTTTACTCATCGAGATTCAAAATTAACATGCATGATACTTATAATGCATTCTAAGGACCTGGGAGCTAAACCTTAGGAGGGAAAAGTCCTAGGGAGACATTTTCTGACATAACAGGGGTTTAGGGGTAGAGAGAGAGAGGTTTAGAGTTTAGGGGTTAGGGGTCAGGGTTTAGGGGAATTATTTAGGGTTTATGAGTTTAGGTTTGCTGAAGTTTAGGGTTTAGGGTTTATGGATTAGGGGTTAGGGTTTAGGGGAATTATTTAGGGTTTAGGGTTGCATGTCAAAAACAATCTCTCTATCTTTATCTCTCTCCCTCCCCTCTTTACCCCGTCTCCTCTCTCTCTCTCTTCTAGGGTTGTTTAAGTTTAGGGGTTAGGGGTTAGGGTTTAGAGGTTAGGGGTTAAGGTTTAGAGGTTTAGGGTTTAGGGTTTAGAGAGAGAGAGGACTGATAGGGAGATATAGAGGAGACCGAGGGGAGAGATAGGGAGATAGAGAGTGAGGGACATGACCAGAGACATAGGGAGAGAGATTGAGAGGTAGAGGGATGATAGAGATAGGGAGATAGGGGAGAGATAGGGAGATAGAGGTTTAGGGTTGCTCAAGATTAGGGTTTAGCATTTAGGGGTTAAGGTTTAGGGGCATTATTTAGGGTCTAGGGTTTATGGTTTTAGGGGTTAAGGTTTAGAGGTATAGGGTTTAGGGTTTGGAGAGAGGACCGATTGGGAGATATAGAGGAGACTGAGGGGAGAGATAGGGAGATAGAGAGTGAGGGACATGGCCAAAGACATAGGAAGAGAGATTGAGAGTTAGAGGGATGATAGAGAGAGATAGAGGTTTAGGGTTGCTTGGGTTTAAGGTTTAGGGGTTAGGGGTTAGGATTTAGGGGCATGATTTACAATTTAGAGGTTTAGGGTTGTATGTCAAAAATAGGTGGTTGAAGTACCGGAACTAACTCCTTTCTTTTGTCAGGCTGAGGAGGCACCTCGATCTCAGCTTCCTTCTCTTCCTGGTGCTCTCCTGTAGGTGCCCTCCCTCAACTTACTGCTACTTATCGATCGCTATCGGTTGAGTTCCTCTCAGATCTCGTCCGGTCAAGCCTGACACTCAGCCTCCCCTATCTATATATGGGGCACTCTCACTCCACTCGCCTGACACTCAGCCCAACACTCATCGTACAGTAAAACCTGCCCCCTCGCTTCGACATGGAGGCTCCTCTCCTTTATTCTCTCCCTTCTAATCAAGTCTGGGTCTTGCCTGCTCGACAGGAGCCCCATATGGAGAGAGGGGGTCGAGTCAGCCTCTATCTCTCTCTCTCTCTCTCTCTCTCTCTCTCTCTCTCTCTCTCTCTCCCCTAAACCATAAATAATGTCCATAAACACTAACACTTAACCCCTAAACCCTAAACCCTAAACCCGAGGAATGTTAAACCTCTATCTCCCTATCTCTATCATCCCTCTACCTCTCAATCTCTCTCCCTATCTCTCTGGACATCTTGCTCACTTTCTATTTCCCTATTTCTCCCCTCTATCTCCTCTATCTCTCCCTATCTATCTCCTCTCTCTCTACCTATCTATCTCTCCCTATCTCTTGCCTCTCTCTCTCCCTTATCATTCCTCTATCTCCCTATATCTCCCCTCTATCTTTCCCTCTTCCTTATCGACGAAGGAAATGGAAACAAGAAAACTAGGACTCTCTCTCTCCCTATCTCACTATCTCTCCCCTCTCTCTCCCCTCCATCTCCCACCTCTCTCCCTCTTCCTCCCTCTCCCTCTCCCTTATCGACAAAGAAAATGGAAACAAGAAAAGTAGGACATGTAAAGAGGGACAAGGATATAAATTGGGAGGATGAAATGGAAACAAGATAAAATGAAAGTTGATTAGATGGGAAGAATGGTGGGAGGAGAGGTGGAAAATAGTAAAATAGGGGAAATTGGTGGGATCTAAAGGGAAATTAGAAAGGAATTTAAAGAAAACTAGGAGGTAGATAGGAGAGAGAGAGAGAGAGAGAGAGAGAGAGAGAGAGAGAGAGAGAGAGAGGGGTCAGGGGTCAGGGTTTAGGGGCATTATTTAGGGTTTCTTAAGTTTAGGGTTCAGGGTTGCTCAGGTTTAGGGTTTAGGGTTTAGGGTTTAGAAAGAGATAGAGAGATGGGACCAATAGAGATTGGGAGAGATAGAGGAGATAGATGGGAGAAATAAGGAGATAGAGAGTGAGGTACATGTCCAGAGACATATGGAGAAAGATTGAGAGGTAGAGGAATGATAGAGATAGGAATATAAGGGAGAGATATGGAGATAGAGATTTAGGGTTTCTTGGGTTTAGGGTTTAGGGTTTAGGGGTTTGAGGGTTTAGGGGTTTAAGGTTTAGGGTTAGGGGTTAGGGTTTATGGGCATTATTTAGGGCTTATGGTTTAGGGTTTAGGGGATAGAGAGAGGATCAATAGGGAGATATAGAGGAGACCAAGTGGAGAGACGGAGATAGAGAGTGAGGGACATGGCCAAAGACATAGGGAGAGACATTGAGAGGTAGAGGGATGATAGAAATAGGGAGATTAGGGAGATATAGGGAGATAGAGGTTTAGGGTTTAGGGTTTAGAGGCATTCTTTAGGGTTTAGGGGTTTAGGGGTAGAGAGAGGTTTAGGGTTTAGGGGAATTATTTAGGTTTTATGAGTTTAGGGTTGCTCAAGTTTAGGGTTTAGGGTTTATGGGTTAGGGGTTGGGGTTTAGGGGAATTATTTATGGTTTAGGGTTTCTCAGGTTTAGGGTTGCATGTCAAAAACAATCTCTCTCTCTCTCTAAACCCCTAAACCCTAAATAATGCCCCTAATCCCTAACCTATAACCCCTAAACCTCTATGTCCCTATCTCTCCCTTATCTTCATTTCGCTATCATCCCTCTACCTCTTAATCTCTCTCCCTATCTCTTTGGACATCTCACTCACTCTCTATCTCCCTATCTCTCCTCTCTGTCTCCTCTATCTCTCCCAATCTGGTGCAGGAGCACCTAATTCACAGTGGCCCTCATGAGGCATTTAATTTCATGATGTGTCTAATGTTTATTTTTGTTGTTTCCAATAAGGTCCTATAAGACCATTCATGTAATAAGGTTTGTTTGACCAATGCATGTCATTTTAGTTTGTATCTAGGTTTATGTTGTAAGTCCCAAGGACACTTGTCGATCTCTAATCACGAAGGTTGTTAGGCAGTTGGAGGTTGTTAGATCTCCCAGCCGCTTGGAGTCAATTCAGTACTACTGAGGGTGAGTAGATGAATGCCTAAGATCATCAAATGTAATCAGTTGTAATCAGTTGTAGTTGAGTTCAGATCTGATCAGAGTGATTTGCAATTGTAAACAGATCATCTGTGTTTGTACATTTTCTGAAAGGCATAATAAAGTTTTGTGTTGAGCATCTTTCTGTCATTCAATTTAAGTAGGTTCTCTTTGTGAAATTAATTTGTTGTTTTGTGGCCAAGATGGATTGTTAATCCATTGCACCGGTTAGATTTCTTCGAAATCGGTGGAATGGCTGTACATATCGATTTGTGTTTTCATTTTTTTTCCATTTTGTTCGTTTGTGTTTGCAGGATCACGTGCAATATGCTTTGATAGATCCTAGCATCCTCATGTGCTAGGTTGGCAAAGTCTAAGATCTATGTGGTTGTCAAAGAAAAGGATCTATGTAGCTGTAGGGTTTGTAGAGGTTCAGATAAGTGAAGATTTGTGTTGTTTCGCCGGGTATACATTCTGTGTATATCGCTAATGTATGTCAGGGTCATTTCATGTGTATCTCGCAAGTGCATGTTGCAGATGCATGTGGTGAAAGTGCATTTCATATGATACAAGGAAAGTCAATGGTCGGCTTCACTGAATGTATATTCTGAATGCATGTTTTCAAATGTATCTTACAAATGTATATTGAGGATATACATTACGTTAGGTCAATGGTCGGTCCCACTGAATGCATATTTGGGTTGTATGTTTTGAATGTATATTGCGCATATACATTGTGTTAGATGCAAGGAGTCTCGCCGAAGGTAAAGCTTGGTATTAAGATTATTGAAAAGAGATATAGGTCGGTGGAATGGTTCTGAGTTACGCCGATGGAAGAAGTCATAGTGATAGTGGTGTCGAAGACACATCGGTATGAGGAAGGACTTTGGTGTGAAAGGTATTTGGTTAACCGATGGTATATGGTCTTGCCGATCATAAAAGAAAGTATATGTTTTGAATTGCTTCCACTGTGTGCTCTGCATCAAATTGGTATCAAAGCTAGCGAAAGATCTACAGAAGTGTTGGTGTTGTCTATGAATGTTTATGTCAAACAGAGAAAGTGAAGAAGGGGCTAGTGATATGCCTCCAAAGGGGATGACCATCGAAGTGGTCATGAAATTCAAGGAGATGGAGGAGCTGATCAAGACTAGAGTCAAGGAAGCACTCCAGGTTGAGTTGAAGACCTTGGGAAAAGGCAGGAAATTAGACGAGGAGTTTGATGAAGAAGAAGAAGAAGATGGGGAAGAGGAAATAACCCCAGAGCGGACAAGTATATTTGCATACCAAAAACAATTTCTGGAGGCTATAAAATCACTCGGTAAGGAGTCGTCTGAATCAAGAATGGAAATTCTGATGTTCAGCGGAAAGATGGACGCAGATGAATTCATCAAATGGATCGAGGCTTTGAACAATTACTTCGAGTACAAGGAGGTACCAGAGAATAGGAGAGTCAAGTTTGCAAAGATGAAATTGAAGGGCGTTGCACTCACGCGGTGGAACTACACCCAAGGAGAAAGGGTGAAGAGTGGCAAGAGCCTGATCTCATCCTGGAGTCAGATGGTAGAGAGGATCAAGGCTCAGTTACTACCAACGGATTATGAGCTGCAGATATATAGGAAAATGTAGAATCTCAGGCAGAAGGATATGGATGTATCCACCTATACAGAGGAATTTCATAAATTGTCCCTAAGGTGTGGACATGTTGACGATGAGAAAGGAAGAGTTGCCAGATATATTAATGGCCTGAAGTATAGTATACAAGATGAGATTACCATCTTAACACCAAAAATTGTGGACAAATGTTTCCAGGTGGTGCTAAGAGTAGAAGAGAAGCAGAAAAGAAAGGGAGAACAACAGAATAGAGGAAGAAGTGGTAGAAATAGGGGCAGTTTTGAAGACAAAAATTAGTCCCAAGAAGACCAAGGAGACACAAGTAGAAGTAAGGGCCAAGTTTCTGACTTTAGAGGGGGATTTAGAGGCACAAAAGGTGGAGGTAGAGGTTCTAATGTTTTCACTGGGAGATGTTATCATTGCAATGAGATTAACCATACAGCATACAAGTGCCCAATGAAACAGAGTTCTACATCTAGTGATAATGAAAGGAGGAATGAAAAGAGGATTCAATATGTGCAAGAAGAGGAGGTAGATAAACATGTTAACTCTCCAATTGGGAATGCAGCCCCAGTTCTAGATGGAGAAGCATTGATGCTAAGGAGAACACTCTTGAAGACATCCAAGGACATGATGCAAAGGAGAGCACTTTTCAGGACCAATTGAAAAAGCAAAGGTAAAATATGCAAGGTAGTAATAGATTTTGGTTCAACAGATAATATGGTATCTCAAGAAATGGTGGATAAGTTGAAACTGGACAGGATTCCTCATCTAACTCCTTACAAAGCATCTTGGGTAAGTGATAATAAATCACTTTTGGTACCTGGACAAGCATATGTTGATTTTCAGATTGGGGAATATCAGGATAGGGTTTTATGTGATATTTTGTCCATGGAATGTTGTCACCTACTTTTAGGTAGGCCATGGCAATTTGAGAGGAGAGCATTGTATGATGGATATGTTAACACCTACACCATCATGAAGGATGGGAGGACTTTTGTGATGACACCATTGCAGGAGGATGTTGAAGCAAAGAAGGCAACCAAGGTCATATTGGTGGGTAAGAAAGAGTTTGTGAAGCTCAATGAAGAAGACACAAAGAAAGTTGAGGATACCTCAGGGAGTGGGGTTGCTACGGATCACAGTTTGAAGGTGATTTTAGTTTTGACTGATGGAGCTCAGATGGTGATGTCTGAAATGGATCAAAAGAAGGTCAAAGAGCAAGTATGCAAGCATCCACAGGTTGATTGGAAAGACAAGGATGCTATCATAGTAGGGACCATTGTTTGTCCTCTAGAACCAACAAGAATTGAAAGGCAAACATATTCTGCCATAACAGTAGTACAAGAAGCATCAAACAAGGTTTTGCATGCAGGTGTTCAGACAACGATGACAATAAGAAAGAATGGCAAGCAAAGGGTCAGTCTGGTGGCAAGCAGTCACTCATGGCAAGGTATGAGTAGAGCATTCAAAGCTAGGCATGAGTCCTTGATTCCATGGAAGCAGGTTGCAGTCCAGAGATCATGGGGAAAACATGTGACAGCAGAGGATAAAGGTGGAGCAAAACAAAGAATTAACTCATGGGGCATGAGTTCTTTTTTCAGTGGGGTGTATGGTGCAAGAGCACCTAATTCACAGTGGGCCCCATGAGGCATTTAATTTCATGATGTGTCTAATGTTGTTTTTTGTTATTTCCAATAAGGTCCTATAAAACCATTCATGTAATAAGGTCTGTTTGACCAATGCATGTCATTTTAGTTGGTATCTAGGTTTATGTTGTAAGTCCCAAGGACACTTGTCGATCTGTGATCACGAAGGTTGTTAGGCAATTGGAGGTTGTTAGATCTCCCAGCCGCTTGGAGTTAATTCAGTACTACTAATGGCGAGTAGATAAATGCCCAAGATCATCGAATGTAATCAGCTATAATTGGTTGTAGTTGAGTTCAGAGTGATTTGCAATTGTAAATAGAGCATCTATGTTTGTACATTTTCTAAAAGGCATAATAAAGTTCTATGTTGAACATCTTTCTGTCATTCGATTTCTGTAGGTTCTCTCTATGCAATCAATTTTCTATTTTGTGGCCGAGATGGATCGTTAATCCATTCCACTGGTTAGATTTTTTCAAAATCTTGGAATGGCTGTACATATTGATTTGTGTTTTCATTTTGTTTTTCGTCTTGTTCGTTTGTGTTTGTAGGATCGCGTGCAATATGCTCTGATAGATCCTAGCATCCTCATGTGCTAGGTTGGTGAAGTCTAAGATCTGTGTGGTTGTCGAAGAAAAGGATTTGTGTAGCTGCAGGATTTGCAGAGGTTCAGATCGGCGAAGATTTGTGTTGTTTCATCGGGTATACATTCTGTGTGTATATCACTAATGTACATTGGGGTCATTTCATGTGTATCTCACAGTTGAATGTTCATGTGTATCTCACAAGTGCATGTTGTAGCTGCATGTGGTGAAAGTGCATTTCATATGATACAAGGAAAGTCAACGGTCGACTTCACTGAATGCATATTCTGAATGCATGTTTTCAAATGTATCTTACGAATGTATATTGAGGATATACATTGCGTTAGGTCAATGGTCGGTCCCACCTAATGCATATTCAGGTTGTATGTTTTGAATGTATATTGTGCATATACATTGTGTTAGATGCAAGGAGTCTTGTTGAAGGCAAAGCTTGGTATTAAGCTTATTGGAAAGAGATATAGGTCGGTGGAATGGTTCTAAGTTACACCGACGGAAGAAGTCATAGCGATAGTGGTGTCAGAGACACATCGGTATGAGGAAGGACTTCGGTACGAAAGGTCTTTGGTTAGTCGATGGTATATGGTCTTGTCAATCATAAAAGAAAGTATATGTTTTGAATTGCTTCCATTGTGTGCTTTGCATCACAATCTGTCTCCTCTCTCTATCTCTACCTATCTACCTCTCCTTATCTCTTGCCTCTCTCTCCCCTATCATTCCTCTATCTCCCTATCTCTCCCCATTATCTCTCCCTCTCCCCTCTATTTTTCTTGTTTCGATTTCCTTCATCGATAAGGGAGAGTGAGAGATACAGGGGAGAGGTAGGGAGATAGGGAGATAGAGGAATGATAGGGGAGAGAGAGAGACAAGAGATAGGGAGAGGTAGATAGGTAGAGAGAGAGGAGACATACAAGGAGAGATAGAGGAGATAAAGGGGAGAGATAGGGAGATAGAGAGTGAGTGAGATGTCCAAAGAGATAGGGAGAGAGATTCAGAAGTTGAGGGATGATAGAGATAGGGAGGTAGATGTTTAGGGTTTCTTAGTTTTAGGGTTTAAGGGTTAGGGGTTAGGGTTTAGGGCATTATTTAGGGTTTAGGGGTTTAGGGTTGTATGTCAAAAGCACACTCATTCTATCTCTCAAAAACCCTAAACCCTAAATAATTCCCCTAATCCCTAACCCCTAACCCCTAAATCCTAAACCTGAGCAACCCTAAACCTCTATCTCCCTATCTATATCATCCCTCTACCTCTCAATCTCTCTCCCTATCTCTCTGGACATCTTTCTCACTTTATATCTCCCTATTTATCCCCTCTATTGACTTTATCTCTCCATATCTATCTCCTCTCTCTCTCTCTACCTATCTATCTATCCCTATCTTCCTATCTCTTGCCTCTCTCTCCCCTATCATTCATCTATCTCACTCGTTTATCTCTCCCTCTCCCTTATCAATGAAGGAAATGGAAACAAGAAAACTAGGAATCTCTCTCTCTCTATCTCTCTAACTCCCTATCTCTCCCCTCCATGTCCCTCTCCCTTATCAACAAAGAAAATGGAAATAAGAAAACTAGGACATGCAAAGAGGGATGAGGATATAAATTGTGAGGATGAAATAGAAACAAGATAAAATGAAAGTTGATTGGATGGGAAGAATGATGAGAGGAGAGGTGGAAAATAGTAAAATAGGGAAAAAATAGTGGGATCTAAAGGGAAATTGGAAAGGAAAAGGAAAACTAGGAAGTAGATAGGTGAGAGAGAGAGAGAGGTAGTAGGTAAAGAGGGGAGAGAGAGATGTTTTAGTTCACCATAATGCGAGAGCGTTATAAGTGTTATAACACGCTCATATTAAGTGAATGCACATATTCACATAATGCAAGCATGTTATGCTTAGGCTTGGATTTGCCTTGGGCTTCCAACCCAAAGGCCTGGACTATGTTTAGGTTGTCCAAGGATGTGTTTTTCCAAACTCTGACAAAATTCAAATAATCTGGAGTGTGCTCCCCATCATGATTGCACTTTTTCAATGAAAAGTCAAAAAATACCACCATAATCTTAATCTCTCTATTAGCTATCTAACCATATACTTTTTTTTCACATTTTAAGTATGTTAAGGGTTTCATCTTTAATTTCTTTTGTTAGTGTATCCATTTTTTGTCAAAAACTAGTGTCTAGTATTTTTAACTTTTTTTAACCATTCATCAAAATTTCAAATAAGTTACATTTTTAGAAAGTAGATTCCATTCTACACGTATTCAAAAAATTTGTTTTTCAATTAGTTTTCAAAAATTTTAGGGGGGAGCACGCTCAATTTTCTGTTTTTCAGGATATGTCCACTTTGAAAATTAGTAAAAAATCAATTATTCATGAAAAAATTATCAGAAAAATAGGGATAAACTACATGGTGTTAGCTAATTTCTCACTAAAGTGAATTTTGAAATACTAAAAAAAAGTTAACATTTTAGGGGGAGCACACCAGATGGTATGTTATGTTTTTTTGAGAAAAACAGGACCAATTTTTGTGCTCCCCCTTTTTGAACCCCTTAATCTCAACCATTTTTGAAAAAAAATACTAGTTTGGAAACTAGATTCAGAGCACTACAACTCTTGTTTTTGTTGTATCTTCAAATTTTGAGTGTAACTATCTTTAATTTCTCATCGAACATCAATCTTTCCTGATTTTGGTCCCTCATCTTTGTGCACTTACCTTGTATCCTCCCTTAAGCATGTCTTCGATGATTGTTGTGGCGAAGTGCAATCGTTGGTGTGTGCCTGTAATATGCCTAAGATGGTAGAAAACCTAGCAATATGTTTCTTCCATCACTTGTTTTCTGTGTTTTCTCCATGTCTTCCATGTGTGTGTATGGCGTGTTTGTTTCCAAGCATAGTCTCAAGACTCATGGCGATGAGCTTCTCCTATGCTTTGGGATTTGTATGGCATGTTTGTTCTCAAGTGTAGTTTCAAGTCTGGTGGCGATGAGCTCCTCCTACACTCTGAGATTTGTATTGTGTGTCTATTACCCCATATGCAGTCTCAAGATTGGTGGTGATGAGCTCCTCCTACATTTTGGGTTGTGTGTTTACTTTCCATGTACTTGCATTTGTATTCATATATATATATATGAGAAAATGAAAAAAGAAATAATCACTGCATTCACTATATTCATTGTGTTTTGTGTCTTCAATGTTATCTTCTCCGTGTCTTGTGTGACTCTAACTGTCTTCTCCGTGTTTTGCATGCCTGTTACTATCTTCAATGTGTTTGGTGTGTCTTCACTGTGCTTGGCGTGTTTATGGTGTTTGTTGAATGTACTTTAATGCATGTATGGGCCTTGCGTTCATGCATACATTAAAGTGGGGGCTAAATGTTATGTCAGAAAATGTCCCCTTGGGGGCTTTTCCCTCTTAAAGTTTAGCTCCCGAGTCCTTAGAATGCATTTAGAGCATATTGCATGTTAATTTTGACTCTTGATGAGTAACCCCCAAACTCTTGTGGCAAATAGGACCTAGGGGGTGCTATTGAGATGACTCTTGCCTAAAATAGGGGGGAGGACTTAGGTGCTCGCCTCCTAGTCCTGCCCTATTTTGGGTTAGGCCCTAATTTGAAGTGTCGGTTATATGACCGTTGTTAGGTCCTATGCTGACACCAAAATTTTGAATTATGAAATTCTTAGTGGAAATGTGTGTTGTTTCATATATAAGCATGTTTAGGTTTTCATTTGTAAACTAGAAGTTGATTGTAAACTTTATGCATACTTGTGATTTTAGAGCATCCTTGATATTCATTGTTGTAAAGCAGAGCATTGTTATTGTGTTTATGATTGCAGATTTGGCTTCATCTTCTCATGTGATTGAAGAGCCTTCATTTAAGTGAGATCTACACTTCTAAGGTGACATTTAGTTGTGTTTGAATCCTTTATCATTTGGATTTTACCTATATCCCGTAGGGATACGTACTCTTATCTAACAATGGTGTTCAGAAGACTTGAATATCTCTCTGGGGTTTGACTTATGCAAGCCTCTAAACACCCCAACCCCCAACCACACTCCTTTGTGATTGCAGGTTACAGGTACTAAGTTTTGTAGAGTCAAGTTGCAAAGGAAGATTACAGACGACAAGGATTCAAGATCCGAAAGAAGGAAGCGAAACAAATCATTTTCGGGACATGGGCACCTAGGGTAATGTCCTCAGAAGGTACAGAGATAGGAATCAGAGTTACAAAGACATTTTGCATCTAAAGGAGCTTCTACATCCTAAGAATCAGCCTACCTTGGACAAGGGCGCCTAGGGAAGTGTCCTCTACATTCTGAGTGACGAAAACAGACAAAACAATGATTATCAATATCGAAAGGAGTTCTGCATTCCACAAAGAAAACAATGCCTTGGACCTGGATGCTTGGGGCATTGTCCTCAAATATTCTAAATTTTGAACTTCAAAAAATGTTTAGTTATTAATCTCTGTCATTTCCTTAATCTGTAAGCATTTGTCTGAATTTACCAGTTTATTCACTGTTTTGAATAATTAGGGTTTCTTACATATTTGAGGATTACATTAAGGCATTAGTTAGCCAATTTCTGAGCTTCCACATCATTCCAAGTGATAGCCCAACCTGTTAGGTGAATGCTCTCACTTAGTAGAGATTCAACTCGGTTGATATGTCCTTGAATGTTTGTAGTGAAAGGAGGATCTAAACCCATCAACACCAAAACAACAAATCAACCCCATCCCTCCTTTTTCACACAAAACATTAAGTAACACTTGGCTACAATATGGTTTGGATTAGTCTAGTCACACTTGACAATTGCTTGAATCTTATTTAATCAAGTAACACTTGATAGATGTATTTTTTGGAGGTAGTGTGTGTTAGTAATTGAACTTATGTGCTCAAGGACATGTTGAGTTTCACATGGAAAGGTCAATTTTGATTAGGTACATTAATATACATAAGCTTTCAAGGAAATATGAGAGTCAATCTATTTTCTTGGATGCATATGGGTATCTTTGGAGTTCATTAAAGATGAAGTCTTGTGAGAATTAGTATGTGCTTTGTTCACAATTCTCACCCTTTCAAGATAAAATTAAGATCTAATTTTGGGGCATTGCAGCCTCCTTTCTTGAGGTCCCCTACTAACCATCCCAAATATCATCTAGCACCACCTCTTCCAAAGCTTTTGTGACTTGTTGCAACCCATCATAGTGTTGGGTTGTGGAATTGCACAAGTCCATCAATTAGGAATCAAACAAGTTGATTCCTCTTGAAAGGATATTAAAGATCTCCCCAAGGTCTCTAGGCTATTGGTTCTTAGTTTTGCAGGATGACTCAAGAGGTGAAATATTAATTGATTCCTCTTGAAAGGAGATTAAAGATACCCCCAAGGTCTCTAGGTTATTGGTTCTCAGTTTTGTAGGATGACTTGAAAGATGAAATCTTGTGTAACAAGGGGCTTGGGATGTGTTGGTGCTTAAATATGTATATGCAAGCACCTTCCCAAAAAATCCAAAAGTTCTAAGTCCTTGGGCCTCCTTAGCATGTTTCAGCATCAGCATCATATTTTCTTCAGAGAGGAGGTCATCATCATCATATTTCCATCACCCTGATTAATCTTGGGAGGGTCATTTTTCATACCAACCTAATCTTCTGCCCGGCGGGTGATATTTTAATATTGGGTGTCCTGATGTTGTTATTGCAAAGTTCCAAGTATGACCCGGCTTTCCGAAGGGGGTCATCATATTTGAACATCAGGTGATCTTGGTTAAGATCACCCCGATGTTATTTTATAACTTCATGTTCGCTGGATCACCTTGATGCTGTTGACGTCATTCTTATGTCAGGGTGATATCCACTTGCCTAATCGGCTTCATCATATTCCAAGGAAGGGGTGATATTTTCAAGTATCAGTCATATTCATACATCACCCCAATCTTACAATGGAGCTACAGTGCACCCTGATATTTTGTGGGGGGGGTGATATTTCTAAATATCTGGTGATCTTCTGACTATCACCTTTTCCCAATATACTGGTGACGTCATCAGGATGTTCATCAGTGTGATGTGTGGCGTCGGCATGCCCGGAGGAGGTCGCTCTGATGGTTGGGGTCTGGCAAATGAGGTGTTTCTAAGTTGTCCATCGGCGTGACAAGGCATATCGGTGAAGGAATTTTTGAGTGCGCCGATGGTTTGGGTATGGCCGAAGACCAAGCAAAGGGTGTCGGCATCAGCGTGATCGATGTGGTCGGTGGAACTATTTTCTGTTGCTTCGATGGCGTGGGTCACACTGATGGAGTCTTGGCGTCGGCAGGAGTTAGGGCGATGGGATGCTAGCAGATGGCTCGTTGGACGCACAAGGTAAAATGTGCGACAATATGTTTACATGCAGCATGGTGTATAAAGTGCTAAAAGGGTCTCCGCGGGGTGCATGTGGGATAAATGGTTCCCACATGATTTGAAATATCAGGATGATATATCTTAGCGAGAAAGTTTCAAGAGCGCATAGTTAACTATTTTTCCCAAGGCTACGAGTAGGTGGACATTAATGGGGGATGTTACAGAGGTATGTGCGGTGGCATGGATGGATCAACCACCTGTCTGAAGATGTAGATCCCCAAAACAGCAGTGCAGGGCTCGAGGCCACTTCCTGTCTCCTCCTCCCGCTGTTGCATTAAATGTTTGATCGCCAATCTGATGATGCGTTATATCTGGCAGATATTTTCATGTGCCATGGTACTGAAAGGTTGAGTGCACCCTCCTGCTATAAAAGGCAAACTGTGCTACTCATTCAGGGTTGGTTGTTGAAGGCCTGGGGCATTTTTGTGTAAATAATGAAAAACAGGGCATGATCCTGGTTGTTCTCTCTTCGGAGTTTATGAGTTGCATGATGAATGTATTTTGCACATATGTTCAATTTCATTGTTGTTTTCTATGAAAAATGTTGTAATGCATGTGTTTACCTGTCTGTCTCCTTTGCTGCATATCATTCTTCTTCTAAATCTGGTTGCTAAGGGTTTCGTAGATTCTAGGGTATAGATTTCTATGCTGCATGCTTGATCTGTAAGTTCCATTCAAGGAGTGGATTAAACTGTTTTAGGTCAATGTATGGAGAAGAATGTATGTCCGTTGGGATGTCTGAAAGTATAGGCAGCTAAATACCCATTCTTGGGTGATGTTTGTAAGGCAAGCATCAGCTCCAACCCCATGAAACTTGAATGCCAGTTGCAAACCATCTCTTGTATACATCTAGTTGACTCCTTGCCCTGAGATAGGCACCAGTCTGCTTATGGGTTAGTAGTTATGATCCAGATCCCCCTTGTCTTGCATCCAAACATCACTTCCAACCTTTCCATAATTTCAACCCGTTAGTTGTAGGAGTAGGATTAGGACCCCTGCATACTCTCATACCCAACTAGACACATATGTCCAAGAATGTTGCCAACCTTGTGATCTATCATGCAGATCTTGGTCCATACATGAGAGTATTATGCCTGTTGTTGTCAAGTTAGATCTTTCTATCATTGAGCTAGTCAAGGTTACATCTTTAGCTATAGGGATACCCCCCTTGGTGCGGCAAAACCAAAAGTGAAGGGGAGGAGCTCACACAACCTCCTGTATTAGTTGGCTGAATCTGCATGTGCATAGGAGCTGGCAAACCCTGATGTTGATTCAGAAGAAAAACTAACAAAATGGTGACTCTACTAGGGATGGATTGATGAAAAAAGAATTGTTATATTTTATCCATCCGAGTCACCAACAAAATGGCGACTCTGCTGGGGAACGAGAGTCGAATAGTGTGAAGTCATTGCTGCAATGTCCAGTTTTTTCATGTCAGTGTGGTGCTCTGCTGGTGGTATGAACTTAGAAAATATCTGGTAAGCTTTCAGCTGTTGTAAATTTTGTCCTCTCTGGAGAGGTGATGACTCTGCAAAAAGATTTAAGTGCACATGAAAGGTAGATGTATGTTGTGTGATAAAAGATGTTCAGATTTCTGCATCTGGATGAGAAAAGGTACCTAGCTTCTTCCCCTTTATATTTGTTGTTTGTTGCATAAGTTAGATGCAAGGGGGAAGCCTTAGGTCTTAGGCAGACAAAGGATGTCTAAGAGTAGAATTTTTATGAATCCAAATATGTATTATCCCATACTCAATCAAGAAGGGGGTGATATGTTGAGTAAAAGAATAGAAGAGATAAAAAATAGGTTGATATTCTTAGAGGCTAGGCAGGCCCATTTAAATAGCAGTAACCCTGTTATGTCTGCCAGTCAGAAGGCTAAACCTCTTGTCAGCCCTTTTGATCCTTTGTGTGACCAACTAGATTTGTCATGGGTTGATCATCAAGTTGAGGTGTCTAGTTCAGAAGATAATGAAAATGTATGTTCTGCTACCCATGAACCAGTGGTATACCACGATGAAGCTGAAACACCTAGATCACCCATTTATGACACATGTGACGATGAGGATCTGTCTGAGTATGGTGAAGATTTGAGCCCTGTTGTTGATTTGGATTCCGTTTCTCATCCTGATGGAAGAGAGGCCAACATACATCATGAAGGGTATGGTAGAGAGGTGCCAGAGCCTGATCTTTTCCAGTTTGGTGTTGCTGCCGGTTGTGTGCATGATGTGCACAATTATGAATTTGAAAGCTTCTCCTTCGATATGCCAGTTAATGAAATGAGCCTTGATCTTCATAGCTGTGTGGTGGACTGTGAGTGTTTCCTATTTTCAGTCCAGCTAGGGGATCACTTTGCAATGCATACTGCTGATATAGATGATGATAAGTGCTATATACCATATGAATATGTATTGCTTGATAAACATTGCAACCACATGTTACATGATCCTGAAGGTTGTTTGCATAGGGCTGACAGTGACAAGCCAAATCAGAGAGTTGAAAATGCAAATGACCAAGTTTGTTTGTGGGTGGATCATTGCAGTATCTCCGAGCTTGATCCAGTGATATCAGATGAAAACAAGGTATTTGACAAGGGGAGATATAGTTTTTTCCTTTCTTGGTGGCCTTGGGCCACCAAGTGTGATTGATGATGCAGATCATTGTGACTTCATGACTCTATTGCCCAATGGATAGGGATTGGTCTACATCCCAGAGATCTGAGGTTCTCACCATGCCTGCAAGAGGCATGCGTCCCCAGACAAAGCCTTTGTTGGTGCTTAAATATGTATATGCAAGCACCTTCCCAAAAAATCCAAAAGTTCTAAGTCCTTGGGCCTCCTCAACATGTTTCAGCATCAACATCATATTTTCTCCGGAGAGGAGGTCATCATCATCATATTTCCATCACCCTGATTATTCTTGCGAGGCTCATTTTTCATACCAACCTGATCTTCTACCCGGCGGGTGATATTTTAATATCAGGTGATCTTAGTTAAGATCATCCTGATGTTGTTATTGCAAAGTTCCAAGTATGACCCAGCTTTCCAAAGGGGGTCATCATATTTAAACATCGGGTGATCTTGGTTAAGATCACCCCAATGTTATTTTATCACTTCATGTTCGCTGGATCACCCTGATGCTGCTGACGTCATTCTTATGTCAGGGTGATATCCACTTGTCTAATCGGCTTCATCATATTCCAAGGAAGGGGGTGATATTTTCAAGTATCAGTCATATTCATACATCACCTCGATCTTACAATGGAGCTACAGTGCACCCTGATATTTTGTGGGGGGGGGTGATATTTCTAAATATCTGGTGATCTTCCGACTATCACCTTTTCCCAATATACTGGTGATGTCATCAGGATGTTCATCAGTGTGATGTGTGGCGTCGGCATGCCCGGAGGAGGTCGCTCTGATGGTTGGGGTCTGGCCAATGAGGTGTTTCTAAGTTGTCCATTGGCGTGACAAGGCATATCGGTGAAGGAATTTTTGAGTGCACCGATGGTTTAGGTATGGCCGAAGACCAAGCAAAGGGTGTCGGCATCGGCGTGATCGATGTGGTCGGTGGAACTATTTTTTATTGCTCCGACAGCGCGAGTCACACTGATGGAGTCTTGGCGTCGGCAGGAGTTAGGGCGATGGGCTGCTAGCAGATGGCTCGTTGGTCGCACAAGGTAAAATGCGCGACAGTATGTTTGCATGCAGCGTGGTGTATAAAGTGCTAAAAGGGTTTCCGTGGGGTGCATGTGGGATAAATGGTTCCCACATGATTTGAAATATCAGGATGATATATCTTGGCGGGAAAGTTTCAAGAGCACACAGTTAACTATTTTTCCCAAGGCCATGAGTAGGTGGACATTAATGGCAGATGTTACAGAGGTATAGGCAGTGGCGTTGACGAATCAACCACCTGTCTGAAGATGTAGATCCCCAAAACAGCGGCACAGGGCTCAAGGCCACTTCCTGTCTCCTCCTCCCCCTGCTGCATTAAATGTTTGAGCACCAATCTGATGATGCGTTATATCTGGTAGATATTTTCATGTGCCATGGTACTGAAAGGTTGAGTGCACCCTCCTGCTATAAAAGGCAAATTATGCTACTCATTTAGGGTTGGTTGTTGAAGGCCTGGGGCATTTTGTGTAAATAACGAAGAACAGGGCATGATCTTGGTTGTTCTATCTCTTTGGAGTTTATGAGTTGCATGATGAATGTATTTTACACATATGTTTAGTTTCATTGTTGTTTTCTATGAAAAATGTTGTAATGCATGTGTTTACCCATCTGTCTCCTTTGCTGCATATCATTCTTCTTCTAAATCTGGTTGCTAAGGGTTTCATAGATTCTAGGGTATAGATTTCTATGCTGCATGCTTGATCTATAACTTCCATTCAAGGAATGGATTAAACTATTTTAGGTCAATGTATGGAGAAGAATGTATGTCAGTTGGGATGTCTGTAAGTATAGGAAGCTAAATACCCATTCTTGGGTGATGTTTGTAAGGCAAGCATCAGCTCCAACCCCATGAAACTTGAATGCCAGTTGCAAACCATCTCTTGTATACATCTAGTTAACTCCTTGCCCTGAGATAGGCACCAGTCTACTTCTGGGTTAGTAGTTATGGTCCACATCCCCCTTGTCTTGCATCCAAACATCACTTCCAACCTTTCCATAATTTCAACCCATTAGTTGTAGGAGTAGGATTAGGACCCCTGCATACTCTCATACCCAACCAAACACATATGTCCAAGAATGTTGCCAACATTGTGATCTATCATGCATATCTTGGTCCATACATGAGAGTATTATGCCTGTTGTTGTCAAGTTAGATCTTTCTATCATTGAGCTAGTCAAGGTTACATCTATAGCTATAGGGATACCCCTCTTGATGCAGCAGAACTAGAAGTGAAGGGGAGGAGCTCACACAACCTCCTGTATTAGTTGGCTGAATCTACACGTGCATAGGAACTGGCAAACCCTGATGTTGATTCAGAAGAAAAAACCAACAGGATGAATGCTTTACGAGTTTTGAAAAGGTCATGTTGAAGCTTAGTTTGATGGGTAGTTGCTTGGTTACAATGCAAAGAAAGATGAACATAAAATTGCAATGGAGGTTAACCTAAATAAACCTAACACATATATGAAATACTTGCAACAAACTAAACTATAATCTACTCTAATTGTTGATAAAATAACACAAAAGTGTAAGGGTGTGAGAGAGAAAGCCTTAGTGGTTCCAAATATGAGCATTGTGTTAATGTTGCAAATATGTGCCTAAGCGGTGTTGTCATTGATGTCAACATATCCTTGTTGCCATTGGTGTCAACTGTATCCTATTTTGCTACCTATATAGAAGACTGGATTGTTGAGGATATTGAGAAAATTAATGAGGATCAATGTATGCAGACCATATGGCTGAGTAGAGGATTGTCTGAAGAAGCTCCAATTAAGTTTTGAAGGGTTCACATGAAGATTTGAAGAAGCTATGGCCATCAGAGTTGACCTAGTTTTGTAGTGTTCAAAAGAGACATCGTGACAGGAAAGAGGTTTGAATTGTTTTGGATATGTCAAAAGATGATCTACGGATGTAGAGGCATGTTTGGGAATTCAGTGTGTATCATCCATTCAAGTGGTTCATGGTTTGGAGGTCCGCAAGCAATCTTTCTAATGTGACAGTCATAGCAGATAGTGTTTTTGAGGTTTCGAAGGAAGATGCAAGTGATTCTGATGATTTGGAGGAGTGCGAATGTTCTTGTTGAATTCAATGTGCTTGTGGATATCTTTGGATCGTGTGACTGTTATGTTGAAGGTCCGCATTGAATTTTGAGCTCGCTATTGAAGATTTCCCTCTTGGTGTTGATGTTCTTCCCAGTCTTGGCCAATCGGATAATTCAAGTATGTTGTGGATGATCTAAGAGCAATTCTCTAGAGCGTGGCATGTTGTTGGAGATAGATTCAAGTCTCAGATATGTTTGGATGACAATATAGTGATCCAAGTTAAGTCAATCCGACCTTGATGTTTATTCCAAGGTTGATGAAGCATATAAAGGTGTGTAGTTGAAGTGTGGAAAATTATCCTTGTGCAAAAATAATAAAATCCAAATAAAGGATCAAAGGCAGAGTAGAGCAGAGGAGAAGCAGAAGAACAAGAGATTTCAAGGATGAAGAATTAGAGAAGAAGTATATGGGGCAGTGTAGAAGTTTCATAATCTTTTCAATGTAACTGAACTAGGCATGAAGTAGATGCTATTTATCAATTAATTATTTCTATACTAAACACAAAATCTATAGGCAGTGAGCCCGAAGGCATGTGCCTTCTCTTTTCATTTAAGTACTTTTAACAGGGTATAAATTGTGTGGGTTAACCCCTACCGTGGTTTTCCCTTGACCGGGTTTCCATGTAAAAATTCTGGTGTTATGTGTGTTCGATCTATTTCTGCTCTTGTGTTATTGATTCATGCTTTAATGTTTATCTGATTGAAAGTTGTAAAAGAAGTTTAAAAGCAGAAAAGATTAAAATTTGTGGGACAACTGATTCACCCCCCCTCTTAGTTGTCCAGACTAATTCCAACAGTTACAAGATGAATAAACCATTAGTTGACCAAGCTCCTTCCCAATCTATAGATGCACAACTAGAGCAAGAAGTGGTTCTATTTTCAAAAGGAATATTTAATTGTAAGAGTTCAAGACCATCAAACACCATTTACATGTGTAATAAAGAGGGTTTGAACACCATGAATTGACAAGATCTCAAAATATTTGCTTTGTATTTATGAAAATTTTAAGCTTGCAAGGCAAGCTTTTAGAGCAAGGGTGAAGATACAAAAACATGTGGGAACTTGAAAAGTGGGAAAGAGAAGGAAATTTAGAGTTGCCTAACTACCTGCAAAGTCCAAAAATTTGCAAGCACAAGTAACTTACAAAATTCAATAAACCAAGAAATAGTCCTTTACTTCATGAATTCATTATTGAATTTATCATGTCTAAATCATAAGTTTGTGTCAAATATGAAGTTACATGCACAATTCTAAAGAAAGGTGGGAATGTCGAAGACAAAGAGAAATGAGGAATTAGGAGGAAGTCATTGAGTGCATGTTAGGATTCATTTTTGTAAAGAAAAGTCTTGTGGATATGTGGAGAATTGGAGGAAGTTCAAAGAATCATACAGAGTCTATATTTTCGTAAAAGGAAAGAAAGATGCAGGGATACAAGAAGCGAAGGGAGTCAATAACTGCCCAACTCCATTAAGGTTTTAGATTTTTCGTAGAAGCATAAGATAGTGCATTTTACTTAGGATTTCATAAAAATTTTACATGCAAGCTCACATTAAGGAAATCCAACACCTAAATGACTCAAAATTAGGTCTTTAAACTAGATTTTTAGTTTGACCAATATTTGGCCAAGATCCCTTCAAAGGATGAAACTTAAACACCTAGGGCAAGGGAATGAGCACAAGGGAGACAAAACACAAGAAACATGTTCAAAGATGACAATGGGAATCACAAAAGATAGATCTTGGGTTTAATAGGGTCCCACAGAAGGCAAACATAAAGAGACAGTAACCAAAAATAGCCTAAGGGTCGTCAAATTAGGAATATATACATAATTAAAAGGCTCGAGAGGACAAACTCTTAGGGATTCCTTGATTTTACTATAAATTATGAATGTTGTTGTAAGGCACCAATACATAGATCACCTTTGCCCATACCTTCATATAATAGCCATAAGAGATGGCTCACCACTCATCTTGTATGTTTTCCACCCTCACCCCTTCCTCCCTTTTCACCTTCTCCTATCTTACCCACTCCACCCATTACTTCTCCTTTTCATTCTCATTGATCTCCACTTATGGTTCCTCCTATTCCTTTACCCATTGCTTCTCCACACCTTGCTCCTCCTCTACCCACTTGTTACCCTTATAGACCACCCAAAGGGAAAAGACCTATGCACCCTAGTTCAAATTTTTAGAGATCTCATATTTTGTCTGCTTCCTATTATTTCTTTTTCTTAGCTCATTGTTCTCATTTACCTCATTTTCTTCTTCACCCATTACCACTTCTATTCATAACCATCCTCTTACTACATGCGAGGATACGACCTCTCCTCCATCTCAATATATATAAATTGATGATGCTTTGGTTCCTCGTCTTGAGATTCTTACCATTAGTCGTTTTCCTTCCCCACCTCTTCTATCTCCACCTACCCTTCTTATGACTTAGCCTCCTTCCACCTCACTTCATTTCATGTCATCCCCATCACATACCATGTTTAATATCATTTACAATATCGCTCCCTTGGCCACCACCTTTACCCCATTTTCCAAAGTGAATGATTTTTCTAGCATTTCATTTTATTATGATGACCTATTGGTTGTTGAGCCTACTCCTAGTGGAGATTAGATGCCTGTGACCTTTCTTTTAACACTATTTTGCACATATAGCTTCTTTTTTGTGCTTACTATCTCCTATTTATGTTATGATCTATTACACATGCTCTATTGGGGAGGGGGCAATGTGTGTTGTATTTTCTAACTTTAGTCACTGAGTTTTTAGTGGTGAATAGTTGAAATCAAGGCCTCCATTTTTGGTGAATAGTACAAGCTATAAAGAGGACTAAATTGCTTGTTTTTTATAAAATTTTAGTTTAGTGATGTTTAAATCAAATAAGCATTAGTTTATTAAATTCTTAAAAATTGAATTGTTTTACCATAGTAAACAATGAGTGATTGGAGTCTAATCAACAGTAGTTTATAATATAATTACAAATTTTAATCATATTCGCTAGTAATATTATATACTTGCCATTACTTTTGGTGACATGTCACCATTATTAATAAACTCCCACTTACTTTTAGGGCTATTTTCTCTTTGAAATTAATATTTAGCAATATTTTCCACTTAAAAATTGTATATAATTAGGTTTTCAAGCAGTGAACATGACTTTCTCTCTTTTATTATCATGGCGTCTAAAACTTAGGGTATATAAGGCCTCAAATCTAATGATAAAAAAGAATACAGAGAGCATAAAATTCTAATACTAATTGTTGACCCCTATGGCAGTTGGCATAGATGTCAAACATGTATTGAGGTAGTTTGGCATATTGAAGTTGTTTGTGAATATCTCTTTCCATTGATATTCACTCATAGTACTTTATGATGCTTTGGTTGACATCTCGCAAGTGATTCCTTCTCCTTGATTCTATGATGTGTTGCATTCAGTTGGCACTTGGTCAATGTGACTTCATTTCTTCTAAGAGTTGTGAAATATGTAGTCATTGGCAAGTATGATCAACTCAACAGTGAAGGGCTCTATGTGGTCTCTTAAGAATGTCATGTGTTATTGATTTCATTTTGACTTCAAAACAATATGCAAATTCCTTGAAGTTCTTATTACAAATCATGATCATTTTCAAAGGGATAAATTACAAGAGACTTTAGTGTTATTTGATTTATGAGAGGTTATTGATTTGGTTTGAAAAATTAATATGAATAAAGGCATTTTGAGAGTCACTTAAGTGATAACTTGCCAAGCAGGTGTTAGGCATACATAGCAGGTAAAAAGTTGATGTTAGAGTTTTATAGTCACTGGCCCTTTTAGGGCACATTGGGACTGTCGGTTAAGGATGTATACAATGCAAAAGGTTTGTTGAGTTTCATTTTACAAAGTCAAACTTTAGAGAATGGAGGCTGGTGAATTAGGCTTTGAATAGTGAAATTTGGCTATCATGAGGAGGATTTTTATATATGACAAAGCTCAGGTTACAGTGAGATACAACAAAGTCAAAATATGAGCTCGACAGTTATTTTGAGGCATGTAGGGCACAATAAAAACTTTGTTTTTGGTGGCAGACTTCAGGTGATATTTTTTTTGTGGGTGCGTCTTGAAGTTTGACTTTGGTTTCTTGTGCAAATGGAAATGGTTGTTCAGTGACAGTCTTAAAATGTATATTCTTTCTTTTGTGAAGTCTTTGACTTAAAGTTGGGGTTCTTGTCTCTTATACACTACACTTACTTGTTATGTTAAAAAAAATAGTTAAGGTTTGAGAATGACAACAATTTTTATGATACTTCTTGAAACTTTATTAAAAATTGTAAAGGTTATGGTTAGGGTTTGTGAAGGATTTACCCACATGCCTTGATACTAGGGTTTCATGGAATGGTCTTGAAGGAAGTTTGAAGATTCACTGATTACCTTGTTTCAAATGGGGTTAAATATTGTTAATTGCAGTTTGGAAAGGAATTTTTTTATTTTCTCTTATTACATTAAACAGTTTGAAAAAGTTTATGGAACACATTGATTAAACTTTGGATATTTGTAATTTCTTCAAGAACATTGTGAAAGGGTTCTCAAATGGGTATGTTCGACCACACACTCTTGATAGTTATTGATTCAATTGAAAACTACTAGAGACAGTTGAACTGGTTTTGCTACAAGTATAAACTATTTGATGACAGGAATGATAGGATGTAAGATAGTATAAAGATATGGAAGTGAAGACACTTTGTTGTTGTATTGATGTTATTGTAACTTACATTTCCATTGAGATGACAACAATGTGTTAATGCAAGAACAATTCTGAGTTGATTATGAAATCTTGAGTCTCAAATAAATGAGACAATCAAGACTTGCATTATAAAGAAACAGAGTAACCCTCTGTATTGGTTTTAATTTCTCCATTGTATTCATGAGAATGTATTATGCTAGTGAGGCAGTGAAAATGATAAGCCAATGAGGCTCTATATTTGGTGATTTTTCTAATTAAGCCAATGCAGCATTTACAGAGTGGTGTTTCTGCCCCATGAGGGTTTTCCACCCTTGAAATCTTTGTGTTATGGTCTCATTTGTTGCATGGTTCATTTGTCCTTCATACTTGAATGTTCAGTTCTTTAATGCACAGTTTCTTGCTTTGATAAAGCTTCAGATCAGCATCATTACTTTTTGATTTTTTAAAGTGTGATATAAGATAAATGAAGTGTTTTTATCTACAACACTGATTCACGCCCCCTCTCAGTGTTGTCTGTACTCCAATACAAATATTGTTTTTAAAGTTTGCATGGATAAGAAGTTAAGATCTTGTATGTGAATGTGACAAGTATTCAGTTTGGCAATGGCTCTTTTGTATGTAAAGTCCACCTCAGGTGATTACTATCTTAATATTTTTCTCTTGTTTTGTGCAAATAGTAAGTAGGAGCATCTAGAGCTCTTCTAATAAATGTGATTGTTATGATTTCATTCTCCATCATTGATTTCTAATATAAATTGATGGTTATGATTTCAGTCTATAAGTTTACAAGCACATGTCACAAGAATAATTATTCAACCTGTTTAGGGTGTAAAAATGGAAGGAAAGATGAGAGATATGAGACCACCACTTTCACCCACTAAAACATTACGGAAGCAAAGGGTAAGTTTATGGATAAACTATTGTTCACCTATGGTCCCTTTTCCTGTATATTATGGTTGTATCACAGTTTGAAATTAGGGTTTTCAAGCTAGTTATGTCCTTTAACCTTATAACCCTAATTTGCATGTCAAACTGAAATAACTTTGTTTCAGGTATAGATACTGATAAATTGAACACAAAAGTGCAGAATAAACAAATCAGAGACAGTGTACCCAGAATTTGAGGATCAGTTGGACTAGGGCGCTATCAACCTTGTCCAACAAGTTTCTGATAGTCAGAATCTTTTGCATCAGAGGAATGACAAGTTCCAGAGACTCCCAGATCCCAGAAATTTTGCCCAGTTGGACTATGGCACCATCGCCATTATCTTGAAAGTCTCAGAATTCTGAAATCCAAATTCTGTCACGACTATTTTTGCAAAATGAATCTTCCTACAACTCCTTTCCACCAGATCTCGACAAATACAACCTATGTCTATAAAAGGAGAGGAAATGTTTGTGGCTATATAGGAGCTTGCCTCGGTCAAGCCCCATTTTTGTGTTCCCACCTCAACAATAGCCAAGGATAAAGATTTGAAGATGTGTGTACAAATCCTAGCAAAAGTGTATGCAGAAAATAATAAACCCCAGATGTCTCAATCAAGGGAAGATCACTAATTTGCATGAATTCACAAATACAACTTCACCTCAAGGAGATGAAATCAATGAAGACTTGCATGAACAAGAAGGTGAATTAGCAATGTCCGTGGAGGATCTCCAAGCTTGATGTTGGAGGCTTCAACCCTTCTCCTGATCATGCAAAAGGTGTGAAAAAACCCTAGGAAGAGCAAGATAGTCTCAAGATCTTGATTCCTAATCTCCATCCATTGTCTCCATGATAGTAAAATCAAAAGAACTTCAAGATCTTCAACAAGTCGCCGATCTTCAATGGCAATTTCAACAGAGTTTTGGCATCAAGTTTTGCATAAGAATTGTGATATGATCAAATGATTTTCAAATGTCTTTTTATATCAAACCTTAGGAATTTCAAATTTTGAAATAGGATGTTGACATTGCGTGAAAAATAAAAATTTGAAAATGTAATCCCAGAATACGCGGCAAGAGCTGACATCCCTCCAAAATTCAAGACCTCAGGAAATCAGGGAGGACAAGGGTGCTAGCACCCAGTCAAAGCCTTAATTTTCCAAACAGGACTATCTTGGGAAGGTTAGGGGACCCCAGATCCAACTTTATTTCTCTGGTTCAGTCTTCAGTTACTCAAAAATATGAGATTCTTCTAGTTAGGGCTAAGTCAATCAGGGTTTGGGAAGGTCTATAAAACTAGGTTGAGAGGTCACATTGTAAAACTAGGTTGAGAGGTCACAAAAGAGGAGGAGCTAAACTATGGGGAAATTGTACCATTCCATATAGGTGGACAATTTTTGACATAACATTTAGCCCCCACTTTAGTGGCCATATGACACTACGTGCATATGCAACTAAAGGAAAGTAAATACACTAATCATGAAAAGGATACCCAAAAGGATATTGTAGAGGATGTAGAGATGTTGTCATTCAAGAGGAGGAAGCCCCCAAGTCTGTAATCCTACAAGACCATAAAGTTAGGAACCCGTAACTTGTAAAGGAACATCTTGTTAGAAAGTCAAAATCAAATTCAAAGAGAGTTCAGTCAACTCCACCAAGTTTTAGACTAGCAGTACCTGCATCTCCTGTACCAGTCCAAGCTAGTCCACCTCCAGCTGTTCCAATGGCAAGGAATCAACCATTTGTGGAATTTGATAGGGGAAACCCATTAAACTTAACACAACATGATGACATACCCATGGTAGCCTTGAAAAGTCTACCTTTTTTCATAGGGGAGGATCAAACCACCCTAATTGAGCACATCAGAGACGTGGCTTCCCTATGTGGAGTTCATCATGTAACCCAAGAGAATGTAGCAATCAGGCTGCTAGCTGCTTCACTGAAGGGAAAAGCCCTGCAATAGTTCAGGGGTCTACCAGTGGCTACCGTTAGAACATGGGATGATTTGGGTGATAAACTGCACAAAAAATTTCAAGATAAGTCTGATCACTTATCGTTGGTTGAACAACTGACCACAATAAAAAGAGATCCTCAGAAGTAAATGATGGACTTCAACTTCCGTTTTCAGAGAACATGGCACAGAATTCCATTCACGATAAGACCGTAATTAGATTATGCTTTTTTGTACTATTTAAAAGCTCTTAACAGCGACATTTCTGTCATGATACAATCGATGGGAGGTACTAGTTTACCAAATGCCTATGAAATAGCAATTAGAGCAGAAAATAGCTTGATTCAGGCTGGTAAGATAGCACCGAGGCCTCCAATGCCAATTTTTCTAGAAATCTAGTCTTCTATGCCATTGCAAATTCCATCTTTTGCCCCTTTACCTATTGTAGCATTGCCAACTACTGTCAATCCTAACGCTGTTGTTTCCAGCTCATCACAAGAGCTAAAAGAGATTAAAAATAGCCAACAAAAGATTGAAAACATACTTCAAACTTTTGGAAATGAACTAGCGAACATAAAGAAGAAACAGTCCCAGAATAGACAGCCATATCAGCCACAAAATTAAGGTCAAAACCAGCCATACCAAGAAAATAGGCCACCATACCAAGCAAATTACCCAGGTACAAGGCAAAATGTAAACTCAAGGCCTTTTCAGCCTATAATCTTACACCAATTGATGCAGTTAGAGACCTTGTTCCTGTCCAAAATAACTTTGCAGCAGATTATGAATGGTGTTTCCCTTGCAACCAGCCACACAATCAAGCTACCTACTCAAATGGACTTATTAATTAGGCATTGATGGTGTAGAATGTTGTAGTTCCTCAACCTAACACATCTAATGATGGGCCTTTCCAGCAGCACGAACAACCTATAAATGATATTGCCTTCCTAAACTGGCAAGGTGAAGAGTTTTGTGGAGTAAACAGAGATGATTCTCCAATTGCAGCAAATACAAGAGCTAAGAAGAGGGGTTTTGATATGGAACAATCAACAAAGGAAGAGAAGCTACTGGACCATCCACATCTCAAATTCCTCATATCTTACAAAGAAATGTCCAAGGTGTTGCCAAGTAATAGCCTCACATATAGGTAGACCCTGCTGCTGCAAAGTCTCATCAAAAGGTAAATATCCCTTAACATTTCAACATCATTGAAAATATGAAGAAAATGAATGTGACAATGTCCATGTGGGATTCCTTATCCATCCCAGGGCAAAAAGACATGTTACAATCTATTTTATCTGATTTGAAAGTGTCTAGTGATGCAACAGTTGACCCAGCTAAGGTTGTCCTTACAAAAGGTAAGGGTGTCAAACCTCTCCCATTTTATGTCTCATTGATAATAGGGGACAAATTAGTACATAACTGTATGGTGGATAGTGGGGCAAGTACTTCAGTCATGCCAAAACAGATTGCAGACCATTTAGGACTGAAATACCAACCTCTTGAAAAGGGTGTACTCAAGTTAGATGGAACATCTATCAACAATGTAGGTGTGATTAAAGATTTAGGTCTCACATTGCATGCCTTTCCAAATGTTTCAATCTCTCAGGAGGTGTTTATCATTGATTTACCTCCTCATTTTGCCATGTGTTTGTCAAGGGAGTTCATTGCCAAAATAGGAGGGTATTTGTCCTCATATTGGTCCCACATGTTTTTTAGGACCTAATATGGGACAAAAGTGACTATAAAATTTGAGATTCTTGCCAAGGATCACATTGAGCCTTATGTGCCAAGTGCAGTTAATGCCAATTGCATTATTTTTTATGATAGTGAGCTTGCTATTACTCAAGAATTCCAGGCTAAAAATGTGCCAGAAGTACTTTTGAATGAGTGGGCAATAGAAAATATTGTAGATAGTCCTAATGACCACATTCATGAACCTAGTTTGGGTGTTTATATGCTACATGAACCTGGAACAGTCATGCCAAACCTTAAGAAAAGTGCAGAACAGCCGTTGGAATAGCAAGATGAGTTATGGAAAATGTACTTTGATGGCTCTAGAAGTAGAAATGGAGCTGGCGGGGGTGCAATTCTTGTGTCCCCACAAGGTGACAAGTATTATTCTACTTTTCATTTTGCTTTCTCATGCACTAACAATACTGCTGAATATGAAGGTTTGATTCAGGGGTTGGAATGGGCTAGAAAGAGGAAAATCAATTGTTTGCAAGTATATGGGGATAGTGAACTTATTGTGAATTAGGTTAGAGGGTTGCATGTTACTAAAAATGATGTTTTGAAATCCTACAAGCATAGAGTGTGGGATATGATTGAAGAGTTTAGTGATTTTTACCTAGTTTCTATTCCAAGAAGTCAAAATAATCATGCATATAGGTTAGCTGCAATAGGGGCTCAATTTGATATTCCTAATAATATAAAAAAGGAAAAGGCTCAACATTATGTTAAGGTGATTGTTAGACCTTCTATTCCTAATAACAACATTCACTGGCAAGTGTTTGAGAGTGATGAACAAGTGCTGAGATTTTTACTAGAAGAAGATGTTTCAGTGATGAATCAAGACAAGATTTAGAAGCACTATGATGAGCAGATTGTTCATTTGAAGACTAACAAACTGCCTAAAGGGTTAGTTAC
This sequence comes from Cunninghamia lanceolata, assembly GCA_027924645.1. Lineage (NCBI taxonomy): Eukaryota > Viridiplantae > Streptophyta > Pinopsida > Cupressales > Cupressaceae > Cunninghamia > Cunninghamia lanceolata. Next base: position 7,044,224 of record BSBN01000402.1, read on the forward strand.
ATTAAAATCCATCTTCAGCACTAATGATCAGTTCAAAAAGAGCAAAACCAACATACAAGTCAAAGAGGAACATTACGAGGAGCTAGAAATTTTCAAAAGTAATCTCCTTAAAATTGGTAAAATTTGTTCACTTGAGGATAAGAAAGATTTTATTACTCTTTGTCAAGAATTTCAAGATGTTTTTGCTTGGGAATATTAAGATTTGAAAGGGTTTGATCCTCACATTGCCCAGCATACTATAGAATTAGAGCCAAATGCAAAACCTGTTAGGTAGAAACAAAGGCCTTTAAACCTAAAACTTGAGCCTCTAATGATTAAGGAGTTAACCAAGCTGATTGAGGGAAATATCATTTTTCCAATCAAGCACACATCCTGGGTCTCCAATCTTGTTTCTGTGAGGAAGAAAAATGGAGAAATAAGGCTCTTTGTTGATTTTAGAGACCTTAATAGAGCATCCCTGAAAGACCATTATCCATTGCCCTCAATGGAGCAAATCCTGCAAGTAGTAGCTAGTTCATAGAGATTTTCATTGCTTGATGGTTATTCAGGCTATAATCAGGTTTTGTTCAAAGAAGATGACCAACATAAGACCTCTTTCACCACAAAGTGGGGTACCATGGAATATAAAAGAATGCCTTTTGGCTTATCTAATGTTGGTTCCACTTTTTAGAGAGCTATGGATATGGCCTTTGAGGGCTTGCTTTATAAGTTGGTACTTGTGTAACTTGATGACATCACAGTGTTCTCCAAGAATGCAAATGAACATTTATCACATTTAAGACAAGTGTTTGAGAGATGTAGAGAATTTGTTATATCCCTCAATCCCAAGAAATGCATTTTTGTTGTCCATGAAGGTAAGCTTTTAGGACATGTGTCAAAATAGGGGGTTACCATTGATATAGAAAGAGTAAGGGCCATTTTGGAGGTACCTTTACCCAGCCACAAGAAGGGACTACAAAGTTTTATAGGTTTTATAGGTAGAATTAATTTTTTGTGAAGATTTATACCTGATATTGCAAACTTGTTGAAGCCACTGACTTCCATGTTAAAAAAAATGCAGTTTTTAGCTAGACAAAAGAAGCCAAGCTCAGTTTTGAATCCATAAAAGAAGCCTTATCAACAACACAACTTTGGTAAATCCTAATTTTTCAAAAGATTTCATTTTGTATGCTTATGGTAGTATAGACACCATATCTGATATTCTGGTACAACAACAGAATGAAGGTTTTGAACAACCCATTGCCTTCTTTAGTCAAGGCTTACAAGATTATGAATAAAGGTATAGTTTTATTGAAAAGCATGTCCTTGCAGTTGTTAAGAGTTTAAATAAATTTAGACATCTTGTTTCTAACAACAAAGTGCATTTAATGGTTGCTCACCCTAGTGTGAAAGATTATCTGTTGAGCAACTATGTAAATGAGAAGAGGGTTGGGTGGATTACTAAGTCATGGAGTATGACGTGGATATCAAGATAACTGAGCTTGTTAGGGGAAGAGGACTTAGTGAACAGCTTGCTACTAGGCCTGAAAATGAGACAAATAAGGAAGAAGAAGTAGTTCTGGTTACTGTGGATGAGCCTCAAAATGATACAGCAGTAGTTGGAACAAGTTGGGTTAAGGATAGGACTCACTTTCTGCAAAATGGTGAGTGCCCAATGGGTTTAGACAGAGCTAAAAGGAGGTATTTTAGATTACAGTCCATTCCTTATGTTTTGGTTAATGATTTTCTTTTCAGAAAGGATTTGAATGGTGTACTCTTAAGATGCATTGATAATGATCAAGTTGATAAGTGTTTTATGAGTTCCATGATGGAACAACTAGGGGTCATTTTGCCCCAAGAATAACTGCATGGAAGATAATGAGAGCTGGCTATTATTGGCCCAGCTTATTTAGAGATGCCCATGCTTGGGCCAGAAAGTGTGTAAAATGTGCCATTTTTGTAGGCAAAGAAAGGTTGCCAGCTTTACCTCTGCAGTCAATTCAAGTGGAACAGCCCTTTATGAGATGGGGCATTGATTTTATACGTTCCATTAACCCACCGTCTAGTGCAGGTCATAGGTGGGTACTCACAGCAACAGATTACTTCACAAGATGGATTGAAACAGTGGCTTTGAAAGAAGCCAATGAAAATGTTGTCTGAAACTTTTATTATGATTTAGTAACTAGATTTGGAGTTCCTGAATCAATCATTTCAGACAATGCTTTAGCCTTTGTTGGATTGAGAGTAAGTGATTGGGTTGTGAAGAATGGCATTTACTTAAATACATCATCAAACTATTACCCGCAGGGTAATGGTTTGGCGGAATCAACAAATAAGAACCTGATAAGCATTATCAAAAGAACTATGGAGGATAACCAAAGGACCTAGCACACCAAGTTGAAATCTACTCTATGGGCAGATAGAATAACTCCCAAAAGGTCTATTGGGAACTCTTCATATATGCTAGTTTATGGTAAAGAAGCAAGGTTGCCTTTATCTGTTGAGCTGCCAGCTCTTGATATCATGAATCAGTTGGAAATGTTTGAAGGAGATCCAATGGCTGTTAGATATGCTCAGCTTATGGAGCTAGAAGAAGTAAGAGATAAAGCTATGAAAATTATGGAGTATCATCAGCTTCAAACAAAAAGAGTTTTTGATAAGAAGACCACTCCCAGAATTCTTAGAGGGGAGATATTGTGCTCAAATGGGATGAATTGAAAAGCAGGCCAGGCAAACACTCCAAGTTTGACAGCATGTGGAGTGGCCCATTTATCATCACTGGATGCAAGGAGCATAATGCATTTTAGTTATCAAACATGGATGGAGAAAACTTGCCTATCCCAGTTAATGGGATACACCTGAAAAAGTGTTTTGAGGTATGATCTACCTTTGTGAATAGTAGGTTAGGTTTCTTTCTTTCAATAAGTGTTGTTGCACCATAGTTTAGATGCTTTTTGTTTTACCCTAAGTGTTGTCCAGCACAGTTAGATAGTTTCCTTTCTGTATTTTTCTTTTGCTTAGTTTTTCAGGCGTCTTTCACTATTGTTCTACTGAGTTGCAGAAGTCAAAAATCTGTTTATCCAAGTGTTTTAGAAGTCTCTGAGTGACCCCATGCCCAATGGATAAGGTCTAGGCAACTAGTCTGATGTTTAGCAAGCAAACATATAGCAGATGTTGCCAAAAATGTTAACTATTTTCACTACTAGCTCAATCAGGTAGAGCTTTTGTGTCTTAAATGGAAGAAGAAAGGTACATTTTATTTTTGTTGTATTATATCCATGTGCACAAATAAACAAATTGAGATTATAGTGCCAATTTGCATTTCTAGATGCATAATTTATTTGAAAGATTGTATAAATCTTTTAGAAAAGAAGTAATCTTTATTGGAAAAATAAATGTATAAGGTCTCACACAAGCCGTGAGACTAACTGATTCATTGCAATTGAAAATAAAGACTATACATTTATAAAAAATTACAGAAATAAATGTGAAAATGGTATAGGGTGACTCATCATTTCCTAAATGATGAGCCTTGGTCTTGCTTGTGTTGTCTTGCGTCATCCTGTGTTGTCTGTGTATCCCACATCCAGTTCTTATCTCCTTGTTGCCTCTAGTTATCTGCATTAGAGGTTGAAAACTGATGTTAGAGCAATGAGAGGTATCATATAACATATGACATACATCTACAAACATACAGTCTTATTTTCAGATGCAATAAACCTGTCAGTATCACATGGACCTTCAAGAAAGAAACAGGATAATCGAGAACATCAATCACATGCACATATTTTCCTAACATGTTTGTTTCCTGTGCAGATATAGAGAAAGTTATGTTACTGACTTGTTTATCTGATTTCAACATGTGGGTTAAATGTGGCTCCCACAAGGGTTGAGCCTAGCATGTTGCCTTCTTGTGCTTTAAAGAGGCATAGAAAGAGTAAACCAGTGCAATGATATCTATGCAGTTTAGAGACATCAGTTTCACCGTATATATTGCATTATCGGGACCAAGAATAATAGTGATAACCTTTATCATAGTCCAACAGTCTCATACAAAATGCAGTGATCTCAATTGAACAAGGTTGAGCATACAAAGAGTTGACAATGATAAGGAGTTATCAAGAAGAAAGGTTAAAACACAGTCACATTTGATATTGGACAGTCCTAAAGAGTCACAAGGACTGTTATCAAGATGTCAAAGGGCAAAACATCTCAAACAAAGGTATGGCAGCATTGGGACAGCAAGAGCTATCAGAAGAGCTCACAAAGACAGACATAGAATGAAAGACAAGCAATGTGAACATGTCAGGAATGAAGACATCTATCTCATCAACATGTTGTCCTAAACAACAATGCAAAATAGATTGGAAGAGTAAGTGATGCCATAAGGTAGATGGTGATGAGAATCACAAGTTTGACAGTTTAAATGATAAATGACAGTGAACCATTGTGTTTCTTCATAGCAAGATTGTAACTATACAAGTCTTAACCATCATGATCATTTACAGTCGAGATAATCCTTCCACAGATCAGCCACAAAGTGACCTCATAGTGACAAAATGCTATCCATAATTGTCAATATACAAGTATTAGGAGATAGTCAAAGTGCAAAAGAACAATCCTGAGTAGTTTTGGACTCTTGAAGGCCATAGAGAAGATAGCAGTGATGAAGAAGAGGCTTACAGTTGAGAAAGGACAGTGAATAGGCCCACTAAATCATTTGACACAAGGGTGACAGTGAATTTGGTCATACCAAGAAATGACAGACCTAAAGGAAATAAACACAGTGAGCTAGGAAAGGAGCATTCATCCAGACAATAAAAGAAATAGAGGTATGCTAATGTTGCTAGAGCTCTGCAATATTGACCTAGGATAATGAGAATACATGAAGCTTTGTCAAAGATTTATAGTTTATTTGAAAACAGTGATCATACACCTTTATTATGAAAGAGATAGTAGAAAACTGTCAAATGACTGTATACAAAATGAAGGAAAATAGTCTATATTAGGGACAATCAAAACGCTGTTAAATACAGTCATAATGGTATTGTTCATGGTTGTTACAATAATGAAGGTAGTCATATTGATTGTTACAGTTGCAAACAGTGTTGGAAGCATTAGATGACAATAGCATCAAGCATGGAGGAAAGAACAAAACCCTCATAAACCTTGCTAGCAACCAGATGTTCCTACTATACAAAGAACATAGATCAAAGTTTTCTAATGTCACAGAAGGGCAAAGAGATCTACAATTGTTTAATCAAATGGAGCATAATGGGAGTAGTCAAGACTGTCAAAGCAACAAAGAGCAGTCAGTATAGAGAACAGTCATGCCAGGACCAATATGATAATGTAGGCCAACATCCAACATACATTTTATTCTTGAAAAGAATATCTCTAGATTGCTTTTGCCATGAAAAATGCAATAAACTGTAGCAGATAAGAATCATAAAAGATATAGGATCTAGAGCTACACAAATTGTATTCAATAGAAGCTGCTGGTATGTATATGATATGTCCAAATATAGTAAGGGTTTTTGCTTTACAAAACCTACTATATTTTACTTTCCATGATTGGTGTAGGAGCACCTAGAAAATCATGTTTTCTTTTGTAATAAGGTCTATTGACCAACACATTTTCATTTCAGTTTGTGTCTAGGTTCATTTTGTAAGTCCCAAGTGACATTTGTCAATTGTAATCACATAATGCTAAAAATAGCAATAATGCCAAAAATAGGCAGTAGTGTTTCCCAGCCGCTTGGAATCGATCTCCCAGCTGCTTGGAGTCAGTTTGGTACTACTATGAGCGAATCTGTAAAAACTAGGGAAATGAACACGATCGGGTATTAGTAATCGGTCATATGATATTGTGATCGAATGTAATCAGATCGCATAGAGGAGGTTGAGTGTGATTGAGCATTGTTTCAAAGAGAAATAAAGATATTCTGTTCCGTCATTTCGATTCTTGTTCTCTGTAATTGCAAATTTGTTAACTCTAGATTTCCTTTCCATTTTGTGTTTTCCCATTGTTGCAAGATGTCGATTTGAAGCATTCCACTGATAAGATTTCTGTCGAAATCAGTGGAATGGCTTCTCAATGTACATATATGTCTTTTCTTGTTTCTGTGTTTGTCGTTTGTGTTCTATTTGATGGTGGAGAGGATCGGATCGACTGTACTGTGCAGTAGACCAACCTAGCATCTCCATGTGCCAGGGTCTAGGTTGGAAGTTAGGTGATTTGAGGACTTGTAGCTTTGTGCAGGCATCATCGGCGAGACACAACCTTCGGAGGAGCCTTTGAAAGTTACACCGATCAAGGTGTTAGACCGATAGAACGTGTATTGCGAATGCACATCACTAATGTATATCGAGAATGTATGTGAGAATATACATTCCGTCGGATACAACAGGTGACCGGTCATAACGGTGAAACAGGGTGTAGTAACTGGCCATAACAAGTCATGTTATGCATATACCATAGTTTGGCATATCAGAGTGATCATCCATCGGGGAAAGTTAGGGGATCAGCTAGATAAATAACAAGGTGGCCGATGGGATATGTTTGGCCGATGAGAACATATCACCAAGACAGAAGTCACACTCTCACCGATACAGTCTATTGATAAGTTCTGAAGCTTCCTCTGTGCGCTCTGCATCAATGATGAATACTGAAAACAAATAGCATAGGAGGTAAAATACAGTTAGGGTTTCTTTGATAAAACCCTAGGATATAAAATTTTCATGGTAATAACAGGTTTGTCATTGCAATAGAAGGAAAAGCATGATAATATCACATGCATAGAAGCTTATCATACATAAACAAATTCTTTATGTTACTCCTGTAGTTGTTTTGAAGAAAAATAATAGTCATTTGAGCATGAGATACAGTATACATGGCCGCACATTGAAAGAGAATAAGAAATGTATCATTTATTGAGCAGTAACAAAAGAAATAACAATGTATTTTTTATAGTTTTGGCTTCAAAGAGTAAAGTTCTTACTTGCTTGTGGCTATTGAAGCCTATTCACCAACAAATGCAGTTGAAAACCTTCAAAACAAGCGAGTGAAACTCCTCAGAAATCTACAGAGCTTGACCATGGCAGCGCAACAACAGCAAGCAGTGGAGGCACATTGCAAAATGATAATGTTTTAGGGTTTCATCTCTCTTTTTACAACTGATGTTTTCTTTTTTGACTTTGTTTAAAGAAAAAAAAAATCATTGTTATCCTAAATGCCTCGAGGTCAAGACATATAATCATCATACCTAATGCTTGACTAGGAGGCCCGTGAGGGAGACTTTTGTCTTTTTTTTTTTCACAAAGTCAAATAAATGATAATTACATGGTGTGCCCATCTCCTTTTAGGCTTAAGTCAATTACCTCCACCATTCTATATGGTTGAACCTTATTTTGTTTTTTGCATTAATTCGACATGTGAAGCATTTGGTTTGAATGATATTGTTATAAATCATTAAATCAAATTGCTATTTTAAATGCAAAATAGATGAATCATACCTTGTAAAGACTTTATGAGTTGTGTTAAGTCTTTATGCCTTTCCAAGCATATAGGAGAGTGAAGGTGATTGGCAAACACATGCCAAGCATTTAGGAGGTAGTTGTAAGAATTGTCCAACATATGCAAGAGATTTAGGAGAAGATTGATTGAGTTTTATTGACTTTGGAGGGCAAATAGGAGCTTTTTGTGTATAGTTTTATGTGTCATCATGTTAGGCCAAGTCATGATTGACTTTTTTTCTCATTATGATCTCTTTTGGAGGAGATTTAGGTCCTAAATTCTAGGTTTTTTGAGGGCATCCAACCCAAAATAGTAATAAACCCTACTTTGATGCAACTACCTTGGAGATGGATATAGTTACTTTGTTGACTCATTTGTAACTAGTTCTAATGATGCAATTTTTGGAGACTTGTGGTTTTACAATCCTTTCTCAGACTTGAGCATTTTTTGTAACTCATTTTACTTGATATGAAATATAGTGAAAGCCTTGAGTATTATTAACTGAAGATTTTGCTTACTTGTTCTTTGCATTATTGTGCTTAGCAACTGATTGATCAAGTTATTTGTGAGGTAATGTTTATTTCCTTATAGCTTTGTCTCAGATTTTAGAGCCTTTATGCAGAAATTATATTAATGCAGGTTACAAATTGTGTCAAAAGGTGTAAATTGTTTCTTTCTAGATGTGAAGTTATCTTCCTCTTGAAAGTCTGAGCACTAGGACCTATTTGTGAAACACTTATGCAAAAGTATATAGTAATAAGTTGTGCAAATATGTTTTCTGTCATTATAGTAAGTGCATGAATTTGAGTTTCATATTCCTTTCAGTTAGGTGTATCACCCTTTTACTTTCAGTTTCAGTTTAGTTTTCTGAGTTTCCTCCTTCCCTGTTCTCTACAAAGTCATTAGTTTAGGTGATAACCAACTAAGAAGCCGGCCTTCTCCAGAGATTCACTCAAATTTCTACATGACCCATAGCCATAGGAGTGTTTCCATGTTCCTCTAAAGTACCAAGTTCTACAACTTGGTAAGGGTGCAACTTTATGAGATAACAGGAGTAGCACAAGACCATATACGCATGGGGTCGTAGTATGCTTGCTCACCTATATTGTGATTTGGATCTGTATGCACATTATGAGTCATAGGGATTGATGTGTTGCACACTATTGCAGTTGTGGGCCTTTGAGCATATTAGCTGCACATGGCCTGTAGGCCTATCCACAAGCTCATGCCTATCCCCTTATCATATGTTGGAGGTTTGGTGGTTTACTTTACTGGAGGATCATATTTGACAGATTATGACCTTGTGACATTATTTGGAGACCCTATCACTATTGTATAGCATGGTCTAGTGAGTGGAGACAATTAGCCAATATGCAGAGGGATCAGTTGTTGGTCGGTTGCCTCGATCATGTCATCTCATGCTTCTACTATGATTGGGTAGCATGCCAATTCAAATAGCGATAGGATGTACCCAGGATGCATCCAAGCTATCCATGGTCTATGCGTAGTGTAGTTAGGGCAGACAGTGCCTGACGACCAATTATAGCAGATGTTGTACTTAGTGATGATGAGGTTCCAGAGGATGCAGAGCCAATGTCCAACACGGATGATGTCAGAGTGACCTCGGCCTATGAGATTTGGTGGCAAACAGTGCGACCATCTCCCATTTATCCACCTGGTCATCACACCGAGGATCCTCAGCCTTGGCCTCGGCAAGGGATCGATGATGAGATGGAGGAGGACTTCAGTGATCTAGCAGGCCACTATGATGTGGATGGTGATGATGAGGATGAGGATGATGACGAGGGAGAGGTCACATCATGATACACTTTTAGAGTGAGGACACAACAAGACCAGCAGGAGCCAAACATCGACGAGGAAGAGGATACTCAGTCTCAATCGAGAGCTTGGGTTCCCTTGCCTGCGGGTATGAGGAGATCAAGTCGACGTGAGGAGGGAGAATCTAGTAGGCATATGCCCCCACCTGAATCGGTAGCTATAGATCTCATCATACCATCAGCTATCCGAGATCCATCTTGGCGAGATGGCGATCCTAGTAGGATAAATTTTGTGTATTTATATGCAGTAGCTTATGAGTATTTTGAGTTATGTTTATCTATATGTTTTTATATGGGATGCTAAGTCTACTTTGTTTCTATTTTGCAGTTGGGATAGATGCATGGCACGACTCTGTGAGTCACATCATAGCAGAGATAGTACCGTCTAACATGGCTGAGCAGGTTACTCACCATAGCCATCTACAAGGAGACATGCAGAGATCTTTATGCTTTTTGTGAAGTATAGATTATTAGTGGAGGGTATCATAGATCAGTCCACTCAGAGAGTTGAGCGTGCAGAGGCAGAGCTACAAGCACTTTGTGAGCAGGTTGTAGTAGCTACTGTACCTGAGGGAGGTCACATCAGTAGCAAGGCTTTATCGATAGAGTTACATCAGATGAGAGCTGACAGGGATAGGTGTCCGGTAGAGCTAGAGAGAGTCACCTCAGAGAGGGACTGATATCAGCAGATGTACTAGAATATGTGTGACGAGGTGATGGGACTGAGGGGAGAGATCAGGGGGTGACAAGTGTGAAGTGGCTTTAAGAGTTATTCGCGATCCGTAGCCACACATGGTTAGCCTTCCATCGCACATTCACCACAAGATTCTACAGGTATAGGCGATAGGGGTTCCACTATGTGATAGATGTATTTTGTATTATGACATCCCGTTTTGTTATACGGGATAGTCACCTCGGATGTATATAAAAATTGAGCATATATATATGATGTTTTCTTATTACTGTTTCTATTTATCACATGTGATTTGGCAAAATGCACATTACTTTGTAAGAATATGATATGCTTAAGATAGTTAATTTATAGGTGATCTTAACATGTTGAAACAAGATACAACCGTAATTAACTAGCACATATTATATGTTAAGTGAATTAAGACAAAGAGAATATTTTGTCAAAATTGAAGCTAAATTAACTTAGTAATTTAACTTAGATAACATTTAACATATGATACTAAGCATAAAAAAATTTGAGGTGCATTTCATTAATGGGTTCTTTAAGAGATGTACCTTGTTCATCAGCTATCTTCTATGCACCTAATCCATAGGCTTCAATAACAACATATGGTCCGAGCCAATTAGGGCTGAATTTTCCTTTTTCTCTCAAAGGTGCATTCACATTACGTTGATTCTCATACAGCACTAAGTCTCCAATATCAAATGAACGGTGTATAACACATTCATTATATGATCATTGTATGATTTTTTGATGTTCTTTAAGATGCTCGAGAGTGTTGATATGTTGTTCATCCAACATTTCAAGTTGTTGCAATCGCTTTTCTCTTTCCATGTCATCGTCAAGAACATCTCTTAGAGAAACTCTTAAGGATGGGGTCTCAAGTTCCGAAGGCATTAGGCATCAGCACCATAGACAAGGTTATATGAGGTGGTCATCGTAGCAGTATGAATGCTTGTTCTATAGGCCCATAATGTCTAGGTTAATTGAGTATGCCAATCTTTTTGATGTTTGTTAACAGTTTTTCGTAAAATTTATCTGATAACCTTATTTGAAGTCTTAGCTTGACCATTCGACTAAGGGTAGTAAGGCGTAGAGAAGCAATGTTGAATGTGGTATTTTTCCAAAAATGTTTTCACTTCCTTGTTCTTGAATGGCGTGCCATTGTCAGAAACAAAGGATGAAGGTATGCCGAAGTGGAATATAATGTTGTCTTGAAGAAACTGACAAATCACATCTGCAGTCGTTGATCGCAAAGGGACAACTTTGACCCACTTCGTGAAATAATCCATAGCAGTGATGATAAAGGTATGCCCTTGCAAAGAAGGAGGTGATATCTTGCCAATTAGGTCAAAGCCCCAAACAGAAAATAGCCAAGGTGACACTTGGGCATGAAGTTCCTAGGCAAGTGCTCAGATTAGGTGTTGATGCTGCTGGCACTGCAGGCACTTCTTGACATAAGCAAAGGAATCTTGTTCCATGGTTTTCTAATAGTATCCCATGTGTATTAACTTTTGTATAAGTGTCTTACCTCCAAAATGCCCTCCACAGGCACCAGAGTGAGCTTCTTCTAAAGCTATCAAAAACTCTGATTTACTTAAGCATCAGAGTAAAATACCATTATAGCTTCGTCTATACAAGACATTTGATAATATAATGTAACGCGTCGCAAGCTTGCGTAGACGAATGTGGGCATTCTTAGATATTGAATTAGGAATAGTTCTATGATGCAAGTAATTGAATATATGGGAGAACCATTCGTCTTGATTTATATTTCCACAGAGCTCTGAAGGTGTAGAGATAGCATCCTCTCCACAACTAGTGTTTTGAGATTTTGAATATGAAAGACAAACTCACCAGAAGAATCATCAAGGGATATGAAGGAAGCTACACTTGCCATTGCATCCGCATGTCGATTATCTTTTTTGGGAATGTTGTCTATTGTAAAAGATGTCAACATTTTCAACAAAGAGAGAGTAGATCCTTATATTGAGATAGTTTATCTTGCCTAGTCTGAAAGGATCCATTTATTTGTCATACTATAAGTTGTGAGTCACCATATAGGTTGAGATGCTTGATGTTCAATGCTAAAGCAGCGCGAAGTCCTGCAATGAGGGCTTCATACTCAACAATGTTGTTTGTGCATGAAAAGCTCAGATGATAAGACATAGGGATCAGCTTTCCTAAAGGAGGTATCAGTATGACACCTACATTGAAGCTAGTTCAACATCTTGATCCATCAAAGTACAATTCCCATTCATCTTCTTTAGCAGTAGTCAATATTTGGTCATTGAGAAATGTATACGAACTTTGTATAGTAAAAGGAGAAGGTGCATCAGCTAAGTGGTCTATAATGCTTGTCCCTTAATCACCTTTTGGGAGATGAACTTAAGGTTGAATTTAGTTAACAACATAACCCATTTAGCAAGATGACCTGATAGATCAGTTTTAGCGAAGAGATGCTTCAGAGGGTCAAACTTTACCATGACATACATTTTAGCATTTAATAAATAATGTCTAAGATTCTATGTTGCAAACACTAAAGCTAAACAATGCTTCTCAATAGCGGTATATCATACTTCATAATCAAGTAAAGTTTGACTGACATAGTAAACAACACATTCTTTTCCCTTGGCATTATGTTGAGCTAGTAACACTGCCAAAGCATGACTAGATGCTGAAGTGTAAAGAATGAAAGGTTTCCTAGACACAGCAGGCTGTAATACAGGAGGTTTAGGAAGATAACTTTTTAAGTCCTCAAAAGCCTTTTGACAATCTGATTTCCATTGAAATTTTGAGTCCTTCTTCGATAGTTGAGTAAAAGGAAGAGTCCTATCTACGAATTGAGATACAAATCAGCAGATGGCCTATATTTTTCCTTGCAAACTACGGAGTTGAGACACATTCTTAGGTGCTGGCATATTGATAATTGCATCAATTTTTTTCGTATCCACTTCAATACCATGATGTGAAATGATAAATCCCAACAATTTTCCACTATCTACACCAAAGACACACTTACGGGGATTTAATCGCATGTTGTACTTCTTTATATGTTCAAAGATCTGTCAGAGGATTGGGACGTGATCTTGGTGATGAACAGACTTCGCCAAGATATCGTCGACATAATCTTCTTAAGTTTTGTGTATATAGTCATGAAATATAAGGGTCATGGCCCATTGATAGGTAGATCCTGTGTTTTTAAGTCCAAATGGCATGACCACCCAACAAAATGTTCCCCAAGGTGTTATAAAAGCTATTTTCTATTAATCTTGAGGGTTTATGAAAATTTGATTATATCCTAAGAAACCATCCATGAAGGAAAGTAATTCATGGTCGGCTATGGAGTCAACAATCATATCAATATTTGGAAGTAGAAAATCATCTTTCAAAGATGCAAGATTCAAATCCCTGAAATCGGTACACATTCGAATGTGGTCATCTGGTTTAGTGACAGCAACGATATTTGAAATCCATGGAGAATAGTCAATAGGGCAAATGAAGCCAGCTTGTAACAATTTTTCTATCTTAGCTTTTACAAGTAGTGCAATCTTAAGATTCATCTTTCTTATCTTTTGCTTGAAAGGTTTAGCATCTAGTTTTAAGACGATGTTATGTGTCACAATCTGAGGATCAATGCTAGGCATATCTAAATAATTCTAAGCAAATAAGTCAGAATATTCGTGTAATAACTTGGTCATTTCTTCTTTTTCTGCTGAATTTAAACAATCACCAATAGGAATAACTTTTTCAACATTAGCTTTCTCCATAAAGACAGCAACAGTCTTTCCATTTAATAAAGTGCTATGGTCTAGGAGATCAAGTGATTGTTGTAATCCCTCAGATTGGTTTGTAGATATCGAAACATCACCCATTATGCCAATGGATTTTCTAAAATATGCATCATTATTCAAATAATAAGGTAATCCTCATTTATGATGATAAAGGGGCAGATTGTCATAAGCACTCATGAATTCCATTATTGCTTCATCTGTAGAGAAGAAATCTAAAGGGATCACACCTGATGGACAAGTGGTGTTGATCATCTCAGGAAAGATCAAATTCAACATTGATATTGTATTCACATTAAGTTTAGGATGTTGACGAGATTTAGATTCTTTGAAAGGATTATATCCAATACCGCTTGAATAATGGTGTGAAGCAGATTCTATAGGGACTCTGATTCCTTGTTGATTAATACCACAACCTTTACCCATGTAGTTGCAATTCTTATAAAGGATCTGAAATCCTCGACCATAAAGAGAAGCCATTTCTTTAGAAGAAGGTGGGGCTTCATCAGTCTCATAATCTATAGTATAATTGAAAGTATTGTCTAAATTAGTAACTAGTGAGACTTTGAGTTTCGCATTCAATTTCTGAGAGAGTATTGAAGCAACTTTTGATGTTTCAGGAGTGGGATCATTAAGTTTATATTCACTCACAGAGGGAGATGCAAAATCTAATGAACCTCAATCATCACCAATAAATGCATTTGATTCTTTAGAGTTTGTAGCAAAGTTACTTGTGTTAAGAGAGCTTTGTTGGTCGACTGTCAAATTACTCAAAATCTTATGCTAAACAATGTGTTTTTGTGATTCAATTTGTAAACAGAGATCAAGTTCGGGATTAGCATGAATAGTGTGCAATTTATCTCTGTAAATAAATTTGATTACACGATGCAAAGTAGAAGGGACTGCCCCCAGTGCATGAATCCATGGTCTACCCAAAATCATGTTATAAGATAAGGCACAAGGCATGACATGAATTAGGGTAGGTAAAGTTACAGGCCCAACTTGTACAGGTAAAGTTATAGTGCCCACAGACTGTCATCCGACATTATCAAAGCCACGAATACTTATCTTATCTAGTTTAATCAAAGATGTATCAACTTTGATCTTGTGTAAAAGATTGAGGCTACAAACATTAAGAGTTGATCCATTATCAATCATAACTCATTTAATCAACTTCTTGTTTATTGTAATGAATATAATTAAAGGATCATATTGATTCTGAACTTTGAGAGACGGCAACTCGTGCTATTGAAACAAAATATCTATTTTGGTTGCATGCATACAATCGAGGAGAGCTACTACATCATTGGCTTTTACAGCAAGTGGCACAATCACTTTTTGTAAATATTCTTGAAGCATTCCATGGTATGTAGGTGATGCTTGAATAAGTTCCCAAAGAGATATCTTAGCAGGAGTAGCCCTAAGCTGCTCAACAAGAACATAATCTAGACCAACTTTTTGTGTTAGAAGGGGTGCTTGAGGAAGCATTGGTTGAGAAGCTAGTAAGGATATCAGAATGTCCAATTGTTATTTGCCTTGTTTGTTATTCCAAGTGTTGTATGTATGAGCAACCATAGTGTGACTAGGTTGTTGAGTAGATGAACATGAAATTTGCTTGGCATAATTGTAAATGTGATCTACGGAATGAGAAGAAGGTGATGAACCTCTAATAGTGAACATTAGTTTACAAGGAAGTTGAATTACATCTGAATTTGCAGTAACCACTATTATTGGTTTCACAAGTTCTTCTCTAGCTTTAGGAACATATATTGCATTCACAAATCTTTGAAAAAGTGAAGGTTTCAGAACCTTTGTGGACTGTTCAATGGAGATGAAGTCATCAAGGGCTTAATCTAACATATTGAAGTCATCACAACTAAATGGCTCATCGCATATGTGAAATTCTTGCAAAAAGTAATCCGACATTTTAACATGCTTAAATTAACTCAAGACTTGAATGCTATATAATTCTATAAAGTAAACTTTGTGAAAAAGAAAGATAATAACATTATGCAACATACAAAGTTTTTATTTTCAATCTTCTTTCAATGAAAATAGAGAAAGATTATGCAAGATTTAAACATATACTTTCATGAAAGAGAGCTTGCAATCTAAATGTGTTTTAGGACAACACACTAAATTAGATCTTAGCTGTTAAAGGATGCAAATTCTATAGAGCATGGGTTCACCAAAATGTTTAGGGTGTAAAAATGGAAAGAAAGATGAGAGACATGAGACCACCACTTTCACCCACTAAAACATTAGGGAAGCAAAGCGTAAGTTTATGGATAAACAATAATTGTTCACCTATGTTCCCTTTTCCTATATATTGTCGATGTATGATAGTTTGAAATTAGGGTTTTCAAGCTAGTTATGGCCTTTAACCTTATAACCCTAATTTGCATGTCAAACTGAAATAACTTTGTTTCAGGCACAGATACTGATAAATTGAATACAGAAATGCAGAACAAACAAATCAAAGACAGTGTACCTCAAATTTGAGGATCAGTTGGACTAGGGTGCCATCAACCTTGTCCAACAAGTTTCTAACAATTAGAATCTTCTGCATAAGAGGAATGATAAGTTCCAGAGACTCCCAGATCCCAGAAATTTTACCCAATTGGACTAGGGCACCATCACCGTTGTCCCGAAAGTCACAGAATTCTAAAATTTGAATTCTGTCATGACTATGTTTGCACAATGATTCTTCTTGCAACTTCTTTCCACTAGATCTTGACAAATACAACCTATGTCTACAAAAGGAGAGGAAAATGTTTGTGGCTATATAGGATCTTGCCTCGGTCAAGCCCCTTTTTGGTGTTCCCACCTCAACAATAGCTAAGGATAAAGATTTGCAGATGTGTGTGCAAACCCTAGCAAAGTGTATGCAAAAAATAATAAACCCTAGATGTCTCAATCAAGGGAAGATCACTAACTTGCATGAATTTACAAATACAACTTCACCTCAAGGAGATGAAATCAATGAAGACTTGCATGAATAAGAAGGCGAATTAGCAATGTCCGCGGAGGATCTCCAAGATTGATGTTGGAGGCTTCAACCCTTCTCCTAGTCATGTAAAAGGTGTGAAAAACCCTAGGAAGAGCAAGATAGTCTCAAGATCTTGATTCCTAATCTCCATCCATTGTCTCCTTGATAGAAAAATCAAAATTAACTTCAAGAGCTTCAACAAGTCGCTGACCTTCAATGGCAATTTTGGTAGAGTTTTGGCATCAAGTTTTGCAGAAGAATTGTGATATGATCAAATGATTTTCAAATGTCTTTTTATATCAAACCTTAGGAATTCCAAATTTTGAAATGAGATGTCGACATCATACGAAAAACAAATATTTGAAAACAAAATCTCGAAATGTACAGCAAGAGTCGACATCCCTCCAAAATTCAAGAGCCTGAGAAATCAGGGAGGATAAGGGCGCTAGTGCCCTAGTCCAAGCCCTAATTTCCCAAACAAGACTACTTTAGGGAGGTTAGGGGACCCTAGATCCAACTTTGTTTCTCTGGTTCAGTCTTCAGTTACTCATAAATATGATATTCTTCCAGTTAGGGTTAAGTCAGTCAGGGTTTGGGAAGGTTTGTAAAACTAGGCTGAGAGGTCACAAAAGAGGAGCTAAACTATGGGGAAATTATACCATTCCATACAGGTGGACAATTTCTGACATAACACAACCCACAATTTATTTTGGGTCATATGATTACATATTGATTGGATGATTGATACTCCATTCCATAGAGTTATATCTACTTATCTTTAAAATGTCTCCTCAGCTCAAAATTTCTTTTGGGTCATGTGAGTAAACATTGATCAACGACTCAAAATAAATTATGGGCTAATGACACATTTTTAAAGAAAAGTGCTTATAACTTTATAGAATTGGAATATCAACCATCTGATCAGAGGGAAATATAAGGTGTAGTTTCATTCACATGATAGTTTGGAGTCTTACTTTAATTGCGTGATATTTAAAAATGATCAATCCCTTTTGGCTCCAATGGTTTCTCTATAGTGTATTTGTGTTTGGTGGCAAGGGGCTTTGCCCCTCAACCTCGCATATATTATGATAGGAGTGCGTTGAGGGCATTGTCCTTGGACCATGTGAGGGAATTCTACCCCTTGACCCCCATAAGGGGCACTAACCCTTGACCCTAATGATGGTTGCCACCCTTGGGCCCTTGTTTTTGCATAAGGAAAAAATATATGGGGGATTGCTTTTAATGTCCATAACTAGTGTTCACTAGGATTTTCTAGGTTCCTTTACAAATTTCTAATGATGTGCATAAATTTGCTAGTGAAATTAATATTTTAAAAAAAAAAAAAAGATTCGTCAGGATTTTATAATATTTTTTAGGCGTGTTTTATTAAAGTTATCATTAACTCTAATCTATGTGATGAGCTATTATGTCATGCACTATTGGGGAGTAAGTGTTTGATGTTATGTTATGATGTGCTTTATCCCATTTTCTTGATTATTTTCCTCTTAATGTTTTTGATTAACTTTAGCTAGGAAAAGGGTCCTAGTCCCTTACAAGAGAAGTACTAATAGTTCACAATACAACAAAATTCCAAGCAAGCCCCCAGGGAAAAACAAGGCCCAAACAAGCCAAGAATAGTAAACCAACAGCACGGGCACAACAACCCAGCTGGGGAACAACTATACAACACTAGAACTAGATCTAGCAAACCTAACATCCTCTACTCTAGGGTACAAAGTAGCAACATAATTAGGAAGTCCTTTCTTCTTTCATTGAACCGCCATCTAGGAAAGCTCCGAGTCAAAATTTATGCTTCTTTATGTCATTTTCTCTCTTATCTTTGTGTTTTTTTCTTTATGTTTTTATCAAAACATGGGGACATGCAAAGCATTATGGACCTACCACCCTTTTTTTATGTTGACCAAAGTTTTTCTCCTTCCATAATTTCCTTGTTATTTCTCCACAAACTTCATTATGAAGTGCATCATAAGATTATTATATGCTTTATTTCTTTAACTTTTTATGTATCCCTATCTTGGTATTTATTTTGTTTTCTTTTATTTTCCTTTTTATTTGATCATGGCCTCCTTTTTTATCATTGTGTACAAAATTTTTGTCCTTGTATATAATTATCATTTCTTCCCTATTATATTTATCTAGTGTACTTATTTATCATGCATGCCTTCATGTACATAATTTTGTATTTCATTATTACTCATTATTTTCCCTCACTTTTACCTTCTCAAGTACATCTAGAGCTACAACTTATAATGATTGGTTTCACTTGAGATGTCCTTTACTTATGCATCAGAGTTTTTCCAAACTCTCTTCCTACATATACTTGTATTGTTCCACACGTATATTCACATTTTCTTCTATATATACCTCATATACTTCTCCTTATGTACACCCTTACTTGCCATGATGTGTACATCACGTTTTCCATGTTGACCTAGGATCTTTGAGCCCTTCACACTTTCACAAATACATAACCATCACATAGACACTTATACACACTATCTTATGCTAGGTATGTTGTCAATGATTAGTTATACAAGAGCATTTAGGTCCACAAGCAATCTTGCATCACCCAAAAATAATGGTAGTTCAATTTTGGTTTTTACTCTAATTTTTGTATGTAGGTCATTCTTTGTTGGTGTGTTTTTGTTGGGGTTATTGCTTCATGTCATTTCTTAACTTTGACAACATCTATTGAATAGTGCAATTAATATTGCTTAAGTAGTTTAATCAATTATTCCATCCTTTATGTAATTAGCATTAATTGTTCTGACCATTTTTGGATCCAAACTTATTTATTTTGACAATCTAATCCAAACCCACATACTTGATGGCATTTCACTTCCTTGATCATTGATCTCATTCTAATTCTATCTTTTCCTACTTGAGAGATTGACATTTTTTCATAAGGCTATGACAACACACCATTTTAGATTGTTATGCTAGTAGTTTTGAAGGATTTCAACTAGAACCACATGGAGCATATATAAATGGTAGTCCAAGACTTGGTTGTGGGTGTTTTCTTCAAGCATTTTATTCCTCTAATTGAGCAGTCCAAGTGTAAAGATTTTTCATGGAGGTCATGGGCATTTTCCTTTGTATCAACTTGGTGGGCTTTACCTGGTCATGGATATTATTGGTTGGTTTTTCATTTTCCTGGCACCTCTTTTGTATTTGATAGGCATTACAAGCTTGATCATGGGAGTATTCTTTATGACACCCATATGTAGGTGACTTGATAAAGTCATGAATATTAATATTTGTAGTCTCCTAAGTTTTGGTTCCCAGCCTACTCATTATGAATTCATTGTTGGATGTGGGGTCTCATTTCTTATGGTATTACACATTTTGGTTGTGGTATTATTACCACCATTTCCCTTAACCGGCGGTGTTAGGAGTTTATATCCCTAGCATATATTTTTATTAATGGGTGCATTACCACCCTTGCTCATGTTCACTTCCATTTGACAATAATGACTTTGTTTATAGATTGCATCCTTAAATTTAGGGCTTATTCCTCCCACTCTAGCAACAATTTTAAAACAATATTTTTATGAGATCGTGGGAGAAAAAAGGGGAGATTATATTTATTATATATAAGGAAAGGTTCAAAAAAAGAGGAGGGAAGGAGAAGAGAGTGAGATGACAGTGTAGTGAGTTTAAAGAATATCTCCCTCCTTAGACAGAGGATGAGAGATGAAGAGATACAATAATGTAGTTTTCATGAGAGGTTGTAATAGAATGATGTCAAGATATTTCCTTTGGTTGGCTACATTGAAATCATGTTAATGTTTGTATGTGAAGTACAAAAGAAGGTCATAAGTCCTTGTTGCTGGACTATGTGCCTACAAGGTAGTAGGTGACCTATATTTGATTAATAAAGATAGTATTAGTTTTTATTGTTTCCATAATGTAGTTTTTCTAGTGGTTGTGTCTATAAGTGTGTGGCTGCTACAATTAGCTACCCTTCACTAGGTTCCTAATCTTAGACTATGTACGACCTTCTTTTGTACCTTACATACAAACATTAACTAGATTTCAATGTACCCAACCAAAGGAAATATCTTAGCATCCTTCTACTACAACCTGGTGCAGGAGCACCTTCATATTAGGGTTTATTTGATCTTTGATTTGTTTAATGAGGTCCTTGAGACCACTAAATGGTTGTAATGAGGCTTTAAGTCATGCTTGTAATGGACTATGTCCAAATTACTAGAATCTACTATTGTTAGGTTATTGGTCCTAGGTAGGACAGTCTTGTAGTCATAGGGAGTCATTTGAATTTTAATGTTTATACAAGTTAGTCATTTAAAAATTCATGTTGTAAGCCTTTAAAGGCATGCCAAGGGTTATGTGGAAGATTAGAACCTTGCCAAAGATTAATCCAAATGTTTCAAAAAAGCAAGATTAAACCAAAACAACCGGTGGAATAAGACAAGTTTCTAAAAATAGTTTTAAAGCTGCAGTTACAAAATCATGAAGAATTTGATGGTTGAGGAATTATAGGGAATTCCAAACATTTTGATGCATTGTATAAGGCTTATTTTAAGCCAAGGAAAGTTGTAAGATGTAGAACATTCTGAGGAATAGAAAGAAATAGCAAAAAAGACTACTATTTTACTGTTTTTCTATTTTTTCTGATTTTTTTATGCTTTTCTCAGGCCGTACCCACGCCAGTACAGAAGTATTATGGCATATGTTAGTAATGAAATGTGAGAAGGCTGAAGTAGCTTTGAAATGGATCCTATTTGGGGTCTTGATAATGACCTAGGTGGGAGAAATCCCTATGAAACCTTAAACTATTTTTAAATCTGTTGTTTACAGTCAAGGAAATTCGCTGTTTTATGCACAAATCTGTACATGTACGGCCTGGAGATGGAGGTTGCTATTGATGGTCAGTTAGTGGGGAGTGTTACCTAACTTGTGTAGCTTATTTGAGGCCTTAACAATAGAGATAAGGAGAGATATTCATATTTTTCCTTAGACTGTCTTTGGGAGTGACTATTTTCTGAATTTGCCATTGTGACAGTCCGTACAGTATAGAGGTAAAGAATTGATTCTTTCATTACATGAGTTGATCAGTAATATTGAGATGTTAGCTTTCCAATGAAGTTGATTTGAGGCCATGAAACTCATTTAGGAGGAAGTAATAAGGATTTCTTTTGGATTTGGTTTGATGAAACCCTAGCTTAGGTTTTAGTGGAATTTCTCACTTTTATCATCATTTTGTTGATATAAGACCTCACCAATCAATGGAGGGGGGATGTAAAATAGTTTGTCTATAACCTTGTGAAGGTTGCAGGGGAAGGAGATTGGGTATGGTGAGTATGGGCTTGTGAAAGACCCTTGCAGAATCAGTCTATGAAGGAGTGAAATTGAGAGACTGAGTTATGATTTTTACCTCTACATCATTTTGGTATCAGAGCTAGCTAGTTGATCCTTGAAGGTGTTGTGGATCTTGTGAAGAAGATAAGGTTTGTGAGAGTTTGTAAAGATGCCTCCAAAGAACCAGATGGCAAGAGAGAATGCTGAGTTGAGAGAAGCCTTAGAGGCAAGAGAGAAAGAGCTGAGGGACAGAAGAGAACATGATGCTGCTAGAGACAGAGAGCTGAGGCAAGTAAGAAGAGAAAATGCAATAATCTTCGCAAGATTGGAAGCATTAGAGAAGAATCCAAGAAAGGTTGAACAAAGTGAGTCAGAAGGAGATGAGGATGCAGATGAGAATCCTCCTGAGGATGAGTTAGATGCTGAAGAGAAGAAGTTTGTAAGATTGCTGAAGGCAGTCCAAGGAAGTGGAACTAAGGCAAACATAGAGCTACCTATCTATCAGGGGAAGATGGATAGTGAAGAAGTGTTAGGGTGGATAGATGCCCTGGAAAAATTTTTTGAATATGAGGAGATGAATCATGAGAAAAAGATTAAGTTTGCAAAAACAAAACTAAGAGGAACAGCACTTACCTGGTGGAGTAGTGTGCAGACAGAGAGAATGGCTAGAGGTGCATCAAAAATCACTTCTTGGAGTAGGATGAAGGATATGTTGAAGGATCAATTCCTTCCATCTGATTACTCTATTCAGACAAAGAGGATGAGGCAAAATCTGAAACAGAAGGACATGGATGTTCTGTCCTATACTGAGCAATTTCATAAGCTTAGTATTAGAGGTGGGCTGGAGATGAAGAAGAGAAAGTGGCAAGGTACCTTAACGGGCTTAGGTATAACTTGCAGGATGAGATTGGGTTAGCAGTACCAAAAACACTTGGAGAGTGTTTTTAGTTAGCCATCAGGGCTGAAGAGAGAGTGAAGAGGAAGCAAGAAAGGCAAGGAGGTTATGGAAGAGGAAATAGAGGTAGGGGCAAACCTACTAATGAAGTTCAGAACAGCAATGAGAAGGGTAAGGAGTTGTCTACAGAACAGAGAGGTGGACATAGAGGTGGAGGTAGATTTGGATCAGGAAGAGGAGTGTTCACAGGCAGATGTTATCACTGCAATGAAGTGGGACACACATCTTTCAACTGTCCTAAGAAGGATGGTGTTGACAAGAGAAAGGATACAAGAGTTCACTTGGCACAAGAGGAGAAGAAGCCAGAAGAACCAGAGATGTCGTCAGCCTCTCCTATGATGGATGGAGAGATGCTCATGGTGGAAAGAGGTAAGATGCAGCAACCACCACAGGTATCTATTTTCAGAACTAATTGTTTGAGCCATGGCAAGATATGCAAGTTGATTGTAGATTTAGCTTCTCATGATAACTTAGTTTCTTGGGAAATGGTGAATAAGTTGGGGTTGAAGACTTTTGATCATCCCAGTCCTTACCATGTCACTTGGGTGAGTCAGGAGCAGCAAGTAATGGTCACTAAGAAGGCTTATGTTGATTTCACAATTGGTCCATATCAAGACTCTGTTTTGTGTGATGTTATTCCTATGACATGTGGGCATGTAATCTTGGGCAGACCATGGCAATATTCAAGAAGGACAATTCATGATGGGTATACTAATACCTATGTAGTGCACAAAGATGGCAAGAAGTTCAAATTGGTTCCTTTACCTTGTGAGGAGAAGAAGGAACAAGTTACAATTTGCTTTGGAAAGAAATTGAAGTTGAATGTGCAGGTTCAGGGTGATTACACACAGTAGACACCGATGCAACACAAGAAGGTGGATGACAGTCCTAGAGAGCAGCAGGCTTGGGACTTGAGTTATGTTACAGTAGGGGACTTTGAGTGTCCTATAAGGAGCCAGAAGAAGGAAAACAAATAGCAGAGAGTCCAAAGAGGAATGAATCAGAACCTCCAGTTGAGAAGAGCTGAAGCATTGCAGCAACACGGTCCTAGACAAGGACACCAAAACAAGTTTTATGTTTCTAACACTGTTTACAGGAGCCATGCAGGTTGGAGACGGAGAAAGATAACTCTGGGAGAGTTCATGTTTCCTAGTCTGAGGAACATTCCACCAAGATGGAAGAATGGTTGGAGCAGATCCCCTAACTCTTGGGACAAGAGTTTTCATCATGCCAGGGAGTATGGTGCAGGAGCACCTTCATATCAGGGTTTATTTGATCTTTGATTTGTTTAATGAGGTCCTTGAGACCACTAAATGGTTGTAATGAGGCTTTAAGTCATGCTTGTAATGGACTATGTCCAAATTACTAGAATCTACTATTGTTAGGTTATTGGTCCTAGGTAGGACAGTCTTGTAGTCATAGGGAGTCATTTGAATTTTAATGTTTATACAAGTTAGTCATTTAAAAATTCATGTTGTAAGCCTTTAAAGGCATGCCAAGGGTTATGAGGAAGATTAGAACCTTGCCAAAGATTAATCCAAATGTTTCAAAAATGCAAGATTAAACCAAAACAACCGGTGGAAGAAGACAAGTTTCTAAAAACAGTTTTAAAGCTGCAGTTACAAAATCATGAAGAATTTGATGGTTGAGGAATTATAGGGAATTCCAAACATTTTGATGCATTGTATAAGGCTTATTTTAAGCCAAGGAAAGTTGTAAGATGTAGAACATTCTGAGGAATAGAAAGAAATAGCAAAAAAGACTACTATTTTACTGTTTTTCTATTTTTTCTGATTTTTTTATGCTTTTCTCAGGCCGTACCCGCGCCAGTACGGAAGTATTATGGCATATGTTAGTAATAAAATGTGAGAAGGCTGAAGTAGCTTTGAAATGGATCCTATTTGGGGTCTTGATAATGACCTAGGTGGGAGAAATCCCTATGAAACCTTAAACTATTTTTAAATCTGTTGTTTACAGTCAAGGAAATTCGTTGTTTTATGCACAAATCCGTATATGTACGGCCTGGAGATGGAGGTTGCTATTGATGGTCAGTTAGTGGGGAGTGTTACCTAAATTGTGCAGCTTATTTGAGGCCTTAACAATAGAGATAAGGAGAGATATTCATATTTTTCCTTAGACTGTCTTTGGGAGTGACTATTTTTTGAATTTGCCATTGTGACAGTCCGTACAGTATAGAGGTAAAGAATTGATTCTTTCATTACATGAGTTGATCAGTAATATTGAGATGTTAGCTTTCCAATGAAGTTGATTTGAGGCCATGAAACTCATTTAGGAGGAAGTAATAAGGATTTCCTTTGGATTTGGTTTGATGAAACCCTAGCTTAGGTTTTAGTGGAATTTCTCACTTTTATCATCATTTTGTTGATATAAGACCTCACCAATCAATGGAGGGGGGATGTAAAATAGTTTGTCTATAACCTTGTGAAGGTTGCAGGGGCAGGAGATTGGGTATGGTGAGTATGGGCTTGTGAAAGACCCTTGCAGAATCAGTCTATGAAGGAGTGAAATTGAGAGACTGAGTTATGATTTTTACCTCTGCATCACAACCTCTCATGAAAACTACCTTCATTATTTTATCTCTTCATCTCTCTTCTATGTGAGGGAGATATGCTTTAAACTTACTACTACACTCCTCACTACCCTTCCATCTCAATCTCTTCTCCTTCCCTCCTTTTTTGAACCTTTCTTTATATATATTTTTTATCTCCCTCTTTTTTATCCATAATCTCATAAAACTATTCTTTTAAAATTATTGCTAGAGAATAAGCCTTGAATCTAAGGTGCGATCCATAAATGATGTAACTATTGCTAAATGGAAGTAAATAGGAGCAAGAGTAGTGATGCACTAGCCAAGAAGAATATATGTTAGGGATAGAAATCTCTTATCCCTACCAATTAAGCAAAACAGTGGTAATAATGTCATGGCTAGGATGTTTACTGCCATAAGAAATGAGGCCTCACATCTAACAATGAATTCCTAATGAGTAAATTGGTAATCGTTGCTCAAGAGACTGCAAATATTAATATTCATGACTTTATTAAGTCATTATCATAAAGGTGTCGTAAATAATACTCCCATGATCAGGCTTGTAATGCCTAGCAAATAGGGAAAAGGTGCCAAGCAAAGAAAACACTAGTCAATAATCTTTGCGGTCAGGTAAATCCCACCAAGTAGATATGAAGGAAAATGCCCATGACCTCCATGAAACGTTTGTACACTTGGATGACTTGATTAGAGGAATAAAATGCTTGAAAAAAAAACACCCAAAACCAAGTCGTGGCTTTCTATATGTGTGTGTGCGCGCGCGCGCGCATGTGTGTCACATCTCATTTTGGATTTTATTATAAATTAGATCTTTGAACATTTTTACTATGATTGGTTTACTATGAGTGATTCCACGTGTGAAAGTAACTATCGTGAAATTTATAAATGCATAAATTTTAAAAGTTGATTTAATAATAATACATTATTGGTATGATTATGGATGTACATTTTGTTTTGCTTTGGCTATAATTTTGGGGGAACTAACCTATTAATGAAAATCTAACTATGACTTAGTGTAGGGAAATATCGAAGATGAGAACATGGTTGAGGTAGATGTGTTCTAGCCACTTGGCAATAAATGTTTGGGATGGATAACCCTGATGCACTCACACACTCACATAGTCTCATATCATATTACATTTTTTGAATGATCTTTTTATGCATTATTAATTAGTCGATCATAAATGTGATTTATGATTGGGAGTAGATAAATATGTGTTTTAATTGTGACAATAAGACCTTTTCGAATGCATGATTAGTTATAAATATTAATGTTCTTTTGATTTATATTTAAATGGTGTATTTTATATTAATAATAAATAAGTGTTTTCCTAAAAATATTATTGTTTGAAAAACAATATCTAATTTAGACTTAAAACAATTATGTTTAATTTTCAATAGATATATATATTATTATTATTATATTTGCGAATACTTCTTGATTGATTTAAGTGATTGTATTTTATTATAAATAGATAAATTGTATTAATAATAGTATTATTATATTTAGAAATCTAAAATTAAAATAAGTTACTGTCATTCAAATGAGAGAGATATATTTATTGTCATGCAAGTGACATAAATTGAAATAAGTTATTTATTCTATTTTAAAAAGAAATTTGGGAGCTTTGAAAAAGAAAATCTCATGTAAAAAATGAAGGTAATGATTAGTTATCAAAAATAAGCTCAAACCTAAAAATATTGGATGCCAAAATTAGGAGGGCAAGAAGAATAAAAAGGAGGAAGGATAGAGAAAAAAACACACACTGGTGATTATCATTTATGAGAAAAAGAATGATAGGGAAAGATTTAATTGGAACAACAAGAAGCAACAGAGCATAGCGACAGGAAAGGTAGAAGTGGGCAACGACCAAGGAAAAATCGATGACTTGAAAGGAAACAGGTATTCTTCTTTTGAATTTGTAAGTTTTTTATGTAATTTTTTTAAAACAAAGGCCTGTGATCATCTTCTTCCTGGTTTATGTATCACCTTGAATCGACTAATGTTTAAATCCTTTGCACTGTGTTAAAGACCAAATGCCATAGTAGGTTTTACTGTCATCGTAGGTGTTACTCCTTTTTGTTGATGGTCACTTGGAAAACTATAAAACTGTAGAATATATATATATAATCATGCGAATGTAACAATCTTTGTGTACCTTTTCCTCTACTGTAATCGTATACTTACTGCCATATTAAAACACCTCTGAGATTTCACTAAATCAACATGTTTTAAGCAGCTATCAGGTCTACTTTATTTTCACCTCTGGTATGGCGTGGGTCGATTATCTCCTTCCAGATTGACATCAACTTGAGATACCTCTTTTCTTGGCCGCCTAGTTACCTGACTTGGGCCGACTTTCTCTTCAAACCCTGGTCGATTAAGTAACAGTCTATGATCTCTTTGAATTAGTGTGAATCAACCTGTGCATTTTGGCTTGACCGCCAGTCCTAAATTATGTTGTCTCTGCCATTCATTGTTTTCTTTTTGTGCTCTAAAAATCCCTGTCGCCAGTCCCCATAAAAACCATGATGTTGGATATTGGTTTAGCCTGCCAAGCGTGTATAAAGTTGAGCGGTTGTTCTTGCTTTGTCATCTTCCGGCCAATCTTGTTTTGACTCTATTGTTCATTATTTCTTGGTTATATGCTAAGAGAATCAACCTTTTCTTGATCTTGATGTAACCATTAAACCATAATTAACCAAATTTTTGGTTGTTGATAATTTATCTTCTAGCAGTCATAAATCCTTTCTTCTTTGTTTTTTTGTTAGAAGTTACTTTGTTACTAAGTATCAACCCCTTCTTCTTGGTTGAACTATGTGACTTGTTGAAAATAACTCTTGGACTTAGGTGACAGTGTTAGGATCTTGTCGTAGATCATTAAAATTCTATTTTAAACTCTTGCAGTCTGAAGTATAGGGTCCTTATCGCAAGTTTGATAATGTAGTTCATGTAGCTATGATTTGAATACCCAGTCACCGTTTATTTAATATTGATTTAAAACTACTTGCAAGGATTCCTGTAATCTAAACTATAAATCTCATGTAGTCTGAAGTATAAAGATCCTATCTCAGCAAGCTCAAACCTTCCTATCTTATATTTGAGTTCCTACTATAGTTGTCTTTGTCTATTTGTAATGTTGTTTCAGATCTATTCAGTTACTGTCGTTAGTGTGACAGTAAACCTGTTGTGAGTTCTACTGCTTTATTTTTAAATTATTGTCATAGTTCCTATCATAGTTGTGACAATAAGGTCTTTTAATGAATTATATTATAGATTAAATCATCTTTTCCTATTATGTTTGTGGTGAATGAAGTAAATATTATGTGGATATACAATAGTTTTTGTTACAAACTTTCTTGAAGCAAAATGATATACTTGGTTTTAATTAGAAAACTTATTATATTATTAGTGTTTGAATGAAATGTGGACTAAGAAAATAAAAATAATTAATAGTCCTATAGATGCAATTTTCTTGATTAAATGATATCTCTTTGATGAATTACTTGCTTGAAAGTGTACTCTCACTGGTCGAGTAAAGAAAAGAATTAGTAAACTGTGTTTTGGTAAAAATATGTGTTATTTACTTGGTTATGAAATCATAGATCAAACCCTTGAAATCATTGAGCTTATCTACTATTTGGGTATCTATGCAAACACCATCTTAAATATTAGTGGCAACTATTCTATTTAAATTGAATTTTTCTCTTATCTTTGTTTGTTGAATCATCGAATATATAGCAAAACTAAGGAAAGATAGTATGATGTTCTTCTTCACTGCTTGTTTGAAAAGTGTGTTTTCTTGATTGATGCTTTGGAAAGGGATTAGACGTGGTTATAGGTGATTTTGGGTTATTTATTTATTTATTTATTTTGAAAGAAAGTTTATTTTTAGCTATGTGTGTTTGGGGTGGCTTTTGGGCTAGGATGCCGAATGTGGATTATCAAAGATGGATTTTCCTCTTTTTGGGAATTGAACCTATAAACTATTTTTCTAAGGCCTAGATCTAAGTGAGCAGTCATTGAAAAAGATAAATATTTATCTAGCAAAACTTTTTTTATATATATCTCTGTCAAATCGTGTTATGAGACAATCTACATTTCATTATTTAGAATTGCACATTAGACATCAAGTTGCATCAGGTGTTCCCTCCTGTCAGTTGTTTTCAGGTAGCTAGACATTTTGTGCAGGGTTAGGTTCCCTTCTTGTCATGAAGGGATCCGGGGAAGCGTAATTGCATCATGGTTGGGTGGAAAAGTGCCTGAGCCATGTTCCTGTCTCTTGGCTCGCAGGATGACCATGTAGGTTCATGGTGACTGGAGAGTGTGTTTGATTTATTATACTTGTTGTATATATTATTTGTCACTTGTGATTGGATGAATTATGGCATGAAATCTAGTTGGACTTTGTAGATTATTTTATAGTGCTATTACCTGGATTAAGGACGTGATTTTGTAAGATTTCATCACTTTTATTGATTTACATTTATGAGATTTATATTTTACTTAAGATGTATTTAAGTGGATTATTTACTTCATGTAACTTTTGTGATGGAATGAGTACCTTACATTTGGTATTAGATCATGATTCCAACATTGGGAGCTCTAGGGTGTGTGTTGCTAGGTTTGATCAAGCATGCGTGGGTCCTTGTGTGTTGGCCTATTGTGAATAGCATGTGCCTCTTTTATGGGGTTAGATAGACCTTGGTGATTGTTGAGAAGTTGCTTATGTGTGTTTTTCTTTTTTATGTCTTAAAGGCTTGTCATCATGTTGTCTCACGAAAATGTTTTATTAATACATTATTCATATGATTGGTGAATCCTTGATTGGCAAGAAGTGTCAACAACTGTTTGTTGGAAAGAAGGATGTGTTGAAATATCTTGGTTTGTGAATATGATTTTGTCCTAGCTTAAATAATTGCTTGTGTAGGACTGTATGTCTTTGCATGATGATTGTGATTTACTTGATCAGGATGCAACCTTTGTTGCTGGCATCATTGAATGGTGTTTGTGTGGTTAAATAGAAACGATCTTATGATATAGATGTGTTTGGAGTCTTAGAGGACTTGTTTGTTTGTGTGATAGAGTCTGTTCTCTTAACTTGCCTCAATTTTAGATCTAGGCATAGTGTAGCATCGTACTCCCTTTCTAGTGGCTAGAATTAGTCACATAGTTCATGTAATGTGAAACTTTTGAATTTTGATATTTATTCATTTGATTTGGTAATCTCTTTAAATGTTGTAAGTGTTGTCCCATAATTACTGTTAAA
This sequence comes from Cunninghamia lanceolata, assembly GCA_027924645.1. NCBI lineage: Eukaryota > Viridiplantae > Streptophyta > Pinopsida > Cupressales > Cupressaceae > Cunninghamia > Cunninghamia lanceolata. The sequence continues at coordinate 7,075,165 of BSBN01000402.1, forward strand.
CCAAAAGGTTGACCTATTAATTTCTAATACAAGTGCCATAGTTAATGAATCCACAGGAGGTGTTAGTCCATGTCACGAATCCCACGGGGAGCACTGACCATCTACCAACAAACTCCCCCTAGCATTACTCGGGGGATTCGAACCTGTGACCTTTTGCTTTGATACCAATTGTTGGCCCATAATTGTTGTTAAACCAAAAGGTTTATCTATTAATTTCTTATACAAGCGCCAGAGTTAATGAATCCACGGGAAGTGGTTAGTCCATGTCATGAATCCCACAAGGAGCGCTGACCATCTGCCAACAATAAGGACTAACATTGAAATTTTGATCTTATTTATGAAGAAGTATAGCCATCAAAATTTGATATTTACATATCTTGTGACCTTGATGGTTTTTGGAGCAATCACCCACCAAGATAAAATCTGTAAAACTAAATAACCTCACACACAAGAGAGACAAGAAAAAAGAATACTATATTGCCATGATACAACAATACTAGATTACATAATGTACAATGAGGCCTTTGTTATAAAGACCAAGGTGAAATACAAGATGATGTAGTCATGTGACAAGTGTCTTAATCCTATGACATATGACAACTATAGGATAAGATGACAACTAGCAACAACAACTATCAACAACTATACAAACTAGAACCATCTAGAAAACAACTAGAATGCTTCCTAAGTCAACTTAACATGTGAACATGTGTGTGAGTATTATTTAACTAATAAATAGTTAAATAATATGAATTATCCACACAACAAAGGTTAAATTGGATAGGTAATAACCCTATTCACACCAACACCCCCCCTTAAGTGCAACTTAGGGAGGAACAAACAAATGAAAAGATGGGTCTCAGAAACAAGGCCATGTTAGGTACCCATGTACAAACAATCTCTCACAACTGGAGAAAAGGAGAAAACCTCATGGTAAAAAACTCCTCTGTCATGCCCACTTTTGTCATGTGGCCATGACACAAAAAACATGTCATGTCCACATTCACCATGTGGTCATGACATGAACAACAACAAAAAAAATTTCCACCTGTCCCTAAAACCTCGTCGCACAAAGGCAGGCAAGGCAAACAAGGTGCGAGATACGAAATCCACGACACCTTGTCAGGTGACCCAAACCAAGGAAAAAACCAAAATCATGCATCAAGAAATTACATCTATACCAGAAGGAGTAAAAGGGAACATTCTTTCATCTAAAACTAAGATAAACCAATTCAAAGGAGATGAGATGCCATAAAATCATTAAACTCTATACACCTATCAAGATTGGGCAACCTAACTTTCAACTACAATACACCCACTACAACGCGATAAGACCATGTTCATATTACAAAATACACTAAAATCTACAACACCTTACCTACATCAAATGATAGGGACTACCCAAAGCACAATGTATGGAGAGATGAAAGGACTTGGAACCATTAAATGTACTTTTATAAGACCTTGCATACCTACTTATATCCTCTAAGGTAGCTACAAGTACCAAAAGAAACATAAGAGTAAAGACCTCACCTTTCAACCTACAACCTCGAGATAATGAAGATGGTTATATTTACTTAGAGGCAAGGAGCATGACAAAAGAAGAAATAAACTTTTAATAAAATAATATATTCATATATAATTAATGCCTATATGGAACTAAGAATATGCTAATCATAGTCATAGTATGGTGTGAAAAAACCTATAGCAAAAAAAAGGGTAAAGTGTGAAATTCTCTTGTATTTTCAAGGGAGTCTCATTGATTCTCAATGAATTGGTACCAACATCCCATGTTTGATTATGAAGTTTCAAACCTAAGAGGTGCCACATGCTCGTGCTTGCACATGCCCACATCCACACACACCCACAAGCACACGCATACTCAAATGAGTACTATCACGTACAAAGTGTAGATTTCCCCGACATAATGCCAATAAAGGATGAAAATTCTCCTATGGTCTATGGAAGGGATATACAAAAAGGTATGAAATGGTAAATTGTAGTAGGTGGGTCTACAACATAGATGTAAAGGGTGGTGCATAGACACGACAAGTGAACTGTTTCACAAAATGCCTAATAGAAATGAAATCTCACAAGCAGTAATGATCAAAGGATCTGCACAAAATGGATCGGTTGTAAAGGCTTTAGAACTTTTAAGAAAATGCAACTAGTGGCTATAAAGCCAAACTCTACAACCTTTGTCACATCCTCACTACCTGTGCCAAAACAAAAGCACAAAGAGGCACACAAACTATTTCACAAATGCCTAAAATAAATGTGGTCTCATGAACTACAATAGTCGTAGAGTGTGCACAAAATGGATATGTTTAGAAGGCTCAAAGACTTTCAAGCAAATGCCATTGGTAGGCGTAAAACCAGAAACCCCCAACCCTACCTACGTTACATTCTCTATAAGATCAAATCCTCATCTTTACAAAAGAATGTGTAAATCAGTAACCACATGATCTCTCTTTAAAAACCCTTTTATCTAAAGAATTAAGGAAATAGCTCTATGTGTTAAAGAAAAATATTCAAGGAAAGAGGCAATGAAAATATCTTGCATTGAAATAATTTATCCCAATCATTAGAAAAAAAATGGTAATAGTTTTTTAGTTTTCCTATGGAGTGCAGCAAATAGTTTTCTGATGTTTCCTTGAGTCTTGACCACCACCATGACTTTGGTTTTTTTTTTTTTTCCAACAAAAATAAAATACTTTGGCGAGCTATGGTACTCAGGGTTCCACTTCGACCATCTGTACTTTACCCAAGCTTGGCACTACTCTTTGAACATAAAAATATTTCCATATTTATTCCTCTGTGCAATAACCAGATTGTAACCATCAGAGAAACAGGGACATTAGGGTCACAAAATTTATTTATGGGTATAAAAGGAAATGGGACACCTCCCTATCTATATTTGAAAAGCTTTTAAAAAAAGATATTAGACCTGCTTGTGATAAGGGATACAATTTTGAATGGTAACGTCTATGGTGAGAGACAACCACACATCTTGCATAGGTTTAACATATGTCTCACAAGTGAGAACAACAAACACATAGATTAGATTCTTGTAATGGTATAGGAAAGTGATGCAAATACCTTTCAGAAAAAGAAACAAGATTTCCTCCACGGGCTTGGATCGATTCCTCATAGGGCGATTCTTTTGTTTCCCAATCGCACTCCCCTACCACTCCTCCCAGATTCTACGTTGTTTCACTGAGTATGACCTTCATTCCCCATTGCCCTCTACTTTGCCTCCCATTGGATTCTCTCTCCATTCCTTGTAGAATCTGGTTAGGGTTTTCTAGTATCCCTACATGGATGGAGGGAATCAAGCACTTCCCTTTTCTAAAAATAAAAATCCCCTTCTTTTTCTTTTTCCCCCCACCTTTCTTTCTCACCTCCCTCCCTTCTCCTATCCTTGCCACATGACTTTGAAAGGTATCTCATTTCGTTAAGTCTCCCTAACACCATCTTTAAAAAATATAATCAATAAATCCAAGTCAACATTACCATGATTTTTTTACAGAGATCGCTTGAAGCTTAATTCAATAGTTAAATCCAAAAAAAATCTTAAATGGAATCGCAATGTGCTCTTATTGATAAATAACTATTGGGCCACTAGGAAGAAGCCATCTAAATTATTGAGCCCGAGTTATTCCTCATAATAAAAGATCTTACATCTCATGCTTAATTTCTCTTCACTAAAGACTCAATTCTCTCATTAATTCTTTTTTTTCAATCCCTCTTTGTCAAGTGAAGTGACCCAAGAAACATTGTGCCCATGAATAGAGATGCCATTTGCATTATAAAAGCTAAACACACCATGCATCTTGCCACCTTGGTTGTGCTCCAATATAGACTTTGGGGCTTCTAATTTGATAATAATTGATAGCTAGTAATCAATCCTTTTACATCCACATTTACCTAGATGAGTCTTTAGGGGAAATGCTAGAGCTCTCCTCTAGGTAAATTGATTTTGTAGTAGCCAAGGAAGTCATTGCAACTTGTAAAATTACATACTTCACATTACAACCTTTTGTTAGACTATAGATTCCACAAAAAAATGATCATTACTATTAGTTGCACCATCCAAAACAAACAACCCATAATAAACAACACTGATATTCTCCTCTATAATATTTACAACCATAATACCAGTTCCAATCACTTCAATAAAATCAATTTTATAAACATTATGGTCAATAAACATAAGACATAGGAGGAACTTGCGAGTTGTCTAACCAATGGATATAAAAAACACTAAAGTTGCTTCTTAAACACCTAATGTGGGGTCTACATGCAAGGGTCACCTTGTAGAAAGATTTCAGACAATAGGTTGATACCTATTCCCAAGGTGGATCCTCCCTCATATAACACCTAAACTACACATGAACATAACACAAATCTGACCTAGTTAGTTATCCATGTATATGTGTTATTCTTTTATTAGGTTAATACATTATAACTCAATATAATCAATCTCAAACCTTTTAAATAGTTGTTTTATAACTTTGTGATGATCATTTACCACATAAATGGTCCATAAGCATCATCTACACTTGCATTGCTCCAAATCTACTCGCCATTACTATGTATGAGTTGGACTTGGGATGACACATGCATGGCACTCGTGCAGTGTGCATGAGGCCATATCACTCTTTCTCATGTGGCAAAAGCCAATGGAACAATGGAATGTCCAAAGGACTATCCTCTCCATGAGGAAGGAGAGTCTTATGATTGTCAATGATATTTGCATGTAGGGTGGGTGTTGTGCCAAATTGATTATTTAATTGATTTGTTCAACATCAAACATAACATTAGAAATTAGTTTTTTTTTTCTTTTTTTCTTTAGAGAAATATATAATAAGTTAAACTCTTTGACAAATAATAAACTTAATATGGTCTCTTTTACAATTGTAAGCCCTAGTTACTTTAGATGTTATCTAGTACCATGAGAATTAAATCATCAACAAATTATATATATTCAAAATTTCATGACATTAAATGGGGTGAAATTAAAAATGAACTTAAATTTAGAAGTTTGATTACATCATCGGCTAACCTTTGAACACACACTTATATTCATACTTCTAATATTCAACATTCAAAATTCATAATTAACCTTAGAAATTAGATTTCACAATTCTATTTTAAGTCACTCATGCTAGTCTATAATTTAGATCGAATACATAATCAAAGCTAGATAAATAGATTGATTTAGATGAATACTTAGTTCATAGTATGATAAATGCATTAAAATCATAGTAAATTAGTTCCATGATTTAGGTAGTTCTCAAGTCATCCTAGCAAGCTACTTTGAGGAAGGAGTGTTGGGTTTTGTGTTGGAACATAAACTATAGGTTAGAATATAATGTATTACAAAATACATTAAAGGAGATCAACCATTCTTTATTGTAGCTCAATTTCATCTTAAACTTACAACTTGGTGTTCTCCATGTTTTGAAGACAATGTAATGAAAAACCATATTAGATGGAAAATAACTCTCTTGAATAAGTCATAATTACTACTAAATGAACTTGAATTTGTTGAAGTAAATGAATATTATGTGCAAATTATTCAAAGTGGTGGAATTGTAGTATGTCAATTAATATGGAGGTGTTCCACATGAATTAACCCGGTTGTATAAATCACTTTAAATTGTTACTTATATATTGTATAAGAATATTAACTATTTATCAAATTAGCACATTTTGTTATAAATTATGATTAATTCAAGTATCCATATATTTTTAATATTTATTTTGTGCATGTGTTTCTTTCTTTTATAAATGTACTTTTGTATATGCAAAAATGCATCCTCTATTATCACTTATGAGAATTGATTTGATGAGCATTCATATAAGAAAATATTAGTAACTCATGTAAATACATCCACTTAGAGACAGAAAACCCTTTTAGAATCCACGTGTACACCCAATTCTCAATATACAACGTAAACATAGAAAATCAATTAGTACCCCATAATCAAATCACAATAGCTCTAATCATCAGATCACAGCATAAGTAAAATGTCAGTAACTCAACATCATATAAAACTAGAACTTATACCTCAATGTCACCTTGAACAGGGCAGGACTAGGGAGGCACTACATCCTCTCCAAAAGAGAGAAAAACATGCAAAGAAAAAGCATGAAAAAGTGAAGGAAGGAGGACTCAAGAAGACCCCCTAAGGACAACTTCCCTCACCCCAAGCATCGATCACAACTAAAGATAATGAGGCGATGCCAAAGGTTTAGCGAAGATGTCCGTAACCTGCTCCTTAGTAGGCAAGTACTCCAAGCTGAGAACACCATCCTGGATGAGTTGCCTGATGAAGTGTATGTGGATCTCGATGCGCTTAGTATGCTAATGCTCCACAGGGTTGTGAGAAATGTGAATGACACTTTGATTATCACACCAAAGAGTAGTGGGATGAGCTGGAGGAAATCCAAACTCAGTCATCAACTGTCAAAGCCAAAGAACCTCCTAGTTAGCCAAAACTCCACCTCGATACTCAGCCTTTGTCGATGATAATGCAATAATTGTGTACTTCTTGCAAGACCATGCAATCGAACCAGAACCAAGGTAGAAAACAAAGCCAGAAGTGGACTTCCAATCATTGACATCACCAGCTCAATCTAAGTTAGTGAAGCCCATAATCGAAGAAGCTCCTGATGTGTAATGAATGCCAAAGTGTGATGTGCCTTGGCAATAGGAGAAAAGGTCTCGGAGTAGTCAATACCCTCAACTTGAGAAAACCCCTTAGCAACAAGATGAGCCTTGTACTTGTCTATAGAACCATAAGCTGCATATTTGGTGTGGTACACCCACTTGCACCGAACCAATTTTCTTCACTTAGGAAGAGGAATAAGATCCCAAGTATGATTCTTCATTAAAGAAGAATACTCCTCAACCATTGCACTGTCCCACTCTAGAATACCAACAACATCTGAAAACTTTTGAGGATCTGTGGAAATGGCATGACTCAAAAGACTAACACATGTTGTCTATGAATGAGTGCGACGAGTATCTATGGGATCACCAACAAGAGGACCAACCTCCTCAAGAGTAGTGCAGGCCCATCGAGGAAAAATAGGTGTTGGAGGAGGTGGTGGAGCAGGACCTTCATCAGTATATTCCTAAAGAATCAAACTATCCTCAAGTGACGATGAAGAAGGCAAAGTATGTAGTGAGGAAGAAGTGGAGGAGGAATCCACTTGTGTGAAGGACTCATCAAAATGGACATCTCTACAAAAGTAAACATCCCGAATGATAGGATCAAACAACCTATAAGCCTTCACATCCTCACAATAGGCAACAAAAATCAAAGGTTGACTCTTCTTCTCCATAGCCTTATGCCAACCATTTGGAATGAATGCCCAAGCCTCACTACTAAATACTCTAAAGAAAGATACATTAGGCTTGACATGGGACCAAGCCTCCTCGGGAGTCATATGCTGCAATGCCTTGTGAGGCATACAATTCTGAATATAGTTGGCATAATTGACTACTTCAGCCCAAAAAGTGGGATCAGCATGCAATTTGCCATCTCCCGTAAAGTCTCATTCTTTCTCTTGGCCACACCACTCTGCTGAGGAGCGTAAGGAACTGAAAATTGATGCTAAATTCCATGCTCACTGTAGAAATTCTGAAAAGCCTCGTTCTCATATTCCCCCCCATTATCTGTGCATATCCGTCAAGAGAAAGACCTAAATGCTTCTCCACAAACACCTTGTAAGTGTTGAATGTGTCAAAAACATCACTTTTGTACTTAAGAAAGTACACCCATGTGCATCGTGAGAAATCATCAATGAAAGTGAGCACATACTTGGCCCCTAAAAATGAAGGATTTTGGAAAGACATGAGATCACTATGAACCAACTCCAAGGGTGCCGAAGCTCGAGTAGTCTAACCCTTAGGAAATGGATCCTGATAATGTTTTCCAAGCACACAACCCGAACAAACTCCCTCTCTACAAGAAATCTTAGGTAGACCAACAACCAACTTCTTTATACTCATTGGTTGAAGATAACTATAATTCATATGTCCAAACCTCTCATGCCAAAGCTTTCTCAAGGCATCGTCATGTGCTATAAGAGATGATCCTAATGAAGACTCAAATCCATCAAATCTGTATAGTCAAGATGCATGATCCACTCTCCCTGTAGCAACAACTGTCTCAAGATCCTATAGCTATCTAATAACCACATTGTGAGGAGTAAACTCAACTTTCTTCCCATCCCCAGAGTGACAAATCTGATATATGGAAAGAAGATTTGCATAAATCTTAGGAACAAAAAGAACATCCTCAATGCAACCATCTTGCAATTGAATGATGCCTATCCCCATGATTGAAACCTATGAAGAGGTCCCCACTGCAATATGAGAAGTGCTAGTATTAGAAAGAGTCTCAAGTAGATCAAGTGAATTGGTCATATGTTGTGAAGCACCTGAATCAAGTATCCATCTATCTAAAGATGCAAGCAAGCCATGTGTTGAAAGAGCATGTCCTTTGCCTATAGAGGAGGGCTTGGGGATAGAAATCTTGTGCTTCTTCATAAATTCCTCCAAATCCTCTAACCTCTTAAAACAATGAGACTCATCATGACCTGTTATGCCACAAAAAGAACAAGTTCCACCTTTCTTCTTCTTTGTCTTGGAGGAAGACTCACCAAATTTGGAAGGATTAGGTGGAGGAGTGGGCTTCTAATCATTCTTCAGTTTTGGTTTGAAGGGAGACTCACTACCTGAAGAAGATTCTGTCTTGGGCTTCTTCTTATTCTTATCTTTACCTTTGGAGGATGAAGCCATCAAGGCTTGACCCTTAGAACTAGGAAGTGCATCCATTTAAAGTAACCTGGTTTTCTCCCTAGTAAGACTTTCACAAAACAACTCAAAGCTAGGCATCTTAAAGTCTTTCCCAAAGGCATCCATAGTAGAATAGAAGGTAGATGAAAACACCTAAAATGGGCCCTTCAGCTTCAATAGAATCAAGAAGATACACTCCTTTTTAGTTTTATAATGCCCACATCCTTTCAATTGTGACAAGAGCATCTTGAATTTCTCTACAAAATCTTGGATAGTAGGAAAACTATCTAGAGAGAGTGATGTCAATTCTACCTCTAGTTGCAAGATTTAGAATTCATTGATGGTACCATACAATTCTTCAAGTTTATCCCAAATTTACTTAGGTGTTTTACACTCTGCAATATGAAACAAGTTGTCGGATACATGCAATCCTATGATTCCCATAGATTCATCTAATTTGTTCTTATAAGAAAATCTTTCAAACTCCTTAGTGAAACTAGGTGGATTATCCTCTAGCATTTTCCAAAGTCCCTTAGATTGCAGTAGTTGTTTCATTTTTAATTTCCTTGTGTGGTAATTATGTGGAGTGAGTGGTTTTATAGACACACTTTCTACCATGTGTAGTAGAAAAAACACCAAGAACCAAAGACACAAGGGCACTTAAAACATGCCTTTCACCTCCCCAAAATGTATTAACAATGTAATTGTAACACCCCAACAAAGTACAATGAAAGAATGTGTACAATCGATAAGCTTAAATCAATCGTTTATAACACATGGTGATTTTTACAATTTTTGAGCAAACAAATCTTGTCAAGGGAAAAATCATAGGTTACAATCAAATTCCTTGTGATTTTCTAAGCAATTTCAAAAAAAAAATCACTAGATTTTGACGTTGTATGCAAAAGTTATGCCAGTTGTAAGAAAAATGCGAACTGTACCTTCAAGCTAAAAAAACTAGCAAAATAATATGAAATCTGAAAAAATCACCTAGTCCACAGCAAATCTCACTAAACCACCTTTCCAATGACTATAAGAACACAAAAAAAGCCTCCTGGTTTGCAAGATATAGCATGAAGAAAATACCTCTCCTTTGGCACTTTGCAAAAAAATATGAATTGTTTGTCTTGATTTGAGAACTGATTGTCCCCTTCCGGGACAGACTATCCAAGAGGACAGGATGACGGATAGGTTGACTGAGTTTTTGAGGTCAAGTCTCCAAATCTCCTTGATGATCAACAATGATGGGATCCGAGACGAGAAGGGTGGTCGAGAGGATTCGGAGTCCCGACTATAACAAAAAATGTTCTGGTAAAAAAATGGCTTGTTCATTAGTTTTCCACACAAAAAACTCTGAATGCGGTCGACCAAAGAAACAAATCAAACACCATAGGTGGATTCTTGAAGGTGGAAATACAACCAAACAACACATGCTGATACACGATCCTGAGCAACACTTCACCTAACAAATGTGAAGAGGTCGATCTGGATCGATCCAAGAATAATGGTAGTGATGGCTATTTAGGGAGGTCGATGGAGTCAATGCCAAAAAAGATGGAATGATGATAAGAAAATAGATCGGTAGCCACCCAAGATAATGTTCAAGAGTCAAACTGAAGCATAGATGCTTAGTAAACACAGCCTGATCATCTTCATAGATTACACAAACATTATTCTCTACCTGATCTTTTGCCTTTGACTATGATTTGTGAGGCTGCGAAAGACTGAACAATGGGAAAACATAGAACAGAAAGGAAATCTACAGTTAACAAATTTGTAATTACAGAGAAGAAGAATCGAAATGACGGAACAGAATATCTTTATTTCTCTTTGAAACAATGTTCAATCACACTCAACCTCCTCTCTATGATCTGCTTTCATTCGATCACAATATCATATGACTGATTACAACCTCAAACCCTAATACTTGATTTTGTTCATTTCCCTACTTTTTATAGATTAACCCAGGGTAGTACCAAACTGACTCTAAGTGGCTGGGAGATCGATTCCAAGGGGTTGGGAAACACTACTACCTATTTTTGGCATTATTGCTATTTTTAGTATTATGCGATTACAATTGACAAATGTCACTTGGGACTTACAAAATGAACCTAGACACAAACTGAAATGAAAATACATTGGTCAATAGACCTTATTACAAAAGAAAACATGATTTTCTAGGTGCTCCTGCACCATTCTCCCAGGGTTGAAAAGAAATCAAGTCCCTTGAGGAACCAAGTCTGAAATAGTAACCCCATGCTTGATGATGTCCTCCTCGCTCATCCAGGTTGCATCTTCATCAGGCAAACCACACCATTTGACCAGATACTGCTTGTAGATTTTATGTCTGGTCTTCTTCTAAACTTTGGTGTCCAAAATACATTCCAGTTGTACTGGCTGACTCAATGGAAGATTAGAAATCCATTCTGCATCCCCTGCTCCTGTCACATCTGAATTTGTAACATTGTCTCCCTTCAATGGAAACAGTTCTGACACATTGAAAATGGGTGATATAGCTAAACCTAGAAGAAGTTCAATTTCATATGCATTAGGCCCAAATTTGTGTACAATCTTGCATGGACCTATCTTATTCATAAGAAGCTTCGTGGGCTGCCCGTTCGGAAGTCTTTCCTTCTTTAGATATGCCATTACCAGATCCCCAACTTTGTATTGGACATCCCTTTTCTTCTGACCAGCTCTCTCTTTATACTTCCCTGTGTGCTTCTGGATAGTTTCCCTTACAACATCATGGATATCCTTCATGCTGACTGCAAAATCTTCTCCTTGTGCACTCCTTTTCTCCATGTTTTGGAGATCCCGAAGCTCCAAAATTCCCCTGGGATGAATCCCATATACAAGTTCAAAAGGGCTCTTTCATGTGCTCCTATTAACGGAATCATTATATGCAAACTCTGCTTGTGGGATGATCATATCCCATACTTCTCCATGCTGTTTAGTCAAACACCTCAAAAGATTACCCAGTGATCTATTCACCACCTCAGTTTGTCCATCTGTCTGAGGGTGATATGCTAATGTGAAAGATAATTGAGTGCCCAGTTTCTTCTACAATGTGCGCCAAAAATGTTCCACAAAGTTGGGATCTCTGTCAGTGACAATATTCAATGGCAAACCATGAATTTGAACAATCTCCTTAAATAATAGACCAGCCATGTGTGAAGCAACATTGGTACATTTGCATGGCACAAAATGAGCCATTCTATTGAATCTGTCAACTACAACAAACACACTATCAAAACCTCTTTGAGTCTGGGGAAGACCCAAAACAAAATCCATATTGATGCACTCCCATGGCCTTTGTGGAATTGGAAGTGGTTGATAGAGACCGGCATTGGATGAAGTTCCTTTTGCCCTCTGAAAAATGCTATGGGTTTCTACAAATTTCCTAACATCTGTTTGCATCTTAGGCCAGAAGTAAAGCCTTCTCACTTATTCCAACATCTTGTCCAGTCCAAAATGACCTCCAAGACTACCGCAATGTTTCTCTTTTATGATGTTCTCCCTCATGGAACACCTAGGTACACATAGTTAGCTACCTTTGAACAATAGCCCTTGCTGTAACAAATATTCAGAAAAATCAGAATGGTAGGAATCTAAAAATTGTGACCAAAATGCATATATCTCCTTGAAGTCCTCATCATCCTGGTACATATTCTTGAGAGAATCCACTCCCACACTTTGCAACTGGATTTCATGTATAGTGCACACTCTTCTACTCAGAGCATCTGCCACCTTGTTGGCTTGTCCCTTCTTATGTTTAATGGAAAAAGTATACACCTAGAGTTGTTCGACCCACTTCATATGCCTATGATTTAGTTTCTCCTGTGAATTTAGAAAATTCAAAGCATGGTTGTCAGTATAAACAATGAATTCCTTGGGCAAGAGATAATGTCTCCACTTTTTCAATGCTTGAACCATTGCATACAATTCTAAAATACTTCCTTTTAGCATCATTTAGCTCTTCACTAAAGAAAGCAACAAGTCTACCTTCCTGACTCAAGATAGCACCAATGGCAAGGTTACTAGCATCACATTCCACAGTAAACAACTTATTAAAATCAGGTAAAACCAAAATGGGTTTCTCTGCTATTTTCTGTTTGAGAATCTCAAAAGACTCATCAGCTGCTCTATTCCAAACAAACTTACATTTATGTCCTCCTTTTATGGTATCCAGAATGGGTGCACAAATATGATTGCATGCTCGTATGAATTTCCTATAAAAAGTTGCCAACCCATGAAAACTTCTTACATCACTTACTGTTTTAGGTGCTGGCCAAGATAGAATAGCATTCACCTTCTCTGGATCCATTTTCAAATTGCCCTGGGATATCACAAATCCAAGGTATGTGAGTTCTTCCTTCATGAAGACACTCTTCTCCATATTGATCAGCAATTTCTCCTCATGCAGCTTCTTCAACACTTGTTCCAAATGTTGCAAATGTTCTTCTTTTGTCCTGCTGAAAACTAGAATATTGTCAAGATAGACAACAACAAATTTGCCAATAAAATCTTTTAATACCTCATTCATTAGACGCATGAAAGTGCTTGGAGCATTGGACAGTCCAAATGGCATCACCAACCACTCATAAAGACCTTCATTAGTCTTAAAGGTTGTCTTCCATTCATCCCCTTCTCTAATCTTGATCTGATGGTATCCACTCTTGAGATCAATTTTAGAAAAATACTGAGCTCCATCCAAAAAATCCATAAGGTCCTCTATTCTGGGCATAGGAAACCTAGATCTGATGGTGATCTTATTTATGGCTCTTGAATCAGTGCATAGCCTCCATTTACCATCCTTCTTGGGAGCTAAAACTGTGGGTACAGCACATGGACTAAGACTTTTCCTCACCAAACCCTTATCCAACAGTTCTTGTACTTGTTTAACAATCTCCTCATTCTAATTAGGTGTCATTTTATAAGCTTGTTTATTTGGCAATGTGGATCTTGGGTTGAAGTCAATATGATGACTTATGTCTCTCACATGGGGTAGTACATTGGGCATTTCCTCCACCATGATACCCTTATATTTGTTTAACAATTCCTACACTTCCTTAGGGACTTTTTCCTTGTTGTTTTCAGACAAATCAGAATTGTCTTTAGGTTTCAAAATCAGAGCATACCCCTAGGTTCCCTCTTCTTTTAGAGTATGGAGAAACTCTTTCCCACTCATTAACATGATACTTGAGCCTACATTCTTGTCTACACCTTCTTCTGGTAAAGGATCCATCTTATATTGTCTACCATTCTTAGTGATCACAAAGGAATTGGATTTACCATAATGTTGGGCTTGTACATCATACTGCCAAGGTCTACCTAACAATAAATGGCATGCATCCATGGGAATTATATCACACAAAATTTTATCCCCATATTCCCCTATCTAAAATTCTACCCAAGCTTGTTCATCGACCAAGGCTTGTTGCCCCTTGTTCAGCCATGACACTTTGTATGGACTCACATGTGGCATTCGTTTCAAGTTCAATTTCTCTACCATTTCTACTAAAACTAAATTTTTAGTTGAACCAGAATCAACAATTACCTTACACCTTTTGCTGGAAACTTTACACAGAGTTCTGAATAGTGTCTTCCTCTGGGGTGGTTCCTTGTTCTGTGGCACTTTCAGCATTGCTCTTCTCATCATGAGACTCTCTCCATCTTGTACTGGAGCTGTGCTTCCCATAGGCAAGTTCACACTCTGACAATCTTCTTCTTGAATCAACTGGCTCCCTCCTCCATGAGAGCTTGAGGCTTTCTCTGGACACCTGCCTGTTGTGTGCCTGATTTGGTTACAACTATAACATCTTCCCATGAAGACATTAGGACCTCTACCTGGTCCACCAAATCTGCCTCTCCCATTGGGTCTCCTTCCTCTGAAACCCTCTCTGGAACCAGATTCTCCACTATGTTCTTGCTGACTGGACTCCCCTTGAGTCTTCTGGAATTGTTTCTGCCACCAAAGCTATTTCTGCCTCTGGAATTCCTTCCTCCTATGCCTCTGTTATGTTGTTCTCCTTTTCTTTTCTGCTTCTCTTCTACTCTCAATGCCACATGGAAACATTTGTCCATGGTTTCTGGTGTCAAGATGGTAATCTCATCTTGTATACTATACTTCAGGCCATTAATATACCCGGCAACTCTTCCTTTCTCATCCTCAGCATGTCCACACCTTAGAGACAATTTATGAAATTCCTCTGTGTAGGTGGATACATCCATATCCTTCTGCCTGAGGTTCTACATTTTCCTGTATATCTACACCTCATAATCCACTGGTAGGAATTGAGCCTTGATCCTCTCTACCATCTGACTCCAGGATGAGATCATGCTCTTGCCACTCTTCACCCTTTCTCCCTGGGTGTAGTTCCATCACGTGAGTGCAGCGCCCTTCAATTTTGTCTTTGCAAACTTGACTCTTCTATTCTCCAATACCTCCTTGTACTCGAAATAATTGTTCAAAGCATCAACCCATTTAATGACTTCATCTGCGTCCATCTTTCTGTTGAACATCAGAATCTCCATTCTTGCCTCTGACAACTCCTTACCAAGTGATTTTATGGCCTCCAGAAATTGTTTCTAATCTGCAGATATATCTGCCTATTCTGGGGTTGTTTCCTCTTCCCCATCTTCATCTTCTTCATCAGACTCCTCATCTGATTTCCTGCCCTTTCCCAAGGTCTTCAACTCAGCCTAGAGTGCTTCCTTGACTCCAATCTTGATCATCTCCTCCATCTCCTTGAATTTCTTGACCACTTCGATGGTCATTCCCTTTGGAGGCCTATCACTAGCCCCTTCTTCACTTTCTCTGTCTGACATAAACATTCACAGACAACACCAACACTTCTATAGACCTTTTGTTGGCTCTGATACCAAAATGATGCAGAGCGCACAGAGGAAGCTTCAAATCTTATCAATAGACTGTATCGGCGAGAGTGTGACTTCTGTCTTGGCGATATGTTCTCATCGGCCAAACATATCCTGTCGGCCACCTTGTTATTTATCTGGTTGATCACTTAACTTCCCCCGATGGACAATCACTCTAATATGCCAAACTATGGTATATGCATAACATGACTTGCCATGGCCGATTACTACACCCTGTTTCACCATTACGACCGGTCACTTGTTGTATCTGACAGAATGTATATTCGCACATACATTCTCAATGTACATTTGCGATATGCATTTGCAATATGCGCTCTATCGGTCTAACACCTTGATCGGTGTAACTTTCAAAAGCTCCTCCGAAGGCTATGTCTCACCAATGATGTCTTCACAAAACTGCAAATCCCCAAATTGCCTAACTTCCAACCCAAACCCTAGCACATGGAGATGCTAGGTTGGTCTACTACACAGCGCAATCAATCCGACCCTCTCCACCATCAAACAGAACACAAATGACAAACACAGAAACAAGAAAAGACATATATGTACATCGAGAAGCCATTCCACTAATTTCAACAAAAATCTTATCAGTGGAATGCTTCAAATCGACATCTTGCAACAATGGGAAAACACAGAACGGAAAGGAAATCTACAGTTAACAAATTTGTAATTATAGAGAATAGGAATCAAAATGACGGAATAAAATATCTTTATTTCTCTTTGAAACAATGTTCAATCGCACTCAACCTCCTCTCTGCGATCTGATTTCATTCGATCACAATATCATATGACTGATTACAACCTCAAACCCTAATACCTGATCTTGTTCATTTCCCTGGTTTTTATAGATTCACCCAGGGTAGTACCAAACTGACTCCAAGCGGTTGGGAGATCGATTCCAAGAGGTTGGGAAACACTACTGCCTATTTTTGGCATTATTGCTATTTTTAGCATTATGCGATTACAATTGACAAATGTCACTTGGGACTTACAAAATGAACCTAGACACAAACTAAAATGAAAATGCATTGGTCAATAGACCTTATTACAAAAGAAAACATGATTTTCTAGGTGCTCCCGCACCATTTTGGATGCTCATCTTTCTTGGGACTGCCTTGGTATGGTTGTCTATATCTACTCATTGTTTCTTGTTTCAGGGTTCTCTTGATTGTTATGTATATTGGAGGCATGGCACACTTTCCTTTGCCTTGATGTCAAAAAGGGGGAGAGGAAGTTGTGTTTTGCCGTCATGGACAAAGGGGGAGTTTGTTGACTTCACCCTCAGTTGTTTGTCCCTGATGACAATACACAACTTGGTATGACACATCATGTTTCAATTTGATATGCTAGTGTGATTGATTGATATGTATTAGGACAGTTTGATATCTTTGATGAGATACAGATTGACAAATGGTATTCAGACAATTTGATATCCTTGATGAGATACAGATTGACAAATGCTTAGTTGATATTCTTCTTTAACCATGTTTAGTATGGCATCCTTCATTGGCATTCATTGGCATTTGGTTTTCTTGGTCATATGGTTTGGCATCACCTTGTTTCAGTTATGGTGACAAACTCATATGGTTCCTTTTGGATGGCACATTATTTGTTGGCATTGGCTTTTAGCATTGGTATTCATGAGGTTGGTACCATGCTCTCGTATCTGCTTGACATGACAGATTGGCGGATGTTTGTTATGGTATCATGCTTAGTGGCATGTCATGCTCATCATGGTTCATATTTGATATTTGATCAAGTCAGTTGGCATAGCATGATACAGTTAGCATTTTTACTCTATGTTGTTTTGACCATTCTTCTTAACACATAGCATGGTGATATTCAAACACTTGGTTTTGTGGTATCCTATGCATGCTATGATATGGCATATGACATGCTACTCATAATGATAATGGTGCTCATGGTGTTTACTTCGGTTGGTATTTTGGTTGGCACATGGTGATTCCTCTTGATGTCATATATAAGATAAAAGCATTTCATGTTACTATGAGTAAGGCATTTAAGCATTTCATATCCTATGAGTAAGGCACTTCATCGCATATGAGTACTATGACATGTTATATTCTTTTTAAAGTGTTGACCATGGCATTTTCTCCTAGCAGGTGTATCACGTATTACAAGAATTACAAAGTTATGTTTAATAGCATGCTTTTAGTGCCTACCTTCCGAACAGGTTAATACATCTTTAATAAGGTAGATTGACGGTCTCCATTTTGATGAGTTACTAATTTTGTTAGGGTTGACTTGTGGCTCCAGTTGCATATGGTGGATTTGGGCAAAAAGATAGTCATTGAATCTTTTGGCAAAGTATGAGCTTCGAATATGGAATTCATCTTAGGGTTTAAATTTTTCTTGGCAGTAATCATGAGAAAACAAGGAAGTAACTACTTGAATATTTGGTGTTTGACTGTCCGAGGTATCTCCAGAAGTGACAAAGTTGGACTGAAAGCACTTAGCATCTTCAGTTTCACTTGTTGGTCGTTGGTTTCAGTAAGTTTGGTCTGAAATTTGTTTCATTTTTATTACAGAGATTACATTTGTTGTGGGTTGTGCTTATAATTTGTTTTAAATTGTTTTAATGGCTATGTTAAGGGTTTTGAAGAAATGGTTTATACTTTTTGGTCTGTATTACTGCAACGGCTCTCCATAGTTCTATTTATTCTTGCATGGTTTGATCGTTTGTTTCTTATCAGTGATGTGGTTTTTATTATTGGAAGTTATTTAACTAGGGTTTTTGAGCCCTAGGGTTTCACTTGAGCAACCGACAATTTTTCTCTAACCCTATCAAGGGTTAACAGTTACATCTCCTTAAATCTGTTATGAACAGTTTTCAATTTTTTCCTTACCTGTTGTGGTTTTTTCATTTATCATGGTAAGATGTTGATTATCTTTTATAAATAAGGTTCAGTTGTAAACTCTGGTTGGTTTTTCAGTTTTCATTTATGAAACTGTCTGCAGGAAAATGGAATGTCTTGGACAGAATGTAAAATGATGTATATATAAATGGTATAGTATGAATGATGTGTGTGCTAGAGTATCCTGCTCATACATTGTTGATATTATATGGTTCTAAGTGAAATGAGGCAAATTGTAAGCCAGTGAGGCCTGTAATCAGTGAGATTCTTTTATTTCGCCAGTGAGGCAACAATAGCTAGTGAGGCTTGAGTTAATAGCCAGTGAGGCCTGTAATCAGTGAGATTATTTTATTAAGCCAGTGAGGCACTTTTTTGAGTGGTTTTTATGCCCCGAAGGGTTTTCCACTCAGGACAATATCTGTATTATGGTTTGTCATTGATGAGTTTGATTTTCATGTTTATTTGCACATCATGTGTCATTTGTTTTAAAGTCATTTAATTTACTTTGGTCTATATGAACACATACTTGTCTTATATTACTGTCTGAAACAATGATACTGTGCATGTCCACTTTATGAACAATCATATTTCAGAGTTAGTCTCTATGTGTTAAGATATATGATAATGAGTCATTGTTTTTATTCCCTACATTGAGTTGATGCATTCTTGACTTTGATCAATCTGTTTTAGTTGTCCAAATCTTTCATGATGTCATCTACAGTCAATGGGAATTGTTTTTGTATCAAATCTTTGAAATACAAATTTTAATGTGACTAAGTCTTGTTAAAATTTGTATACCACTGATTCACCCCCCCTCTCAGTGGTATTGTACTCCAACACTATTTGAGCCTTGTGACTATCTCCGAGCATAGTGGGGTGGTCTCTTATGAGTCCACATGGTTGAGAGGTGTTGCCATCGCCATTGGGGACTAGTGAACAGGTTATTGGAGCACCAGTTGGAGATGTCCTCTCTCTCTGTTACTTTATCAGTTGATGTACTCATTCAGTTATTGTATCATATTCATGGATATGCCATTGTTCTTGTATATTCTTGTATGTAGTTGTACTCTTTTGAGAGAATAGATGGAATCATGTAATTTAATGAGAAGAAATGAGATGTTATTTTATATCCATCTTACGGTTGTTCGGTGTTGGTATCGGACCCACTTGTTCTATGATGATCATTGTGGCTTTATGTTTTTAAGTGGAAATGGGTTTTAGGAACATTTGATTTGGTTTTTAAAATGAACGTAGTTTTAACAATGTTTCTTCTGGAGAGTGAATTAGTCCTCACCTTTGGGTTGTACATTCGGCCATACTTGGCCATGAATGTTGTCGAATCGACAACCGTATCATGTGTATGTTGTCTATTTATGTCAAAAAAAATTATCTTGTCCTCTTTTGGCCCTTTCCCTTCAGAGTTGCAGGGTGGGATGTGTTAGGGTTAGCCGGCAAAAGATATCAATTAAATGCAAATAAAGATTAAACAGAGGAATGAAAAATACACAGAAACGATAATAGTGAGATAATTTTAACATGGTTCACCCAAAATCAGGCTACATCCACCAACAGAGAGTCCAATATTATTATCCAGTAAATCAAACCGATTACAACCAGCAATCCCTGCAACTCAATATCACTGCAAAATGCTACAATACATCAATAGAAACCCTAACCCTTAATCGCTTTTATCAAACTTTTTGTCGGTTACAAAATAGGGTTTTCTTATGTCAGCCAATGAAAAGTAACTCCTGGTGCCTTTATAAAATAATAAAAAATTGTGTGAGGTTCCGGGGGCACTGCCCCTCGACCCCGCCCTGTATCGTGATAGGGAATGCGCCAGGGTCACTGCCCCTAGACCCCGTAGGAATTTGGGGGGAAACCGTGCCAATAAAAGTGGGGTAAATTTAACCTCAAAGACTAATTAGGCTCCATATAATAACAATCTCCCACTTAGAGACTGATCAAACTCCACACCATATCATCTCCCACTTGTAGACTGATCATAACACCGCTGACTTGTAGTTCATACTGGAAATAACCACCCTGGACTCTGTTGTTCTATTTTTTGTTGTTTTCAATCTTGAAGACCAACCGAAGCTGAAGAGGAGCTTAGCTTCTCCCTTGTCACTGCCTTTGTAAACATATCCGTTGGATTTTCATCTGTACGTATCTTTTCCAACCTTTAGAAATCTAACTCTCTTTTGTTTGCCATACACACAACATTCACAGAAATACATACTAATACATTTTAGACCTAGTAAAACTTTTTTAGAATGAAGTACCTTTATACCTTTTTCACTCATATGCCCAAGTCTGTTATGCCACAGTGTTGTCTTAGAACCTGCAACAATTGTTTTAGTCTCTTCCTGCGAACTTGCAGCAACTATTGCTGAACCTGTTTGTTTTTTCTCTACAACAAGTAAAGTAGAAGGAACAGTATGACATGTACAAAGATATAAGGTGCCTACTTTCACACCTTTTGCTATTATTAAGGCACCTTTTGAAACCTTTCAATTCTTATCAGTAAATGTAACAATGCAACCTTCTTTAGCTAGCTGCCCTGCTGAAATTAAATTCCTACTAAGCCTTGGAACGTGCCTTACCTCTTGTAGTAGCCAATGATTCCCATTCTGTAACTTAATATTGATTCTTCCATTTCCAACAATCTGACAGGGTTTGTTATCTCCCAAATAAATCAACCCAAAATCCCCTTGGACATAATCAAGAAAATAACTTCTATAGGGCGTAGCATGAAATGAGGCCCTTGAATCTAAAACCCATGACTCATCAGCATTATCTAGCGAAAGAATCAAAGCATCATCTTCAAATTTATTACTTACGATATTTTCCTCCTTATTGCCTTCTTGTTTGTCTCCTTTATTCTTCCAAGACCAGCAATCTTTCTTTAGATAACATGGTTTCCCATAGTACCAGCAATCCTTTTGTCCTCTGATTTGGGACTTCTTGACCTTTGATTTTCCTCGTGACTTCCCATGACCTCCAAAACCTTTTCTTCTCTCCTTTGATCTGCCCTTGCTTTCTGCATTCAAAACACTACCTGATGTGGACCGTCATGAGCTTTTCCATCACATTTCCTCGCTAAGGATAACACCAACAACATCATCAAATTTTAAAGTGTTTTAACCAAAGACAGAGTTACTAACAGCCATTACGAAGCTGTTCCATCTTTCTAGCAGAGAACATAAAACCAAGAGAGCCCTCACCTCTTCATCAAATTTCACTTTTACAAAAGCTAACTGACTGACAATCATATTGAACTCGTTTAAATGATCTATCACAGATCCACCTTCAATCATTTTCAGATTAAACAAACACTTCATGAGAAATACCTTATTTGAGACTGAGGGTTTTTCATACAATTTAGCCAAAGCTTTCATCAATTCACTTGTTGTCTTATCTTCTGTTATATTGAATGCCACAGATAGTGCCAAGCACAACCGAATGGTTCCCAGTGCCTTTCTATCTAGAAGTTCCCAATCCTCATCTGTCATTCCTGCCGGTTTCTTGGATGCTCCTTCCAATGGCCTCCATAAATCCTTCTAATAGAGGTAATCCTCCATCTGCATCTTCCATAACTAATAGTTCTGCCCATTGAATTTATCGACATTCAATTTACCCTCATCTGCCATTGCTCCCACTCAACCATGAGACCTTCCTGTAGACGATAATCAAACACAACCCACTCTGATACCACTTGTTAGGGTTAGCCGGTAGAAGATATCAATTAAATGCAAATAAAGATTAAACAGAGGAATGAAAAATACACAAAAACAATAACAGCAAGAGACAATTTTAACGTGGTTCACCCAAACTCAGGCTACATCCACCAACAGAGAGTCCAATATTATTATCCAGTAAATCAAACTGATTACAACCAACAATCCCTGCAACTCAATATCGCTACAAAATGCTACAGTACATCAATAGAAACCCTAACCCTTAGATGCTTTTATCAAGCTTTTTATCGGTTACAAAAATAGGGTTTTCTTATGTTGGCCAATGAAAAATAACTTCTGGTGCCTTTATAAAATAATAAAAAACCGTGTGAGGTTTCGGGAGCACTACCCCCGAGCCCCCGCGAGGATGCTGCCCCTCGACGCCGCCCTATATCGTGATAGGGAACGTGCCAGGGGCACTGCCCCTGGACCCTGCAAGGGGTGCTGCCCCTTGACCCTGTAGGAATTTGGGGGGAAACCACACCGATAAAAGTGGGGTAAATTTAACCTCCGAGTCTGATTAGGCTCTATATAACAACAGGATGTTACATCTGCTATCAAAGCGCATGTTCACACACTGGGAGCTCTTGCGTACTTGAGCCTTCTATGTTTCGTTGTGTTTGGTGTGTGTGGCGTGAGCTTGTTATATTGTTTTTATAGTCTTGATTGCTTTCATGACATAGCATGGCATTAGTGGGTTAAGTTACAACCCCATGCTTAGAAATCATGGAGGAAATAGCCTCCTTGGCCTTACCTTACTCAATGGGACTAGACTGTTGACCTTGGTTGAAAGTCTCCCATGGTTAAGAGTGATCACTCTCCCATGTTATAAGATGGGGGTAGGAATGTTCTGCCTTGTGTGTTTATGGGTTGAAGGTAACTTGGGTTGCCTAATTACCCTTGCTTGGATATGCTCTTCCTGTGCCTTCCTTTATGTTGCTAGTAAATGAAATGACCCTAATTGGTCATGAATTGCTCTTGTAATTCTTTCTTGTATTATAGATGTAAAGGATGAAAGTGTGTAGATGTTTGCGGATGTGGATAGAGTAGAATGAATGTTGCATGCTTTCTTGTAAGTGATGTGTGGTTGTTGAAATTGGTGTGATGTGACCAAATTTTGTTTGTAACCTCTTGATGTGCTAGATTACTGCATTTATCATTCTTTAGTTACAAATTGAAGTAATTGGTGAATTAATGGTGCCTTAAAATTCCCCTTAGTGGAATTTGCATGTTTGTATGATGAATATGGGATGGCATGTAATGTCTTGACTTGAGATGAAATCTATCTTTCTCTCCTCTTCTTAGTTGTCAATAGTTGACAAGATGTTAGAATAATGGCATATGGATTTAATTAGTATGTTAAAATTGCAATAAGTAAGAGCTTTAGTGAGATAGGAGTGAAGAATACCTTATGCTTGTTATGGTTATGTATCGAGAGCGATTACATGTTTATTAGTGCCTCCTTAGTTAATGAGTTTAGATGAGAATGGTAATTGTTTGTGGATATATCTTGTTGATGAAATTTGATCCCCTCATTTGCATTGTGGTTTTAAGGAGATCATATAGGTGAACACTTGTACTTTAATGCAAACTAAAAATAGTGAATGCCAAGGTAATAAGAATGTTGCATATCTTGCTTTGAGTGAGCAATTAAATGTCAATGATGTAGCCAAGGTTACTTATGCTTATATGTATGGATGTGAATGTTGAGAAATGACTAAGGTTCCTCAACCAAACTCATTTAATTGTGTTGTTAGGTTCTCATTTTCGTGTGAATGAATGGTATTATTGTGACTTGTGATATGATGTCGCATTATGTGTTATTATGAGATGAGAGTGTAATGGGTGTAAAATGAGATGTGTATCATTATGTGAATATAGAAGTGAATGTAATGATGATGGCGAAGATGTTACTTATGTTTATGCACTAATGTAAATATGGTAGTGATGATGATATACATGATAATGCACCATTGCATTGTGTTGAAAGCATTGCAAGTGAATTTATGATGTTAGGGGTAAATGAGTTGCCCTTGTGAAAAGAGAAAATTGGTATGGATGTATGGGAGTACTTATTATTTGGTAAAGTTGTATATTTTGCATCATGTTGCATAGTCATATGCGGGCTATGGTATTTCTTGGGTAAGAGAAATTATGATTATACTCCCTATGATGTGAACATCCATTGATGTATTCCTATTGAGTGTTGTGATTAACCAGCGCTTGAGATGTGTGCCCATGGGATGGTGATACTGCATACCCATCCATTGAGGATATGTATGGATTATGTGTATGGGAGAAAACCATACCATCTATGTGTTTTTTGTTGTCACCCTATTGACTGTCAATTGGAGGGTAGTAGTAGCAACAAAGTTCCTTGGGAGGAAATTGCATGGCATACGTATAATTGCGATGCGAAATGACGACGATCGTTTCAACCTCCCTAGAAAGTACTCACTACTTTGGGCCTTATTAATGGACCAAATACTTGGTTCATATAGTGTTAGCCTAATCTGCACAATTCTTGAGGATGACATTAGTTTATGGTATGAGCACCTGTGATAGCTATGATCTTACCCTAATGTGATTATATATGAGCCACAACATGTGTGGATGGATGTTGCCCCTTGTCGACAAGTATTCTGTATTACTCATGTCTCGACACGATGCCTTAGATACAATGGCACACCCCACTGATGTTCTGACACAGTGTCGATGATGATGTCACGTCACTGATGGTAGTGAGCTGAGCTCGAGGACACAATGCCATGTACATAGATACGTGAAGGCATAGTATATATGTTGTGTTCCTACTTGTGCAGTGAGGAGTGGTTACTCTCACAGAGTAGAGGGTTCGCTGAAGATTGCCTCAATTCTGATCAGTCGACATGCGAGTAGAATCTAGCCATGTGCACCTCTGGCTCGGTGTGTAGCCACACGTGCTTTCTCTGTGGGTACACACTATGTGGGATGTTCCTATGAGTAGGACATTGCCATGCAGTATACAGCATTTGCGTTCTTTCTCCACTTGCCATATACCATGCGCGGTCGCGCCACATGAGGTATGTGACTTGGGAGTTCTGACACATTACCTTTCCATGTGAGGTTGCATGAGTTGGCCACACCCACATGAAGGACTATTGAGACAATCACGCTTGTTTTCCTCCTTCCTCGTGTCGTGACTAGTGATAGTCATGTAGTGTTGTAATGTGTATATTTCAAAGATTGTGAATTTTTGTTTCAGTTATTGGTGACTCTTAATTTACTTGTGTGGACTAGCATTTGTTTTATCTTGCGTGTATTAGTTTAGCCATGGATGATTTTCTTGGCATGTAACTCTTGTGGTTACATTTGATTTATTGTTGAAACTATGCGCATTTTTCTTATTTTACTGTTGGAATTGAGATTTATTCTTCATTATTTATATCCTTGGTGGCTAAACTAATTAATTTTTTTGTTTTCAAATTTTGGTCTTGTGTTGTGATGTGATTCCTCATCGGGTACGGTGAGATCCACCTATTTGAGTGTATACGAGGAAGCAGACGTAGGGAAACCCTTAAGGATGGGGGTATGTGTGAGTTGTTCTAAGCTGTAATTCACTACCTTCCTATTATTTGACTATCTCTTTGAGGCTGAAACCCTTACACAAACAAGAGATATGTCATTGTGGCTTGTATGGAAGGGCTCACTAGGTGGGTCAATACCATCAAGACACATGGATATGGATATTGGACATGGTTATTGATTATGGACTGATGGTTATAATTGGATGTGGATGGTACTATGACATCCACGTGAACCCCTAGTGTAGCCTTGTGATGTGAATGAGTATGTATGTATATGTAGGTGGTACAATTGTCATGTATGTGGTTGCATATTAAAATATAAAAGAGACAAAAATTTACATCATTATGCCTTGAAAGGTGACAAACTATTGCATTATATGTAAAAAGATGTCATGCATGCAATGAAATCAGAGGTTGAAATTATGTATATGTGTGTTTGTGTGCTCCATTTTATAGATGGTTGCATATGAAAAGTTAGAGAACTAGAAATTTTGTATATTAAAAAGTGCATTTTGCTATAATTTATGAGAAAATTGTGTGGTTTATGTTGGTGTAATTGTGCATATTGATAGTGTGAGAAACTAATAGGTTGTTTGAGATAGTGAATTTTGAGAAAACTGATGGTTATGGCCTTATTCCTTGTTGAATTAGAGAAAATGGTTACATGATAATGCATATTTTGTATAAATGATTGCCTTGCCTATTCCTTACCCATGTACTGAGACTGATTGCATGTAATTGTGCATGTGATAACTTGATTTTTATAATTATATTGAATATCATGGACTAATGTGTGCTATGGCTGTATCTTAGCGTATTGCAAGCTTCTAGGAGTAAGCCTAGTCC
The DNA here is from genome assembly GCA_027924645.1 of Cunninghamia lanceolata. Lineage (NCBI taxonomy): Eukaryota > Viridiplantae > Streptophyta > Pinopsida > Cupressales > Cupressaceae > Cunninghamia > Cunninghamia lanceolata. The sequence goes on from BSBN01000402.1 coordinate 7,101,905, forward strand.
TAGGGGGTAGGATGTAACAACCACCGTGTTCATATTCTATTGTTGTTTTTCCTTGATGGATTCTGATATTATTATGATGTTGGCAAGATTAGTTATTATGCTGGATTACATGCTTATATGGTTATATACTGTGATCATTCCCTTTGTATGATTATGGACAGGAAAGGAATGATGTCGTAACACTCGTATTCAAGAGGCTTACGATGTCATGGCCCTCTTCGTGATGTCCATTGATGCTTCATCTATTATATGATATATGCACATGTGCTTTAACGTGTGCTTGGAGTGTTGCAGGTACTGAGTATCGATTCCACCTGGATTCACAGGCCCGAGTATATTCTTATTCCCTGATGGTGGTTACTGGAGATAGTCATGTGAAGGATAAAACGTGGGATTAATCAAAACAATAAACAAACCCAATACATCAATGAAATATGAAGGAAAAAGGATTTAAAATAAGAACAAGATACTTACAACCTTTACCTTACGCCTTCCATTGCTCGCCTTTTCTTTCTTGATCTTGATGGAGATGAAAATGGCCCTCAGGAAGCTTGCTTCCTTGCTTCGATTCCTCAAGATGACAAGGAGAAGTTGGCTCTAATACTTTGTGTGATTGAAGATGAGCTTCAACACACTATGAAGTGGATGATAGGTGATGAAGTGATGATAGGGGTGCCAATGGCACACTATATTTCCTGCAGCATAAGTTTACTCAAATGATGGATATGAAAGATAGAAGAAGAGAGTTGTATTTATAGAGTTGGGTAAGGGAAGATCAATGGTTGAGAAGAAATAATAAGATCAACGGAGGAGAATGTCCATGCGAACGTGCGCAAATAGAAGGACACGTGTCATTCAAAAAGAAGCTTTGTTGAGTTAAATGCTTTCTTTGATGAGGATGAGTTTTCATTTTCTTAAATTAGAATTTATTTTTCTAATTTAAGAGCAAAGTTGCTTTAAAGTTTCTTTAACTCAGCTTTTGCTTTTGTATGACAAGAGGAATGTATTTTTAGAAGATAAGAAAGCATAATTAAATAAATGAATTTATTTAATTATTTTGAGGATAATTTTGAAGAATAAATAAAATATAAAAATATATTTTATTTTGTGGAGATTTAATTTAAATAAATTTGCATTTTATTTAAATTAGGAAGAATGGAAGATTTAATTAAATAATTAAAATTATTTAATTACTTCGAAGAATAAAGTTTGATAAAGATGAAATTAATTAAATAAATGAAATTAAATAAATAAGTGGAATTTATTTAATTAAATGGGAGAGAATGAATCAAAATAAATAAAATTATTTTTTTTTATTTTTTTTTTATTGGTAAAAGGCCGAGGCCATTAATATATAAAATCAGTTATAAAATATAGCTCTGTTCAGTGCGGGCACCGATAGGAAAGAACAAAGCAAAGAAAACCTCCGGTCTAGCCCAAGAATTTTGCAGTCCAATACAAATTGTTTATTTATAGAACTTACACGGGGTCAAGCCCCATGAGGAAACATATTTTCTTATACAATTACTGATATACAAATATAGACATCACCCTTATCCATGGCCTTCCTTTTGATATCCTCTTGCTGTATGTCTTTTGGTTCTTTGACTCCTGGGATGACCTCCAAGGCTTATAACCTTTGATCAACTATCCATTATCTGATTAAAAGGGCTTCTTCTATCTTGCTCCTACCCGTGTACCTGTCTAACCTGGAATCACAGGAAAACTACCACTTCTTTTCGCATGTTAGCTATACAAAAAACCTAAAATTCATTCTCCTACAAACATCTGTTAGTTCTTTAAAACCTTTGCCTGAGAAGGAAGAAAAAATACTTGCTATTTCCAGGCTTTTCAAAATTAATCAAGCACACTTGCTTCACTGTAAACTGAAAACTGGTTATGGTTGACTGATCCACTGTATGCCAACATCTGGTAACTCCTGTTCCTTAGGAGTAGAACGTTTTCTGTTCTGTTGAGATTTTGTTATTTCTGTATAAGTTGTTCGGTGTTTGCATAGTCACAGAGTTGCAAAGGTTTACATCGGCGTAAGTTTCATATCGTTTCACCGAATGTATATTGCGAATGCATATTGCAAAAGCATGTTGAGAATGTACCTTTTGTTAGATACAAACGGTGACCAGTCGTAATGGTGAAATCAGGGTAAAGAAACTAGTCCACCAGTAATAGCAAGTCATGCCAAGCATATACTAAGTTGGTATATTGGCATATCGGGAGAACAAACAAGGAGTTCACCGACGAAGGAAGTCACACCAACGGTTGAAGCCTATCGGTGCATTAGAATAAGAGTAAAAGATTCTGCCGATGAAGTATGTCTTGCCGACGAGTGTGGTTCGGAGAAGACATCGGAGTAATCGGTGTGTCAACGGAAAAGTTTTTGAGTTTGCCGATGGAGTAAGTCTTGCCGATAATAAAAGAGGAAGGATAGATCGCTGAGACATAAGAAGGACTCTCACTGAAGGTTCTAGAAGTAAAATTCTGATAAAATTTCTGCTTCAACTGTGCGCTTATACAAGATAACATACAAACGTCAATATACAAAGAAAATATGCAAGAGAGGGTTTGTATAAGATGCTTTGTATGTGTGCTTATACAAGATAACATACAAGCGGCAATATACATAGAAAATATACGAGAGAATATTATACAAAACCTGACATCATTGGAGATATAAATAATGGGTGGGGGTCACGGATGTATATTGGAGACGATTGTATGCATACAACAAGATACATACAATGGAGGATCCCAAGAAAATTCCAATTCATTTCACAAATCCAATGAAGTCCGCGATTGTATAAAAGTGTATGCATGAAGTATGCATTTCGGAAGATACAATCTGAAAAGTGATGTGGGCTCCACCGAATGCATATCGAGCTTGTATAAATAATGATATACAAGCCGATATACAAGTAAGAAGGATGCAAATAAGAGATACAAACTAGATGCGAAAGGAAAGTTAAATCCTGAAAAGTCTTTGTATGTTCGGGGTGCTTGTATATTTATAATATACATACCTGATATACAAAGGAGTAAAAGCATCACTGGGGAAGACAAGCTTTGCATAGGCGCTTGTACAAGATCACATACAAATGGCAATATACAAAGAAAATATACAAGAGAGGGTTTGTATAAGATGCTTTGTATGTGCGCTTATACAAGATAACATACAAATGCCAATATACAAAGAAAATATACAAGAGAGGGTTTGTATAAGATGCTTTGTATGTGTGCTTATACAACGGCAATATACAAAGAAAATATACAAGAGAAAATTATACAAAACCCGACATCATTAGAGATATAAATAATAGGTGGGGGCCACGTATGTGTATTGGAGATGATTGTATGCATACAATGAGATACATACAATGGAGGATCCCAAGAAAATTCCAATTCGTTTCACAAATCCAATGAAGTTTGGGATTGTATAAAAGTGTATGCATGAAGTATGCATTTCGGAAGATACAATCCAAAAAGTGATGTGGGCTCCACCAAATGCATATCAAGCTTGTATAAATAATGATAAACAAGCCACTATACAAGTAAGAAGGATGCAAATAAGAGATACAAATCGGATGCGAAAGGAAAGTTAAATCCTGAAAAGTCTTTGTATGTTCGGGGTGCTTGTATATTTATAATATACATACCTGATGTAAAAAGGAGTAAAAGCATCGCTGGGGAAGACATGCTTTGTATGTGCGCTTGTACAAGATCACATACAAATGGTAGTAAACAAAGAAAATATACAAGAGAGGGTTTGTATAAGATACTATGTATGTGTGCTTATACAAGATAACATACAAACACCAATATACAAAGAAAAAATACAAGAAAGGGTTTGTATAAGATCATTTGAATGTACGCTTATACAACGGCAATATATAGAAAATATACAAGAGAAAATTATACAAAACTCGACATCATTGGAGATATAAATAACGGGTGGGGGCCACGTATGTATATTGGAGACGAATGATATGCAATACAACAAGATACATACAATGGAGGATCCCAAGAAGATTCCAATTCGTTTCACAAATCTAATGAAGTCCACGATTGTATAAAAGTGTATGCATGTGATATAAAAGAGATACAAATGGATACATACAAGTCCAGTCCCAGATAGAAAGTTTTAAATTTTGAGAACTTTATTTGAAGTCTGTGCTTGTATATTGCAATGTATCTATACAAGATACAAAGACTGTTGCAAGTATGAGGTTAACCAGTGTTGTCATTGATGTCAACATACTCATATTGCATTGATGAGAAGGATTGGATGAGCTGTGTGCTGAGGATATTGAGAAAATTAGTCTTAATCAAGAATAGTGAAGAACAGTGATGAGAAGAAGGCAAAAGTACTCAATAGGTTGAGGATCAAAGGATGCGGATTAAATGGTCTGTAGATATGAGTCTTGAGATGTTTCAGTTAAGATTTCAGAGGTCCGCATGAAGGTATGAAGAAGTTGTGATCGATCAAGTAGAACCGGTTTCGGGAGATGCTCTGGAGTGAAAGAGTGTTACAAAAAGGTCCGGTGAGATCCGGAAGTGCATTGTCCTATTCTGCGGATTGGAAGGAGTGTTTGGGTTGTCCTTGTGATGTGTCATCTCTATTTGTTCATGGTTTGGAGGTTCGGAACCACCTTTGTGATTGTGACAGAGGCGACAGACTGTGTTCTTGAAGTTCCAAATGATGAAGAGAAGAATTCTAGTAAGTAGAGGAAGTGCGGATGTACCTGGTCTTTCAAGAAAGCCTGTGAAGGTTGTTGGATCATGTTGAGGTTGTGTTGTCGGTCCGCATTAGTGTTAGAGCCTGGAATTGAAGATATACTTCCAGATGAAGATGTTCTTGTTTAGGCTGGCCAACTGGATGAGTTATTCATCTTGCGAATGTTCTTGTGGATGATTGCCGACTTAGATGATTGTTCCTAAGTCGATGCCTTGTATAAATAAAGGTTTGAGAATTCATTTTGAAGTGTGTTGTGTAGTGGATGAGTGTGGTATAGAGAAAGAGCGAAAGGCAGAGCAAAAGTGTCTCGGGCTTAAATGGAACTGATCCAGACATGGTAAAGATGTCAATCTCCAGTTCAAGTTTGTAATACTTGTTATCTTGTAGACAGTGTGTCTCTTGTAAGCAGTGTGCCTCCTTGTGAGTAGTGTGCTCAGGTAGTGAGCCCTAATTGGCATGTGCCATCTATTTTTCTTATTCTTCTAATAGAGAATAATCCTTGGGTTAATCACCCCGTGGTTTTTCCCTTGACCAGGTTTTCCACGTCAAAATCTTGGTGTCTAATGTGTTGATGTGTATCTGCTCTGGTGTTTATGCTTGATGCTTTCATGAGTGGTTAATTGATATGTTATTGAGTAACAAAGAAGAATCAAGTGTTTGAAGTAGAAGCAAGTTTTTGTACAACTGATTCACCCCCCCTCTCAGTTGTGTGCCCTAGATCTAATAATTGGTATCAGAGCTAAGTTCCTCTAAAAGGAGCTTAACCACTTGAGGAGATCCAGGATGTCGTCATACAAAAAGGATAGTCCGAAGTTTGATGGAAACAACTTCTCTCTTTGGAAAGGTCACATGAAATGTCACTTGGAGTGTATGGGAAAGGCATACCTATCCATAATCCCAAGAGCATAGGTTCCTCCACAGGGTGGTCCAATAACCCTAAATGAAATCACAGATGCTGAAAACAATATGCGGACCAAAGAGGCTCTTCTTGGCGCATTGACTGACTCAGAACTCTCAAATGTTATTGACCTACCAACCGCCTATGAGATATGGGTTAAACTAGAACTTCTGCATGAAGGAGATGAGTTTGTGAAGAGTGCAAGGTTGCAAAGTCTCAAAGGGAAATTTAAAAGATTGAAGATGAGAGATGATGAAAATATCACTACCTTTATGCCAAGAGTAAATGAGCTGGTGTGTGGAATTAGGAATGTTGGTTGACTTCTGGATGAGAATGAGATTGTTTGCAAAATTCTCAGATCCCTTCCTGCCACCTACAAAATCAAGGTTGCTACCATTGATGAATTCAGAGCCCATACAACTGTCACAAGAGAGCAATTGGCTGGAAAACTGGCTGCATTTGAAATGACCAAGTTTGGAGATGATCCCCCCAAGACTAAATCTGCATTCAAAGCCAGTGCCTATGTGAAAGGCAAACAAAGATTTGATCTGGGAGAAAATTCTTCAAGGAAGCTGTCATGGTATGATCAAGCAAGAAGAGACATGGAAGAGGAAGAAGTAGAAACAGCTCAACTTGAAGCCCTCATTGCAAAGAGACTGCCAAGAGGATCCGGTAAGTATGAAGGAAAATTACCCTTTAAGTGCTTCAACTGCAATAAGATTGGTCATTTTGCTTCAAGATGTCCGGAAAGATCTGCAAGGTCAAATTCTAACAGACAAAGGTTCCAAAAGAACTGTTATTATGTTCACGAAGAAGATGATAATGAAGGAGTAACAGATGATGAATTAGAAATAGGAAATAAATCTGGAAATGAATGGGTGTTTATTGCCATCAAGGAAGAAGAACCAATATCCTCTGAATCTGTCAATCATAAGGTTGTAGAAAGAGCTTTGGCTGCACAAGTTGAAGAAAAGGATGATTGGGTTATTGACAGTGGATGCTCTCACCACATGACAAGTGACAAAAACAAGTTCCTAGACTTGGAAAGGTATGAAGGAGGAATGGTAAAGTTTGGTGATAATTCTGCTGGTAGAATCAGAGGTAGGGGAACTATTTCTTTTGATGGAAAGAGCAAAACTGGTAATGTACTATATGTTGAAGGATTGAAGCACAATCTTCTCAGTGTTGGACAGTTGGTAGACAAAGGTTATGATCTCCAGTTCAAAAATGGAAGATGCAGGATCTTTGAAAGCTCCGGAACTGAGATTGCATCCGGTACTCAAACAAAAGGTAATATCTTCCATCTAGTTGGTTCTAATTAAAGTTGTTTGTTTGTTCAAGTGGATCAGAGTTGGTTATGGCATAGAAGGATGTGTCATGTAAATTTTGATAACATCATCAAGATAAGCAATACTCAGGCTGTAAGAGATCTTCCAAAATTGGTAAAACCTACAAATAGTTTGTGCAAAGAATGTCAGCTAGGTAAACAGAGCAGAGTCTCTTTCAAAAGCAAGGATCAGTCCTCTACCGGATTATTGGAATTAGTTCATATTGATCTATGTGGTCTGACAAGAATCAAGAGTATGCAAGGTGATAGATATTTCATATTACTAATTGATGACCATTCCCGGATGATGTAGGTTACCTTTCTAAAAGAGAAATCAGAAGCCTTTGAGAAGTTCAAAATCTTCAAGGCTATGGTAGAGAATCAAACCAGATTGAAACTGAAATGTCTAAGGTCTAATAGAGGTGGTGAATTCACATCCGATGAATTCATAGACTTTTGTGAGAAGCATGGTATAAAGAGACAGTTGTCTGCTCCTAGGACTCCACAGTAGAATGGAGTAGTAGAGAGAAAGAACCGAACTATCCAAGAAGCATCCCGGACAATGATGATGGAAGAAAATATTTCTCAGATGTTTTGGAGAGAAGTTGTCAGCACTGTAGTCTACACTCTCAATCGAGTTCAAATCAGAAGCAATACCGGTAAGACTCCTTATGAACTTGGTTTGGTATCACTCCTACTGTGAGATATTTCAGAGTATTTGGTAGCAAATGTTACATCAAAAGAGATGAAGATCTAGGAAAGCTTGATGCTAGAAGTGATGAAAGAATTTTCTTAGGTTACTCTACTCAAAGCAAAGCATACCAGTGTTACAATAAGAGACTGAGAAAGATGATAGAAAGTACAAATGTGAAGGTTGATGAAGGAATTGAGAGGCCCTCAAGGTTTTATGAATATGATGAAGATGATCTGAATGGTTCTCTGGTTCAAGGAGCTCAAACCTCCTCTGAAAGTCAAATTCAGACTGATCCGGTAAATCAGGAAGAAGAGGTTTGTCTGAATGGTCCTGATCAAGAAACAGTAGTGCAAGAAACTCCCAAAGTTCCAAGGTATGTAACTCTAAACCACCCTGAAGATCAGATCATAGGTGACAAAATCAAAGGGGTACAAACAAGGAGGAAAATTGCTCAAAATTCAGATGAATGTTGTCTGATCTCAAAGATTGAACCTAAGACAATAAATGAAGCCTGCAATGACAAAAATTGGACCAAAGCAATGGAGGAAGAGTTGATGCAAATAGAGAAAAATCACACTTGGGATCTTGTTCCTAGACCTAGAAACAAGAATGTGATTGAAACCAAATGGGTCTTCTAGAACAAACTAAATGAAGTTGGTGAAGTAATTAGAAATAAAGCCAGATTAGTCTACAAAGGCTACTCTCAAATAGAAGGGATTGATTTTGAGGAAACCTTTGCTCCGGTGGCAAGAATTGAAGTAGTCAGACTATTTCTTGCATTTTCTGCATTCAAAGATTTCAAAGTGTATCAGATGGATGTCAAATCTGCCTTCCTGAATGGTGACTTAGAAGAAGAAGTGTACATTGAACAACCGGATGGATTTCAGTTATCTGAGCATGATGATATGGTCTACAAATTAAAGAAGGCACTGTATGGTCTAAAGCAAGCCCCAAGAGCATGGTATGAGAGGCTGGACAAACATCTTTTGAAGATTGGTTTCAACAAAGGTACTGCTGATAGTAATCTATATTTCTAAATAGATAATGAAAATATTTTGATTGTTGAAGTGTTTGTGGATGATATCATTTTTGGAGGAAGAGATAGTATGTGTAAAACTTTTGCAAATCAAATGAAAAGTGAGTTTGAGATGTCAATGCTTGGTGAAATGAATTTCTTCTTGGGTCTGCAAATTACTCAAACAAAGAAAGGGATCTTCATTTCTCAGACCAAATATGTGAAAGAATTGTTGAGGAAATTTGGGATGGAAGATTCAAAGCCAATGAATACTCCCATGGCAACCGGATGCAAGTTGAGCAAAGATGATGATTCTCCCAAGGCAGACCAGACAAAGTACAGCTCAATGATTGGTGGATTGTTGTATCTCACTCAAACTAGACCAGATATTATGCAAGCTGTTGGTCTTGTTGCTAGATTCCAGGTTGATCCCAGAGAATCTCATGTCATGGCAATCAAGAGAATTTTTAGATATCTAAAAGGGACAGTGGAGTATGGTTTGTGGTATCCTAGAGATCATGATTTCTCTCTTCATGCTTACACAGATGCAGATTGGGCAGGAGATGTGGATGACCAGAAGAGTACCAGTGGTGGAGTATTCTTTTTGGGAAAGAGATTGGTTTCTTGGCTAAGCAAGAAACAAGATGCAATATCTCTATCTTCAACTGAAGCAGAATACATTGCAGTAGCAGGTAGTTGCACTCAAATCTTATGGATGAAGCAGATGCTAAAAGACATTAAAGTAGAATATGAGGAGCCTATCACAATTTTCTATGATAATTCAAGTGCAATAAATATTTTTACGAATCCAGTATTGCATTCTAAGACCAAGCACATATCTATCAAGTTTCACTTTCTGAGAGAACAAGTGAACAAGGATGAAGTTAGATTGGAGTATGTATCGTCCAAGGATCAGATTGCAGATATTTTTACTAAACCTCTTCCCAAGGACTCTTTTGAGTATCTTAGGGAGAAGTTAGGGGTCATGGCCCCTCCGGTGTTGAACTAGGATGCACTGATGTGCATCAGTTCAGTGGATATCACAGTCATATCTTGTGATCCAGATTGATGATGGGGAGCTGCTACTAAGGGGGAGCAGCTGGTATGATTCTGATGTGTTAGAATTGCAAGTATGAGCCCTTTGCCATTGATGTCAAAGGGGGAGAGAATGTTGGAAAGAGACACTATATGGATTCATGGTTGTTGTCATTGATGGCAACAAAGGTCATCCCACATATCCGCAAGTCATGGCGTGTCTCTACCGGAAGTCAGAATAAAGATTGTTGTGGTCCGGTGAACAAGAACAGAGCATGTGGCAAGGTCTGACAGATTGGTCCGGATCTCTCAGAGGAAGTGTCTTGGTGCAGTGCGGATTTGGGGAAGTCAAGAGGACTACCTTGAGTGGTATATTCCAAGGATTTAGCCTCCGGTGATGGACAAGGAAAAAGATATGAATAGTTGAGTACCGGATTCCTGAGAGACAGTGAAAACAGAGGAAGAACTGACTGACAGAGTATCAGACTACTTTCCGGATGTGTTACTGTTGATGATAAAGGTTGTGAAGGCATGAATCATGTTTGGCCAACATGATTAATGATATCTACAAGTATATGCTTGATCCGCATTGCTTGGTGAGCAAGGATTCAGCCGACAGAACAGAGTTTGTAAGAAACTAGACTGTTCCGGATGCCGACTAGAAAGGTGATGAAATTACTTGTGCGGATATATATAGAGGATGGATTTAGTTGTGAAGTGAGGGACCATGTCAAGATATATGCGAAGAAGTGCAGAACAGAGCAGAAGTACCAAGACAGATCCGGTATGTGAAAGGATAGCAGAATAAAGAACAGAGAAAAGATGAAGTGTAGCAGATCAGTGTACTGAGCCTAACCGGAACTGAACTCCAGCATATGCAGATGCTTCCAATCAGTTCAACACTGTGATTCTTATCACTTTGTAGATAGTGTGTCTTCTTGTAGGCAGTGGGCCTCTTGTGAGCAGTGTGCTCGGGCAGTGAGCCCTAATTGGCAAGTGCCATTTTTGTAATTTCCTATTCTTCTAACAGAGAATAATTTTTTGGGTTAATCACCCCGTGGTTTTCTCCCTTAACAGGGTTTCCACGTCAAAAATACTGTGTTATGTGTTTCTTATTTCATGGTAATGTTTTTATGTTTGATTCAATGCTGCATCAATTAATAAGAAAGTTCAATAAGGGAAATAATTAGGATAACTGATTCACCCCCCCCCCTCTCAATTATCAACAATTGGTATCAGAGCTAAGTTCCTCCTAATAGAGCCTAACAGCTTGAGGAAGATCTGGGAGTTCAAATGGATGCATATGGTTTAAGGGAGCAACTCAAGACTGCCCTTGAGGATCTTGAACAGTCAAATTCTGAAGTCAATGAATTAAAGGAAAGACTCAAACAGGCTGATGAATTCATGAGAGAATTAAAAGACAAATTAAGTCTCTCTATGAAAAAGAGAAAGGAGCTGCTCCAACAGTTGGCAAGACAAAGTGAAGAAAGCAATACAAATGAAGAATTGACTGAGCAAACCAAGTTATGTGAAAAGTTATCAAAAGAAGTCATTATGTTAAGACATGAAATGGAATCAAGAACTATAAAGTTTACTCAAGAGATTAAAGAAAAAAGAAAGGCTGAAGACAATCTAAAACAATCTCTTAAAGAAAAATTAGAAGAATGCCACCAGATGGACAGGATTATCAGACATCTTGAATCTGATCTTGAAGATGCCAAAGATAATGAAGAAAAACTTGAGGATCAAATTGCCTCTCTCAAAAGAGACCTTCAAACAGCAAATGAATATAAAGAGAAATTCAAGATAAGTTCTGCTCAACTTGAAGTTCTTCTTGGAAGTCAAAAAAGGATAGATGACAAGTATGGTTTGGGATATGAGAAAGGAGAAAGCTCCGGATCCGGTCAAAAGAATTTTGCATCAGAAAATCCAAGAAACAAGCCTAGAAGACCTCCGGTAAGACAGCCCAATGCTCAAAGATATTCATCTTTCAATGGATACTGCCACAGCTGCAACCACTTTGGTCACAAAGCTAATCAGTGCAGAAAGAGAATGAATCAGATTAATTCATCCTTCTCCGGACAGTGCTTCAACTGCAAAAGGTATGGACACAAATCCCATGAATGCAGAAATATGCAAGAAAACAAATCATTCAAAGGTAGATGCTTTACATGCAATAGAGTAGGTCATATGGCTAATCAATGCAGATCAAGAGGATATCAGTCAATTATGCAAAGAAATGTTATTTGCCAAATCTGTAATAGGTCCGGTCATAATGCTAAAGTCTGCAGAAGCAAGAATCAGGACAAAAGAGGTCCGGTGTATAATCAGAATCAAGACAAGGGTAAACAAAAGATGAATGCGGATGAAGTTAGGAATCAGATGAGCAAGATTTGGGTGAAGAAAAGTTCAGAGAATGTAGAGGTTGGATCTGCACCAGAATCTGGTGCTGATATTTCTTCCAGAAATTAAAAAGTTAGCTCTGGCTCAGGGGGAGACTCAAAGAAAATCCTGTTCCCCCAGCCAATCAAGTGGTGCCTGATGTGGCACAAGATGCGGAGTAAAAGGTTTAAATATATAAGTCTTGAGACGATCCAAATAAGATTTCAGAGGTCTGCATGGAGTTATGAAGAAGCTGTGATTGATCAAGTAAGACCTGTTCCGAGAGATGCTCCGGTATGACAGAGGATTACAAAAAGGTCCGGAGAGATCCGGAAGTGCACTATCTTATTCTGCGGATTGGACAGAGTGTTTGGAATGTTCTTGTAATGTGTCACCTTGATTTATTCATGATTGAAAGATCCGGATGATGTTCACAGATCAGGACTGATCCGGGATACTCCAAGCTATCCGGACAAGGCAAACTGGAATAATATAGGTGAAGCATTTATTGCAAGCAGATATTAGGGTTTGCGGAGCAATATAAGGGATTTCTCAAAAATCATTTGCTCATTCTGCACTCAAGAAGAAGCGAAAAGTGGAGCTCTGCAACAAGATTCATCAGGCACACCAAAGATCTCCTGCCGAAGTCATTGCATAAAGAAATCAATCCCACCACTCCGTGCAAACCGAAGGCGCATAAGGTATTCTCCGTTTTTCCATTATCTCACTACAAATCTTTGAAGAATGGCTACTCCAAATATAGTTAAGATCTCTGATAGACCTCGCCCCACATTCAAGAAACATCCTTACAAATCATTAGAGGTAGATCCACTAGGAGCCTTCTCTAGTGTTCCTCATGGGGTATTGCATACGGAAGATATTAGGGTTTACATCCATGCGAATCTTGAAGACTTTGGAGAATCAAAGCTGATGGATATCTATCAGAAATAATTGATAGATGACTCCTTTGAGATCAAACCTCAGTACAAAGCCATCCGGGACAAACACTTTGCACAGTGCATTCATTTCCCCTATTTTGAAGAAGATGAATGGGTCCGGTATGTACTAAGTAGAGTACATGACAACTTCCTATGGTTGAACCAGCCCTTCAAGATCACCAAAGATGCAATTAGGGCTGTAACCGGTCTGCACTCATCCAGTGGATTACCTGTTCTCAAGTCTGTCAAAAATCAGACAGTTAGTGATGCAACCGGATCCAAGTTTGACAAGAGAGCTATGACAGTTGATGACATCACTGAACCGGATGTCAAATTTGCAGCTATGATAATTGGTTACAAAATCTATCATTCCAGTAGGGAAAATTTAGTACCGGGAACTGCAATCTACACAGCTTATCAAATGTTAAAGGAGAATGCAGACTATGACTTGTGTGAGCTTCTTGTGAACCAACTCTTTGAAAATCTGTAGAAGATCAAGAAGGACAAGAAAAACTCCTTCAAGTATGGCAATCTGATCCTTTGTCTCTTCTTTTACTACATGAATGAGCTTCCCGGATCCAGTGGATGGATATGGCAGAATGACAGACCAGTTGCCATCCAAATCAGAGACTAGTTGCATGGACTTGGGGATGCTAAAGCAAGAAATACAGCTCTATGGGGATACTTCAAGAACTTCCAAAGCATGATGCATGCAAGAGAAAGAATACCCCAATCCCTTGTTGAAAAGTACAAAGACACAGTATGCTTCATGGTAGAAACAGATCAGTGTCTAATGGAGGCAGTGGAGCCAAGGACTGTTTGGATCATGCCCATGGGGTATGAAGTGGATGAACAGATAGTAGAGCTGCACGTTCAACACATGCTAAGCCAACCCAAAGATCCTAAGGCAAAAAGGTTTGGAACCTTTGAGGAACTGAGTGTAAAGATACATGTAGAACTCAGGGAACCGGAGATAAAGAGGAAGGTAAGAAAAGAAGTTGAGCATATTGCTCAAGGCCTAGGCATCTCAAAAGAGGCACTTGATGCCAGCCGGGAAAAGAGGAGGAAGGCTGAGGAAGAAGAGAAAAGTAAAGAAAGTGTTCCGGTTGAAACTCCCACCCGGACCAGATCATCAAAAAGATCTGCACCTCCCACAACCAAAAGTTCAAAACCGGAAGTCCAGGCATCCGGTAAAAGATCCAAGACAAAAGCCACAAGGGCTTATGAAAGCCAAAAGGATGAAGAGGAAACAGAGTCAGATGAGGGAGTAAAAGAAATAAAGAAGCAGAAGAAGAAAGGATCCGGTAAACCCTCCACAGGCCAAGACAAGGATGAAATGGCAGAGGTATCTGTTGAAAAGCCCACTCTGTCTCTAGAGAGTGTAATCAAGTCGGTCATGGTGGATGGAAACCTTCAACCAATGACTGAATTTTATGATGACTACAGTGAGGCTGACCAAAAGATTCTGCAGGAAGCCACAATCAAATATCTGAACATATACAATAAGGCTTTCATTGAGATCATATCTCTTATTCCTAAAAGCCTAGAAAAGGAATTAGAAATAAGAAAGAATAATGCTCATGCAAAAGATCTTGAGATCCGGGAGCAGATAGCTATTCAGCTATATCCTCAAATTGATCCCAAGACAATGAACATAATCTTCAAAGACTGCAAAGATGAGTTCAGAAGTAAAGCCAGGATGAATCAACTCATGCTTGGTGAGACTGACAAAGTGGCTCAAGAGACAGAAGAGATCCTCCGGAAGGCCTTCAAAAGGTTCAATCTTCCTGTTGTAGAGGACTTAGGTGCAGAAACAGCTGCGGATTTGGAATCATCTGTTCCGGAAGAAGTGGGCCCTGAACAGACAAACATCTCTCCTCTGGTTTCCCCTACAGTCTCCGGATCCCAAGAAGAAGAGAAACTACAGGAGAAAGAAGCAGCAGCTAAAGAAAAAGAGGTTGACAGCACCCCAACAGAGAAAACCACGACTGAAAGTGGTAAGAGTAAGGAAGGAGAAAAGATTCAAAAGGACAAAACTGCAGAAGAGAAGAAACATCTGTCTCCGGCAAGAGACACTGCACAAACTGTTCAAGAATTCCTGACAAAAGCCACTATAGAAATTGATGAACCGGACCTGCTAAAAGGACCATTAGATTTTGACTCTTTGTCACCGGTGCAAACAATGAAAATAGCCTCATTTGCAAATGAGAAAGTCAAAGAGAAGCTGCTGAAATCTCACATGGAAGACTGTGAGCTTATGGAGCTAGCATCTGGAGTGCTAGAAAAGATCATGCCATCCTTTCAAAAGGATCCCACAGCCTCCTCTTCCGGTAATCTCAAAACCTTAGTCAGCAGTGTTAGTACACATTTTGAATCTCTAGAAAAATCTGCTGAAGAAAAGGTCCGGAAGGAATTTTTGGATAAAAGACTTTCAGAAGTATTAGAATTAATCTCTAAAGATAGGAGAATTGTGAGTATTGGAATAAAGAGCTTAGAAAATGCTCTTAAGGATGGCGGTGACATTTACAAATTTTGTATATCCTGGTCAAAGGCAACAGCAGCAATTGATAAGAAAATAAAAGAGGAACAGGACAAGCTACAAAGTTTATCTCAAAGTTTTGATCCTCTCTCTTCCTCCATAATAAATCAAGAATGTCAGACTATTGCAGTCTTGAATGAAATAAAGAATCTTGAGAAGGAAAGGAAGAATATCACTAACCGGATGGGAGAACTTAGAAGGATTATAATCCCTAAGTTGGAAACTATGCATGAGGCCATCAGTGATGCTCAGACCACCGCCCAAACAAATGATCCGACAGATCTCAAGCGGGCAGAAGCTTTTGCATTTTTGTTGAGTGGTCACATTTCAATTTTGGATAGAATGAAGCAAAGTTGGGCTACAGAAATGATCCAATTGCAGACATCCTTTGCAGACATTCTTCAGTATATGTGAGTATGTAAATATGCGGCTATGTATAGAAAATTTTTGAAAATTTTGGTGTGCGGACCCTACCCTTTGCCATTGATGTCAAAGGGGGAGTGAGGAGCAGTGAAAAATGAGGAATCCAACTAAGGGGGAGTTCCGAAAATCGTATATAAAGATAGAGCATCAGCCAAGGGGGAGCATAGTGTAAACACTTAGTCATTTTTCACTAAGTGTTGCCATCAATGCCAAAGGGGGAGATTGTTGGCAAGAGACACTATATGGATTCATGGTTGTTGTCATTGATGGCAACAAAGGTCATCCCACATATCCGCAAGTCATGGCGTGTCTCTACCGGAAGTCAGAATAAAGATTGTTGTGGTCCGGTGAACAAGAACAGAGCATGTGGCAAGGTCCGACAGATTGGTCCGGATCTCTCAGAGGAAGTGTCTTGGTGCAGTGCGGATTTGGGGAAGTCAAGAGGACTACCTTGAGTGGTATATTCCAAGGATTTAGCCTCCGGTGATGGACAAGGAAAAAGATATGAATAGTTGAGTACCGGATTCCTGAGAGACAGTGAAAACAGAGGAAGAACTGACTGACAGAGTATCAGACTACTTTCCGGATGTGTTACTGTTGATGATAAAGGTTGTGAAGGCATGAATCATGTTTGGCCAACATGATTAATGATATCTACAAGTATATGCTTGATCCGCATTGCTTGGTGAGCAAGGATTCAGCCGACAGAACAGAGTTTGTAAGAAACTAGACTGTTCCGGATGCCGACTAGAAAGGTGATGAAATTACTTGTGCGGATATATATAGAGGATGGATTTAGTTGTGAAGTGAGGGACCATGTCAAGATATATGCGAAGAAGTGCAGAACAGAGCAGAAGTACCAAGACAGATCCGGTATGTGAAAGGATAGCAGAATAAAGAACAGAGAAAAGATGAAGTGCAGCAGATCAGTGTACTGAGCCTAACCGGAACTGAACTCCAGCATATGCAGATGCTTCCAATCAATTCAACACTGTGATTCTTATCACTTTGTAGACAGTGTGTCTTCTTGTAGGCAGTGGGCCTCTTGTGAGCAGTGTGCTCGGGCAGTGAGCCCTAATTGGCAAGTGCCATTTTTGTAATTTCCTATTCTTCTAACAGAGAATAATTTTTTGGGTTAATCACCCCGTGGTTTTCTCCCTTAACAGGGTTTCCACGTCAAAAATACTGTGTTATGTGTTTCTTATTTCATGGTAATGTTTTTGTGTTTGATTCAATGCTGCATCAATTAATAAGAAAGTTTAATAAGGGAAATAATTAGGATAACTGATTCACCCCCCCCCCTCTCAGTTATCAACAGAGAAGACATGTGAAAAACAAGTGGTTGATGATCAAAGGGGGAGCAGTAAAGGAAGAGAAGACATGTGAAGAGTTGTTGCTGATAGGGGGAGCTGTGACAGTAAGGAGAAGTTCTTGTCTTGATGGTTTTTCACATCATATGTTGCCATCAATGACAAAGGGGGAGATTGTTCCAAGTATGAGGTTAACCAGTGTTGTCACTATTGTCAACATACTCATATTGCATTGATGAGAAGGATTGGATGAGCTGTGTGCTGAAGATATTGAGAAAATTAGTCTTAATCAGGAACAATGAAGAACAGTGATGAGAAGAAGGCAAAAGTACTCAATAGGTTGAGGATTAGAGGATGCGGATTAAAGGCTTTGTAGATATGAGTCTTGAGATGTTCCAGTTAAGATTTCAGAGGTCCGCATGAAGATATGAAGAAGTTGTGATCAATCAAGTAGAACCGGTTCTGGGAGATGCTCCGGAGTGACAGAGTGTTACAAAAAGGTCCAGTGAGATCCAGAAGTGCATTGTCCTATTCTACGGATTGGAAGGAGTGTTTGGGTTGTCCTTGTGATGTGTCATCTCTATTTGTTCATGGTTTAGAGGTCTGGAAGCACCTTTGTGATTGTGATAGAGGTGACAGACTGTGTTCTTGAAGTTCTGGATGATGAAGAGAAGAATTCTAGTAAGTAGAGGAAGTGTGGATGTACCTGGTCTTTCAGAAAAGCCTGTGAAGGTTCTTAGATCATGTTGAGGTTGTGTTGTCGGTTCGCATTAGTGTTAGAGCCCGAAATTGAAGATATACTTCCGGATGAAGATGTTCTTGTTCAGGCTAGCCGACCGGATGAGTTATTCATCTTACGAATGTTCTTGTGGATGATTGCCGACTTAGATGATTGTTCCTAAGTCGATGCCTTGTATAAATAAAGGTTTGAGAATTCATTTTGAAGTGTGTTGTGTAGCGGATGAGTGTGGTATAGTGAAAGAGCGAAAGGCAGAGCAGAAGTGTCTCGGGCTTAAATGGAACTGATCCAGACATGGTAAAGATGTCAATCTCCAGTTCAAGTTTGTAATACTTGTTATCTTGTAGACAGTGTGTCTCTTGTAGGTAGTGTGCCTCCTTGTGAGCAGTGTGCTCGGGCAGTGAGCCCTAATTGGCATGTGCCATCTATTTTTCTTATTCTTCTAACAGAGAATAATCCTTGGGTTAATCACCCCGTGGTTTTTCCCTTGACCGGGTTTTCCACGTCAAAATCTTGGTGTCTAATGTGTTGATGTTTATCTGCTCTGGTGTTTATGCTTGATGCTTTCATGAATGGTTAATTGATATGTTATTGAGTAATAAAGAAGAATCAAGTGTTTGAAGTAGAAGCAAGTTTTTGTACAACTGATTCACCCCCCCTCTTAGTTGTGTGCCCTAGATCTAACAAAGACATCTCTTGTCGATACGATATCACAAATGAAAAGTAAGGTGGGTCCCACCACTTGCATAACAGATTTGCATAATAACAATGTATGTCTTCAAGATACAAGCTGATGTACAAGCGAAGATACAAGCCAGATGTCAAAAGAAATTCAAAATAGAAAAGTCCTTGTAAGTTTAAAGGATTGTATGTTTATTCGAGATACAAAGACAAATGCATATGAGAAACAAAGGAAATGTATATACAAATGCACGAAACATCAAAGATACATATGTGGACCCCATCTCCAATGGATATACAAGTTTATACGAACCCGGATTTGAATGACCGATTAAATAATGTGAATTTTAGCTAGGGTCTGCTATTGTATATAAAACACATGCATTCGATATACAAGAAGGTGATACAGATGTGGATTCGAAGGTGATTTCAATTCATTTCATAAAACTAGTCGGGCCCACTCTTGTGTATAGAAGAAAATGTATCCAATATACAAAAGATATGTATGCAATATACAAAAGGAGGATGCAAGAAAATCTTAATTGCTTTATTATACTCCCTTGTTGTCTAAAGGGTAGAAAATTTGAAGACGCTCAGAGTTTGTTCACCCTTCATGGTATGTTATTAGACCAAGTGATGAACTGATTGGCCTCAAAATAACTTTCCTCCAAAGTTTCAGCTTGATTCTGATAATACTTCAGCGGTGTTAGCTCTAGTAGATAAGTAGAGACCATCCACCCCTTTGTTAGCAAGAGAGTCTGCTTTGCTATTACCCTCTCTGTAAGTGTGATTGAATGTGCACCTCCTTAAAGAAGCAATGATGTCGAGGGCATTAGCCAGCAGGGAATTCAGTCTCCAATTAGGCATGTTCCCTTTCTGTAAGCCATTAATGACGATCGCGGAGTCTCCTTCGACCTCTAATTTTTCAATTTTCATGTCTTTGCAGATTCTCAGACCTTCAATCAGGGCAGTTAATTTTGTTGTATTATTTGTTGTTTCTCCTAGTGGTTTGGCTAAGGTTGTCATTTCTCTAGATTTAGAATCGTGGATTACACAACCTATTCCTGCTACTCCCGGGTTGCCCCTAGATGCCCCGTCAAAATTTAGCTTAAACCACCCTTCTTTAGGAGGTTGCCACTTACATTCCTTTCTCTTGTTGGTGGAGTAGTGGTTGTCTGGTCCCACAAAGGAGGGAAGTTTTAGACCTACCCATCTCCCCTGCATCTTTTCATCCCAGTGTGTCATTGTGGATTCTTTTTTGGAGTTATTTAGAATCCTACTATTGACTATTTCTATTATAATGGCCTCAATTTTAATGATTAGCTGACCAAAAGTTATTTTCCTATCTTTAAAGATTCTTCTATTTCTTTCTTTCCATAGCTCCCAAACCATGATCGAAGGGGAAATTGTCCATAACAAATGGTAGATGCTTTGTTTGTGAGTCTCAGGCCAGCATTGGAAAAGGTTTAAAAAGTTATTAGGCATAGCAGTAATCCATCCCATCTTATTACTTAGCCAATTCTAACATTTATTAGAAAATTGACAATTGAGGAGAATATGGTCTATTGTTTCTTGATCCTCTTCACAAAGGGGACATCTGCTAGGCCCCTTATATCCCATCTTGGTGAACCTATCCACCGTTAGGATTTTTTTCTGCAAGGCCATCCAAGCAAACAACCCAGCCTTTGGGAGACAGTTCTTATCCCAACACAATCTTAGTGGTAACTCCAATTTTGGTCTTAGTTGATGTCTGATTAAAATTTTGTAACCATCCTTGGTTTTATAATTTCTTGATTTAGCCCCATCCCAAACTAGTCTGTCAAAGTCTCCTTTGAGAGATACACTCCTTTTGTTAAGGATATCAAGTAGTTTCTCTTTCTCATTATCCACAATGTTCATATTATCCAGGGGTTTCCATTTCCACCCCCTATTCTCCTCACGATTGGGAAATTCTATATAATCTTTTACATATTTCCCCCAGTGGGATTCTAGTATCCTTTTGGCATTCTCTAAATTATCCAACCTTCTTATCACCTCATACCCACCCCATGAGTCATCCCAAAAAAGTGCTTGGTTCCCGACTGCTAAACTCCAAGTCAGTTTGTCCATTATGAGCTGCCTACAGTCCATCATAAAATTCCAGAGGTGAGATCCTTTAGGTGGGTTAGCCATTCTAAAAAGGAATGTCGATTCATCCCCTCTAAGATATTTGTTTCTAAGAATTTTAACCCACTTTGAATCAGGTTGCTGATACATTTTCCATACAAGTTTAGCGCCTAAAGCCTTACTCTGTTCTCTGAAGTTTTTTAATCCCAGGCCACCTTCCTCTTTTGGTCTACAAATCTTGTCCCAAGCCACAAGTGCCATTTTCTTTTTATCCTCTGAACCTTGCCATAGGAAAGTTCTTAGAATTTTGTTGATTTCATCACGTTTATCTACTGGAAGATTCATACAGGATAATTGGAATATTGGGATAGCTGAGAGAACCGATTGTAACATTGTCACTTTACCTACTGAGGAGAGCCACTTGCCTTTCCAAGATTATGCTCTATTCCTGATCTTGGAAGTGATATGGTCCCAGAGAGCATTAGTCATGTTGCTTATACCTAAAGGTATACCTAAATATTTACAGGGCATCTCCCCTCTTTTAAAAGACAGAATTCTACAGATTTCCCTTTCAGTTTTCGGCTATGTATTGAAAAAATAAATTACTGATTTATCAGCATTAACCTCTTATCCAGAGGCCATACAGTAAGAGTCCAAGATTTCTTTGAATGCCTTAGCTTCTTAGATGGATCCCTTACCAAAGAGCATAGTATCATCAACAAACTGTTGATGAGTTGTAGGATCTACACCCGAAGTGATTTTGATTCCTTGAATCTTACCTTCTACCCTTGCCTTGGTGATCATCCTCCCTAGAACTTCTGCCATTATAATAAAGAGAAAAGGGGAGATAGGGTCCCCTTGTCTCAATCCTCTTGATATACTAAAAAAACCTTCAGGGGTCCCATTGACTAAAACTGAAAACTTGGGGTTAGAAATGCATGCATAAATAAGGTTTATCCATTGTTTAGAAAATCCAAAAGTTTCTAAAGTTTTGTAAAGGAAACACCAGTCAACCTTGTCATAGGTTTTACTGATATCTAATTTAATTAGTATACTAGGCTTTTTATTTTTTTGTAAGGTGTGAATGGCTTCTTGTGCTATAATAATTCCATCAAATATGGATCTTCCTAGGACAAACCCTATTTGCTCTTCACTTATGATGGCTGGTAGAACTGTCTGAATCCTGTTAGCTAAGGTTTTAGTGAGGATCTTGTATATAGTATTACAAAGAGAAATAGGCCGCAGATCCCCCATATTTTCTGGCTTCTCTTTTTTTGGTATGAGAGAGAGAAAAGTATTATTTACTTCTTTTAGAAGGCTGCCCGAATTTCTTACCCCTTCTAAAGCATCAACTATTTCATCTCCTAAGAAGTGCCATCATTTCTGAAAGAAGAAGGCTGGGAAGCCATCTAGTCCCGGAGCTTTAAACTGTTGCATAAGAGAGATTGCTAGTTCAATCTTGATTTTGGTAAATTTTCCATTGAGGTCTTTGTTTTGATCCTCTAAGATAATCCTTGGAATATCTTTCAGTATGGCTTGTTGGTGCAACCCATTAGATCCTTCCTGATTGTTAAGAATATCCTCAAAGTACCTAACTGTTTCATAAGCGATTTGTTGAGGATCTTCAATCCAAACATTATTCGCATCTTTAATTTTAAAGATTCTATTTACATTTCTACGTGCCGTCGTGCTGTTATGGAAGAACTTAGTGTTCTTGTCACCCGCTTCCAGCCATGTCTCTCTGGAGTTTTTTCGCCAAAAGATTTCTTCTTTGGCTAGGATATCTTCATATTCAATTTTCAGTTATTTTTCTTTTGCATATGATTCTGCATCCATGCCTTTAGTTATCACACTTCTATTAAGGTTTTCAAGTTCCTCTTCTAGCTTAGATTTGATTTTGAAGATATTACCAAAGTTGGTTTTATTCCAACTAAGAAGCTTACATTTGATATTTTTTAATTTGGTTACTACACAGAAAAGCTCAGAACCAAATACTCTAGTTTCTTTCCACCATTGCTCAATTAGGGTTAAAAGGTTATTATCTTTGACCCACATTTGTTCAAATTTCAAGGGGCACCGTTTAGGTTGGCAATCTTCTGATATACTTAGCTAGACTGGGTAGTGAGCGGAGCCCGAGTATGGTAAGATCTCAACTGTCAGAATAGAAAAGAGTTGAGCCCAATTGCCCCTGACCAAGAATCTATCCAATTTTTCTTCAATGTTGATAAAGCCCTTCCTTCTATTGTTCCACGTAAAACCTTCCTGTGTAGTTTTGATTTCCATTAAATTGTTCTTGTGAACCCAGTCCTTAAAGTCAATTACTGTTGTGGACAACCTGATAGATCCTCCTGACTTTTCCTTGGGGTCTAAGATTTCATTGAAATCTTTGCCCAAAATGCAAACCTGATCTTGTAAAGTTCCCAAGAATTGATCTATTTCTGACCAGACTAATCTCTTGTCCTGGTTCTGGGAAGGGCCATAAATGTTAATAACAAAGAAGTGTAGGTTGCTTCTAATGCTTTTGACGATCCCCACCATCCAGTTCTTTTTACAACTTATTACTGAAAATGAAACCATTCTAGGATCCCAGATTACCCCAAGACCCCCTGAGGCACTCTCTGCTGGGACTCCTACTAGTTCCCATATTCCTAGCTTCTTATTTAGAGTGTCTATCTCATCTTTATTTAGTTTGGTTTATTGGATCATTAGTATGTCTGGTTTTGTGTTGGTTATGTTGGTTATTTTCCCAGACTGGATGCTTATTCCTAGTTATCCCTACAAGGTAGCCATCATTGATCAACAGGATTCTCAGGCCAGGGGCCAACAATATAGGAGATAGACTCTATAAATATCTCCTCTTCTTCTTTAGGCTCTGCAGAACCAAGGGGGGTATTCCCTATTCAACATCTATGAAATGTATCTATGTACTAGCTGGGATGTTGACACAAAGCAGATAAATCCTCTCTTATGAAGACCAAAACTGTGAGATAAGTGCAAAGGGGCTAGCTTTGGGCCTATATTCAGTTGTAGATAGAGGATTTCAAATCCCAAACTAATCCTAAAGTCCTAAAGGTTTGAATTTAAAGTTTGAGTTTGATTTTATGTTTGGATGCAAAACTAGGACTTTGGTTGTGACCTCAATACAGGACTGGATCGGTGCCTATCCAGGGCTTGGAGTCAATAGACATACATATGTGAATGGCCAACGTGAACATAAACCAAAGACTGGATATTAAGGGGATTTCTAATATCTGCCTTACAGATACTTCCCAACAATTAGGTACTTAATCATTCATACTTAATGATATCCCTACTGCAACACATTTTCTCAATGATTAACCAAAAACATTTAATTTGTTCCTTGAACAAAAGTAGGAGATTAAACATTCAATATAGAGAACTATATTCATGAACCTTAACAACCCTTAGTTATCTTGATTCAAAAGAAACTATGCCCACAACTTGGAGACAAATGATTAAACACATGCACAGAGCATTTCTCATATAAAACAGCGTGAAACCAGTGAAGTCATGCATGAAACATACAACATGAGACTCATAAACTTACAAGACATCAAGAACAGGGCCACCAATGAAGTTATTGTGTCACAGCACCAAAAAATTATCCAATTTTCAACAACCACAAAAGAGTAACACAGTTTGGCTTTTATACTAGGACTGTGTACTCCATGAATTAATTACAAGCGAAGCTAAAAATTTCCCGTCAGATACACAGCACCAGAAATGGCGCTCAAAATAATAAATGCAGCAGGAGACAAAACATGGAGAGGCAAGAGAAGGATGGGGAGCAGTTGAGCTCGAGCCCTGTGCCGCTGCTGGAAGACTTTCATCATAGACCTGGTACTTGGCTATTTGACCATCGGCCCATGCCTATTTGCAATCCTATTATTAATGGCTCAACCACCCACGGGATGCAATAGCAGATGCACCTTGGAGGTTCTCCCGTTCAAAAATGAGCGCACATGCTCATAAAAAAAATGTCACTGCAAGTTCAAAATAAGGCCGTCGATCCATGCCTATCACTGAAATCCATGGCACAAAATTGCATTGACCAGTTGTCAGCCAGTGAAAATGTGCCACGTAGGCACCCCATGATTCTATCGTTGGCTTCTCGCTTCTTCATTTTGCCTTTTTTGCCCTTCTATATGCAAAAACATATGCATATACAAACGCCATTGTTCGCCTTTCAAAATCCCTGTATATGCAAAATGCATATACATGCAACAGTTTAATATATAAGGCGGACCCCAGTCAATTATAGAGCAAATTGGAATTTTCAATCGGGTCCACCCTGCACCACCTTTCCTAGTATATCTTCCTTGTATATGTGCATATACATACACTTTATACATACAAGGCGCGGATTTCAAAATTTATAAAGCATTTTGAAGTTGCTTTGAAATCCGGCTTGTATCTAGCCTTTGTATATTCACAATGTATATCGGCACATATACAAGCACCCAAATATACAAGCAACGGACCCCAAATTTTATATACTGTAATTGATTTATCCCTCGGGTTTGAAATGTATGTCTTCTTTTGTATATCAACTTGTATGTGCAAACATACAAATCCCCTAACATACAAGCAAGGAATCTAGGATATGCGATATAGATTCTCTCTTGTATGTCGTCAAACATACATTCAACCTTGTATCTGCTTCTCCTGTATGCCGAATATACAAACCTGTTTGTATATGCCTGCGGGCCCTACCACATGTATCTCCCGCTGCTTTGTATGTTGCCGAGTATACAAGGCCTCTTGTATCTTTTCATTGTATGTGTTGGTGATGAACCTTTACACTATAGCAGATGTATATCGGGCCTCTTTGTATATTTCATTGTATAAACCCAATGTATGTTTAGACATACATTCATTTTTGCATCCTTTTCTTGTATATAGTCGTTGTATTTTAAAACATACAAGACCGATATACAAGCAGACCTGATATACAAGCAGTGAATTTTTCCAGGAATCTGCGGAAGATTCCCCCTTTGTTCATGCACCTGATATGCATTTGGAAATGCATACAACTAAATTTCCTTATCCTTTTTGGAAGCCGATGGAGATTTCACAAGCCCACCAACAAACATTTTGCACTTGCACATACAAGACTCAATATTTTTCTCAGGTGCAATAGGAAGAAGTGGTAAAACATAGGGTTTGAAAGAGAAAACCTACAAACACTCAAGCCTAAAACCCTAGACATAAATGAGTACTAATAGAGGCTCCGATTGGGGATGTGCAGGCGCGAGACTGCAGCGAGGACCAGACTACTCTGGGGCAGATCAGACAAAACCTAAAACTCAAAACACGACCGACTATACAAGGCACGCACAAAATACTTACAACAAGTTTACAGTGTGCACAAAAGGTACTCATTTATGAGAAAAAAGCTTTGAGGAATTTACCGTGCACAGGCAATTCCAGTAGTTCACCATCGAGGGCTTGGAGAAAATAAGAATCACCTCCATGAATAGTACCAATTTGGTATGGGGCAGTCCATAAGGGCTCAAATTTGTTGTGTTTGCCCTTATCCTAGCTCTTTGCTGATGCAGAGTGGGATGCAACGGAGGCTAACTAACAGGAAGGAGTAGCCAACAATACAAACAGCATGATAAATTCTCTATCGGCTGAACATCATCATCATATTTCCTAGAGACACCAACAGCATCATCACATTTCAACAGCATCATCATATTTCAGATGATCGCAAATATCCTCCTGTCGACTACTATTTACCTCCTCCGTTTGTCGCCTATCATCATCATCATGATAATCAACGGGCGCAAACATCCTCCGGTTGCACTGTTCATCGGGTGCCAAATACAAGCGGCATCATCATGATATTCAATATCACCTCCGTCTGCAGGATATCCAAATATCCGGTTGCTCCAAATATCCTGATGACGTTGCACTTCAACAACTTGCCTTCGATGCTCCACTGCCCGACGATACACGCAACAGCATCATGATATTGTTCATCCGGTTCCTCGAAACCTCCTGATGATGCTAATACAACTTCCTGCCTTCGCTGATACTTAACCACTTAATGACTACAGGATAAACTCGCATTGAGGGATTTCTTAATATCCTGATGACGATGACGTCATATCCTGATGACGATGACGTCACACATCATCCTGATGAACTCTTCAACACTTAGCCAAAAAACTTAACTTTCACACCCGCATCCGTTAGCGATATGCGGATGATGAACTTCCCCGAGAGATGATCCTGACTGCGATATATACACTGAGTATATATCCAACTCAAAACATCATGATGCACCTGCAACATGCAAACTTCGACAACTTCATGACCCGATCCTGATGGCGATGCTTTCGCAGATGACGATGCGGCTTGCTCCGGCTGGATACGCTCATGCAGACTCCTGTGTATCCTTCCACTGCATGTAAGCACTCCGAACCGCTCTATTTCACAAAGATCATGTGACGACCGGGCCGGATCACCTTCAAACCAAAATCTAACAACTTATCTTCTAGACCTAGCACATGAGGATGCTAGGCTGATTTACAGCATGCTCCTAACAGATCTCCTGAACAATGCAATGCATAAACAGAAAACACAAATGTAAACTAAACTATGATACAGGACCATTTCACCGATTTGCAGAATCAACCGGTGGAAGGGTTGAAAGTGCCCATTAACTTGCAAACAGAAAAGGAAATCAACACAGATACAACTGATCAACTCAAATACTGCAAAAGATGAGATCTTATTCAATGGAGATTCAAACGTCCTGCTTTTACAATTCTGCTTCACAATATCTGGACTGATCACCAGTACAGCATATCACCAGTACTACTCTCCTGAACATAACAACTATCAAACTCAAAAATGAACTGTCAATATGAACTCAATATGTCTAAACCCTAACAGATCGAAGGTATATATAACAAATCCTTCGAGTACTACCAACTTCACTTCCCAGCGGCTGGGAGCTTCCAAGCGGCTGGGAGAGAGGACAACTAAGATACCTTATCCCGATCTCTAACTGCCTACACATACTCCTATGCTGATCTATTACATAGCATCGGTCCAATGGACCTTATTACAAGATAAAGTCAAACATACTAAAAATAGGCTATCCTGTCATCATGCTGATAACTATCCTACATCCTGATCATGTATGTCATCATGCGGACCTATATCCTGATCATGTGCGGGTGCTCCTGCACCATACTCCCCAAAAGAAGAAATCTCAAGTCCACTTGAGATGAGAGTATCAAGGTCGGCACCATGCTTCTGTATCTGTTCTGCAGTCATCCATACTGCTTCAGAAGTTGGCTGTCCCTTCCAAGAGACGAGGTACTCCAAGTACTTCTTGTTCCTGGTCTGTTTGACCACTCTAGTGTCCAAAATCTGTTGTATCTGTGGAGGATCATGTTGAGGAATGTCTTCAGCAACTGTATCCTGTAGAATATCCTGATCTGCATCTGGATTAGCCTTGTATGGAGTTAAATCACATACATTGAAGATAGGAGATAAACCAAGATCAGGTGGTAGTTGGATCTCATAAGCATTTTGTCCATGCTTTTGCAAAATCTGACATGGTCCAACTTTCTTTTGCATGAGCTTAGTATACTTCCCTTTAGGAAGCCTGTCTTTCTTCAAGTGAACCCAAACCAAATCTCCAACAGCAAATTGAACATCCTTCTTCTTCTTGTCAGCATATTCCTTATATTTCAAAGTGGTTTGCTGGAGTTGGGTCTTAACCTGATCATGAACTTCTTTGATTGCTTCAGCAAAAGCTTCTCCATCTGCACTAACAGGATTTGCTGTAGGTAGCTCTCGCAGCTCTAAAATACCTCTGGGATGCATTCCATACACTACCTGAAAAGGCGATTTTCCTGTGCTCCTGTTGACAGTATCATTATATGAAAACTCAGCTTGAGACAGAATATTGTCCCACTTCTCTCCATGCTGTTTGGTCAAGCATCTAAGTAGATTCCCCAAGGAACGGTTCACAACCTCAGTTTGTCCATTCGTTTGAGGATGATATGCAGAGGAAAAAGACAAATTGGTTCCCAATTTCCTCCAAAGGGTTCTCCAGAAGTGACCCACAAACTTCACATCCCTGTCTGAAACTATGCTCAAAGGCAACCCATGAATTCTGACAATTTCCCTGAAGAATAAATCTGCAATATATGAGGCATCTGTAGTGGTTTTACATGGCAAGAAATGTGCCATCTTACTGAATCTATCCACTACAACAAAGACACTGTCAAATCCTCTCCTGGTCCTTGGCAAACCTAAAACAAAATCCATACTGATACTTTCCCATGGTCTGGAAGGAATGGGTAAGGGCTGGTATAACCCTGCATTAGTTGACCTGCCTTTAGCCTTCTGACAAATTACACAGGTTTCTACAAATTTCCTGACATCTGACTGCAACTTAGGCCAGAAATAATGCCTCCTGACCAGATCAAGAGTCTTGTCTAGCCCAAAATGACCTGCCATTGCTCCACAATGTTTCTCCTTGATTATATTCAACCTCATAGAACACCTTGGGATACACAACTGTCCACCCTTGAACAACAATCCATCTTGGATCAGGAATTCAGAGAACTCAGCATGGTATCTCTCCCCAAAAGAAGTACAGACCTGATATATCTCTCCAAAATCAGCATCAGACTCATACATGGTCTTGAGTGAATCAATACCAACACTCTCTAACTGAATCTGATTGACGGTGAGAACTCTTCTGCTCAAAGCATCTGCAACTTTGTTCTTAACCCCTTTCTTATGCTTCAAGGTAAAAGTGAAAGCCTGTAGTGTTTCTACCCACTTCATATGTCTGTGGTTCAGCTTCTCCTGGTTGTTGATGAAACTCAAAGCTTGATTATCTGTGAAGACTATGAACTCCTTTGGCAACAGATAATGCCTCCATTTCTTTAGGGACTGAACTAAAGCATACATTTCCAGATCATATGATGAATACCTTTTCTTAGCATCATTGAGTTTTTCACTGAAAAATGCAATTGGTCTACCCTCTTGACTGAGTACTGCTCCAATGGCCATGTGACTGGCATCACACTCTACCTGAAAGATCTTGTTAAAATCTGGAAGTGCAAGGACTGGCTGCTGTGCCACCTTCCTCTTCAATGCCTCAAAGGAATCATCTGCTCCTTGAGTCCAAACAAACCTGCACTTCTGTCCTCCTTTGATGGTATCCAACATGGGTGCACAAATATGACTGAACCCTCTGATGAACTTTCTGTAGAAGGTTGCTAACCCATGGAAACTTCTGACTTCATTCATGGTCTGTGGAGTTGGCCAATTCAATATGGCACTCACCTTCTCCTTATCCATCTGGAGCTTTCCTTGTGAGATGACAAAACCTAAATAGGTGATCTCCTGTTTCATGAACAAACACTTGTCCAAGTTTATCATCAGCTTCTCTTCATGTAGCCTCTTGAGAACCAGATCTATATGTCTGAGATGTTCTTCTCTGGTGTTACTGAAAATCAGAATGTCATCTAGATAGACTATGACAAACTTACCAATGAATTCCTTCAGAACTTCATTCATCAGCCTCATGAAAGTACTAGGGGCATTAGACAAACCAAATGGCATAACCTTCCATTCATACAAACCTTCTCACTGTGACCCTCATCATGATAATCAACGGGCGCAAACATCCTCCGGTTGCACTGTTCATCGGGTGCCAAATACAAGCGGCATCATCATGATATTCAATATCACCTCCGTCTGCAGGATATCCAAATATCCGGTTGCTCCAAATATCCTGATGACGTTGCACTTCAACAACTTGCCTTCGATGCTCCACTGCCCGACGATACACGCAACAGCATCATGATATTGTTCATCCGGTTCCTCGAAACCTCCTGATGATGCTAATACAACTTCCTGCCTACGCCGATACTTAACCACTTAGCGACAACAGGATAAACTCACATTGAGGGATTTCTTAATATCCTGATGACGATGACGTCATATCCTGATGACGATGACGTCACACATCCTCTTGATGAACTCTTCAACACTTAGCCAAAAAAACTTAACTTTCACACCCGCATCCGTTAGCGATATGCGGATGATGACCTTCTTCCGAGAGATGATCCTGACTGCGATATATACACTGAGTATATATCCAACTCAAAACATCATGATGCACTTGCAACATGCAAACTTCAACAACTTCATGACCCGATCC
Source organism: Cunninghamia lanceolata (assembly GCA_027924645.1). Classification (NCBI taxonomy): domain Eukaryota; kingdom Viridiplantae; phylum Streptophyta; class Pinopsida; order Cupressales; family Cupressaceae; genus Cunninghamia; species Cunninghamia lanceolata. The sequence continues at coordinate 7,132,961 of BSBN01000402.1, forward strand.
TGATGGCGATGCATTCGCAGATGACGATGCGGCTCGTTCCGACTGGAAACACACATGCAGACTCCTGTGTATCCTTCCACTGCATGTAAACACTCCGAACCACTCTATTTCACAAAGATCATGTGACGACCAGGCCGGATCACCTTCAAACCAACATCTAACAACTTATCTTCTAGACCTAGCACATGAGGATGCTAGGCTGATTCACAGCATGCTCCTAACAGATCTCCTGAACAATGCAATGCATAAACAGAAAACACAAATGCAACTAAAACTATGATACAGGACCATTCCACCGATTTGCAGGTTCAACCGGTGGAAGGGTTGAAAGTGCCCATTAACTTGCAAACAGAAAAGGAAATCAACACAAATACAACTAATCAACTCAAATACTGCAAAAGATGAGATCTTATTCAATTGAGATTCAATGTCCTGAATACAGCTTCACAATGTCTGAACTGCTCTCCTGAACCTCAACTCAACACCGATACACCTAGCAACATCAATATCAATCTCAATATCAATATGAACTGTCAATATGAACTCCATATGTCTAAACCCTAACAGATCGAAGGTATATATAACAAATCCTTCGAGTACTACCAACTTCACTTCCCAGCGGCTGGGAGCTTCCAAGCGGCTGGGAGAGAGGACAACTCAGATACCTTATCCCGATCTCTAACTGCCTACACATACTCCTATGCTGATCTATTACATAGCATTGGTCCAATGGACCTTATTACAAGATAAAGTCAAACATACTAAAAATAGCCTACTGCCCTGTCATCATGCTGATAACTATCCTATATCCTGATCATGTACGTCATCATGCGGACCTATATCCTGATCATGTGCGGGTGCTCCTGCACCATACTCCCCAAAAGAAGAAATCTCAAGTCCACTTGAGATGAGAGTATCAAGGTCGGCACCATGCTTCTGTATCTGTTCTGCAGTCATCCATACTGCTTCAGAAGTTGGCTGTCCCTTCCAAGAGACGAGGTACTCCAAGTACTTCTTGTTCCCGGTCTGTTTGACCACTCTAGTGTCCAAAATCTGTTGTATCTGTGGAGGAGCATGTTGAGGAATGTCTTCAGCAACTGTATCCTGTAGGATATCCTGATCGGCATCTGGATTAGCCTTGTATGGAGTTAAATCACATACATTGAAGATAGGAGATAAACCGAGATCAGGTGGGAGTTGGATCTCATAAGCATTTTGGCCATGCTTTTGCAAAATCTGACATGGTCCAACTTTCTTTGGCATGAGCTTAGTATACTTCCCCTTAGGAAGCCTGTCTTTCTTCAAGTGAACCCAAACCAAATCTCCAACAGCAAATTGAACATCCTTCTTCTTCTTGTCAGCATATTCCTTATATTTCAAAGTGGTTTGCTGGAGTTGGGTCTTAACCTGATCATGAACTTCTTTGATTGCTTCAGCAAAAGCTTCTCCATCTGCACTAACAGGATCTGCTGTAGGTAGCTCTCGCAGCTCTAAAATACCTCTGGGATGCATTCCATACACTACCTGAAAAGGCGATTTTCCTGTGCTCCTGTTGACAGTATCATTATATGAAAACTCAGCTTGAGACAGAATATTGTCCCACTTCTCTCCATGTTGTTTGGTCAAGCATCTAAGTAGATTCCCCAAAGAACGGTTTACAACCTCAGTTTGTCCATCCATTTGAGGATGATATGCAGAGGAAAAAGACAAATTGGTTCCCAATTTCCTCCAAAGGGTTCTCCAGAAGTGACCCACAAACTTCACATCCCTGTCTGAAACTATGCTCAAAGGCAACCCATGAATTCTGACAATTTCCCTGAAGAATAAATCTGCAATATATGAGGCATCTGCAGTGGTTTTGCATGGCAAGAAATGTGCCATCTTCCTCTTCAATGCCTCAAAGGAATCATCTGCTCCTTGAGTCCAAACAAACCTGCACTTCTGTCCTCCTTTTATGGTATCCAACATGGGTGCACAAATATGACTGAACCCTCTGATGAACTTTCTGTAGAAGGTTGCTAACCCATGGAAACTTCTGACTTCATTCATGGTCTGTGGAGTTGGCCAATTCAATATGGCACTCACCTTCTCCTTATCCATCTGTAGCTTTCCTTGTGCGATGACAAAACCTAAATAGGTGATCTCCTGTTTCATGAACAAACACTTGTCCAAGTTTATCATCAGCTTTTCTTCATGTAACCTCTTGAGAACCAGCTCTATATGCCTGAGATGTTCTTCTCTGGTGTTACTGAAAATCAGAATGTCATCTAAATAGACTATGACAAACTTACCAATGAATTCCTTCAGAACCTCATTCATCAGCCTCATGAAAGTACTAGGGGCATTAGACAAACCAAAAGGCATAACCTTCCATTCATACAAACCTTCATTTGTTTTGAATGCTGTCTTCCACTCATCACCTGGTCTAATTCTGATCTGATGGTATCCACTCTTCAAATCTATTTTGGTAAAGTACTTAGCATTTCCCAAACAATCAAGTAAATCCTCAATTCTGGGGATTGGAAACCTATACCTGATTGTGATCTTGTTGATGGCTCTGGAATCTGTACAAAGCCTCCAAGTGCCTTCCTTCTTAGGTGCTAGTACAGCTGGTACTGCACATGGACTCAAACTCTTCCCAATCAAACTTGAATTCATCAATTCTTCAATCTGCCTGGCTACTTCGGCATTCTGTTCTGGGGTAAGCTTATAAGCTGTTTTATTTGGAAGTGTAGACCCTGGAATCAAGTCTATGCAATGACTGATATCTCTGACAGGTGGTAGGGATCTTGGCATTCCCTCTGAGATAACACCTTTGTACTTATCTAATAACTCTTGGACAGCTGGGTCTATCAACCTTGGCTTCTTCTCCTTCTTGGCTTCTTGCTGTTGTTTCTTATCCACACTCATACAGGGGATCAGGGCATATGCAACTGCACCTTCTGCTGCTACTTCTTTCATGAACTGTTTGCCTTCCATCAGCATGACCTTCACTTCTTTGCCTTTGGACTTCTCCTCTCTCTCTTTCAGTGGGAATAGTGTTACATCTATACCATCTTTAGTGATTTTATAGGTGTTTTTAACACCATCATGCTGTGCCTTCAGATCATATTGCCATGGTCTACCAAACAAAAGGTTGCAAGCATCCATCTTGGTGATATCAAACAACAACTTATCCTTATATCCACCAATCTGAAACTCTACCCAAGCCTGCTCTTCTACAGTTGTCTGCTGACCTTGAGTAAGCCATGAGACTTTATATGGAGCTGGATGAGGCAATCTCCTAAGCTTCAGCTTCACCACCATCTCTTCAGACACAAAGTTCTCAGTAGAACCAGAATCAATCAAAACTTTACAAGCCTTACCTCCTGCTTTGCAAGTGGTTCTGAAAAGGGACTTTCTCTGAGGGGCTTCTTTATCAGGTACCTTCATGGTAGTTACTGTTCTTCTCATCATCAGGGACTCTCCACTTTCTGGATATCCATAATTCTCAGGACCATTCACACTCTGAAAATCATTAGAGCTTGTCCTACTTTGATTATCAGGTTCATTGACCAGATTTGTCCTCCTTTCTCCTGCTGAGCTTGTGGCCTTGTCTGGACATCTGCTGGCTATATGGCCTTCTTTGTTACAGTTGTAACACCTGATGGATCCCCTGCCCTGGGATCTTCCTCTGAAGGGTCTTCTACCTCTGAAGTTTCCTTGCTGACTGAAATTCTCTCTCTGATTCTGACCATTGTTGCCCTTGCTATTGTCCTAACTGGACTCTCCTTGATATCCCTGTCCATGTCCTCTGCCTCTGAAAGGACTTCTTCCACTTCTTTGTTGTCTTCCTCTTCCTCTATTGTTCTGATCCTGTTTTCTCTTCAGCTTTTCTTCCACTTTCAGTGCCAACTGAAAGCTTTTCTGCACTGTATCTGGGTTATGCAGACTGAGATCTTCCTGAATATTAAACCTCAATCCATTAAGGTATCTGGCTACCTTTTCCTCTTCACTTTCTTTCACCTTGGTCTTCATACAGAGTTTCATGAACTCTTCTGTATATGAGCTGACATCTAGCTCCTTCTGCTTCAGGTTCTGCTTCCTCTTGTGTAGCTGGATACTGTAATCCAAAGGAATATAAGCCTCCTTTACCAATTCCATCATCTTCTTCCATGTGGCAACTCTACGTTTTCCCTCCTGCACTCTATCATCCTGAACAAAGTTCCACCATGTCAAGGCAGCTTCTTTCATCTTTGACTGTGCTATCTTCACTCTCTGCTGTTCTGGTATCTCCTCTGTCACAAAGAAATTGTTCAGACAATCTATCCATTCCATTACTGAATCAGGGTCCATCTTACCTGTAAACACTGGCAAATCCAGCTTCACATCCATGGTTCTCCTCTCCATGGCCTTGAGGGCGTTCAACAGCGGCCTCTGGTCTGCAGGAACGACCTCCTCGCTCCAATTAGGGATATCTTCTTCTTCCCTATCATCTTCTCTACCAGAACCTACTCTGCTCCTCAACTTTGCTAACTCATCTTTCAACTCCTGATTCTGAGCCTTCACGGCCTTGCTTTCTGCAATCTGTTTCTTCACCAGAACTGCCAACTCAGCGTTGGTCATCTTTGTTGGAAACTCAGACGTTCCTTCTTCGTCTGACATCCTGCTTATCTTGTTCCAAAAGATCCTGCTTATGAGGACTAGATCACCTATCTGAAACCTTCTCACTGTGACCCTTCTATCAAATAGATATTTCACCTTTTGCTGCGTCTTGATGTTTGTTTTTTGTGCTTCCCTTCTTATCTCATCTAGTGCAACTAGCTGATTTATTCTTTCAGTCATTAGGTCTCCAATCTCCTCATCATTCCCTTGAATGAATTTATATACTGGCAGGAGATTGTTCACAGGCAATTTGGCTATTGCACCATATACTAATTCAAAAGGTGATTTTCTCGTTGCTCTTTTCACTGTCACCTTGTCAACCCATAGTGCCAACTTCAACTTTGAATCCCACGACCTCTTGTTTTTATCTACCATCCTTCTGATGATTTTCATGAGACTTTTGTTGCTTGACTCTGCTTGACCATTCCCCTGTGGATGATATGGTGATGTATGAGACAAATCGATTCCATGATTATTGTAAAAATTCAATAAATTCACCAGACCTGAAGCACATAGCATTATCTATGACCAATTTCGCTGGTACTCCAAATCTGATAATAATATTTTCTAGAATAAAATCCATCACCACTTTGCTTGTAGTTTTTTTGGTTGGAACAACCTCAATCCATTTGGTGAAATAATCAGTGGCAACCAAAATCCAACCATGCCCTCCACTTGATTTTTCTGAGATTTCCCCTATAAAATTGATCCCCCATTGTTGAAAAGGAGCTTCTACAATTATAGTCCTAAGGGGTAATGCACCTTGATATCTTAGCTTTCCTGAGAACCTTTGGCAAGGCTCACACCTTATTACCATTCTGTGTGCATCTGAGAAGAGAGTTGGCTACCAATATCCTGCTCTAAGAATTTTGTAGGCTGTTGTATGGGCAGCATAGTGTCCACCACATACTCCACTGTGCATGTCATTTAGAATGTCCCTGGCCTGATCCTCATCCACGCATCTAAGTAATACACCATCATGATTTCTCCAATACAGTTCTCCTTGAACAACGATGTACTTGATTGCACGTAGCTTCAAAGTCCTTTTCTGACTATCACTGAAGTGGGAAGGACAATTCAAATTCTGCAAGTAATAGACAATGTCCTTATACCAATTAGATTCTGACATATTAACAGTTTCATTTTGCACCATGTTCACCTGGCATGCTTCCAGATTTGACTGTGTCATCAATTTCACTAAACCTTGTCCTCTTACCAGCTTAGTGATCTGTATTTCAATGTTGAACTCCTGCAATTTGTTTATCCATCTGCATCTTCTTCCAGTTACCTCCTGGTGAGTGAAGATATCTTTGATTGTTGCATGAGGTACACATGCAACTATTTGAGAGCCCACCAAGTATGGTCTAAAGCTCTTGACTGCTCTAACCGGTGCATATGCTTGCTTCTCCATTATGTCATATTTTAATTCAGCAGCCTGTAATGACCTACTAAAGAAAGCTATAGGTTGTTCAAAACCTTCTTTATTCTTCTACAATAGGCATGCAGCAAGAGTGTGGAAAGAAGAAAATGAAAATAATTGAAATGGCTTAGAAAAATCAGGAGATTTTAATACAAGAGCCATCTTTATTGCCTCCTTTATGTTCTGAAATGATTTGGTTGCTTCATCTTCCCACTTGACAGTTGCACCTTTCTTCAGCATCTTAGAGATTTCTTTGGTGGTTTCTGCAAAGTTAGGCACAAATCTCCTAACAAAATTAATTTGTCCAAAGGACTGAACACCTTTCACTATTTTTGGGATCTGAATTTTGTCAATTGCAGCCACCCTTTTAGGATCAATCCTGACTCCATCCTTGGAAATAATGTGTCCAAGCAGCTTTCCTTCTACAACCCCAAAAGCACATTTCTTTGGATTGACTGAGATACCGTACTCCAATAATCTAATAAAAATTTGCTCCAAATGCATACAGTGCTGCTCTTCTTTCTTTGAAAAGGCAGTTAAGTCATCTTGATACACAGCCAAGATTGAATCAATCAATCCCACGAAAGCAACATCCATTGCCCTTTGAAATGTGGCACCTGCATTTGTTAGTCCAAATGGCATCCTCACATATACATATGTCCCCCATGGAGTGGTGAAAGCAGTCTTGAGTTGTTTTGATTCTTTCACTTTCACTTGATTGTACCCTGAAAACCCATCCATCATAGATAAAAGTTCACAGCCAGTCACTTTCTGTAGCATGGCTTCCATGTTTGGCAATGGGTAATTATATTTCAAAGAAGACATATTCAGATTTCTAAAGTCCACACAAAGCCTTACGTCACCATTCTTTTTTCTGACTAGGACAAGGTTAGACACCCAAGTTGAATGTCTAATAGGCATGATTATTCCAGCCTCCCTAAGTTTCATAAGTTCTTCTTGCATTTTAGGAGCTAAAGTTGGGTTGATAGGTCTTTGTTTTTGTCTGAATGGTTTAGCTCTAGGCTTCAAAGGGATTTCATGCTGAAATAAATCCTCTATAAGCTTTTAGGTCCTCATAAGACCAGGCAAAAACATGCTTATATCTTCTCAGTAGTGCAATCAGCATAGTTCTGATATGTGGTTTGAGTTGTTTGCCAATGTATACCCTTTTGGGGGCATGAGATGTCCCCAAGTTTATCTCCTCTAAATCATTCTTGTTTGTTGGAGATGACTTTGTAACAAATTGGTCCTTATGGTCAAAAGCTCTCTCTAAAGCAACCAGCCCTCTAGGCATTTTGTTTGTCTTGAGTTGAATTATTTCTTTCCCTAAGAGAGTTTCTTTTCCATCTACAACCTCTACAAAATTCTAAAAATCCATTTCTTGATTCTCATTCTCATCAATGCAATGTAGAAATCTCAGTAAAGCTTTATCATCATCAAATACTTGCCAGCTGCACACATTATCTGGCACCGCAGGTCTTAGTTTGACCTCAACATTTGTAACATCTGATAGAGTTATATCATCTGGCCTTATAGCTACATTAGCTAGGAAATCTGCCCTGACATTTTTCGATCTCTCTATCCAGTTTATTGAAAATGCATCAAATAATTCAATTGTGTCCCAAACAACATGCTTATATTGCTTTAACCTTTTATTTTTTGATGCATACTTATCTCTAACTTGGGAAACAACTAACTCTGAATCACCAAATACCTTGAGCATCTTAATTCCATGCTTCAAAGCCACATTCAATCCTAATAACAGAGCCTCATACTCTGCAATATTGTTTGTACAGGAAAACTTCAACAAGAAAGAGAATTTGAGAAGCTTACCAGCTGGAGACAAAAATATAATCCCAGCACCAGAGCCTTCCTTCGAACAAGCTCCATCAAAATACATGGTCCATAGACCCTGTTGATCCAGTTCTTGAATGCGAATATTTCCCTCTTTACCTCCTTCATCGTCTGAGACAACTCTGAAATTATCACAGTCAGTATCCACAAAACATATCTGTTCCTCTAATTCTTGATCCTCCACTGTCTCTGATGACCTTTCTTCTCTGATCAGTTTGACATCCTTTCCATTCATTGGGATCATAGCATATGACAAATCTAACTGCATACTCCCACCAATCAATGTTGCCCACCTTATTGGCAATAACATGCCATACTGTGGCTTGATGTCAACAACTGTTATGTTCATTTTGTAGGTCCTTTCAGAATATGCGGCTAGTTTGAAATCAACGTCTTTCATGATTCCAATGACAGGTACTTTCCTAGCATCCATGGCATAGCACTTCCCGTATGCCTTATCTATCTTTAACCCAGCTTGCTGCATGATGGCCAAAGGCATGATATTTGTTGATGCTCCTGAATCAAGCATACAGTTCTTAATTATTTTTCCATTTATGACAAGGGAGACATAAAATGGTTCCACTTGTGAAGGGCATTTTGTCATGGTCATCCCCAGATATACCTCAGGAACTTCATCTTCGTCGTTACACAGGACTTGTTTCTTACTGTGAAGTTCATCGTTCTGTTTGGCTTGACAGGATACTCCTGAAATCAAGGATACTGGTTTATTTTTGAATTCTTCCACTTTCATTAGTTCCATCAGTGGAACAGAGACTTTTATCTGCTACAAAACCTAAGTGATGTCAAACAGAGCATAATTTTGAATAACAGTTGTAGCTTGCTCCATAGTTTTAATTTTACCCTGAGATGATCCAACTTTGGTTTTTGTGGCTGCTTGACTGTCATTCTTTCTCTGAAAATTTTTATTTAGATCCTCAACCTGAGGAACTGTATTTCCTAGTCCTTGAAGATCATGCCCTATTTTTTGCTTAAAATTTTGCTTGTTGTTGCTCCATTGCTTCTTTTGTGGTTCAATCCCTTTATGACTGTGCACAATTTGGCTCATAAAATTATTCTCTGGTTGAGGTATACCACTTACCTGAGCCTTACCTCTTAGGTTGTAATTGCTTTTGACCTGAGCCATTGCTGCAGCTGTGAGGGCTCTAATTTCTTCATCAGAAGGTCTCCTCAAGTTATTCAGAAAGTTATGTGAATCCTGAGCATAAGCATAGTTGTTTTCATCATAAGGAAACTGCTGCCAGACCTGAATCTCATCATTTGCATTTGCATCAGCATCATGAGAAGAGTATTCTCTGTTTGTAGACAACATATTGACATTCTCATCTTCCATGCAATATGGCTCATTACACTCATCACAGGCCACAGCATTATTGTATAGAGACTGAGCAATCATACATTGTGACTGTGAGTGAGGCATTTGGCATATTATACACCATGGAGTGTCATCAACCATATTAACTTTTTTTTTAAAGGATCAGGTGTTTCCTTTGCATTCTGAGCTCTTTGACCTGTGTTGTTGTTTGGAAGAATAGGCTTACCATTATGCCAATTGGTGTTATATGGCATATCATGTAATGATGGTATTCTTTCTTGCCTTTGGTAAACTTGTCTGTCAGGACCCACCCCCTTTTCATTTTTAGCCATTCTATAGCTCAGGTCCTTGACAATAGTTGTCAATTTATCTAATTTGTCCTCAGAAGTAGATGCATTGCCTTGAACATTCTGAGATTTAGTATTTGGATTTTGCAGAATTTTTACATCATCTCTTCTATTTGTCTTACCAGATGCTTTTCTGTTATTTTCAATATTTGTTGCAATCTTGAACGCATCTCTGAGGCTAGCAGGGCTCTTGTCTCTCAATCCATAAGCTGTTTTAGCATCAAAAGCATTTATGTACAACACTATGCACATAGGTTCATTACGTCTCAGATCTTGTGGCAATTTGTTCAATACCTTCGTGAATCATGCATTGAAATTAGCAACTTGTTCATTTGATCCTTTGGTGATGCCAGTGAATTCATTAATGAAAAAACTAGGATCAATTTTGTCACCATACTGTTCTTTGAATATTCTCTTGAAGTCATCCCATGATGAAACACTTCTGTCAGGTAGACCTTTATACCATTCCTTGGCTTCATCAACTAAAGATTTCAAAAATGATTTCATGAAAACATCTTCATGCTCAACCTCAAAGTTTTCCATGATATTCTGAAAAGCTTTTAAATGGTCTTCGCCTAATACAGTATTATTTCCTGAAAACTTAGGTACTTGCAGCCTCACATGTTTGTCAATAGGATTTGGGTAACCAGGAATGCCATCAAAAACAAGCTGTCTAAATCTGTCCAACTGCATATGCTGTCTACCAAATTGATTAGCATTGGCATTTCTATTTGCATCCTGATTTCTTACATTATTTAATGGTATTCTAGCATTATTTGCATTCTGTCTTTGATCGTTATGCTGATTTTGGATTTCATTTCTATGTTGATTTCTCTGTATATTTACATTTTCAAGGGTGGGAACTGAATCATTCTGAGCAACTCTCAGAGCCTGCACCTTCTGTCTCATGTCATCTCTGATCTTCATTGCTTGCAGATATTCCAATTCAGCTTTGAAACTTTTAATTTCTTCAACTAATTGTTCCTCTCTGGGAATAGAGGAGGATGGTCTCATTCCATTCTGGTCATCATTATCTTCATCCCTTGGAGACTCAACCTCTTCAAATCTATCACTAGGATCTAGGAAAGGGCGTTCCTGAAAAACTTCTGACCTTATTCTCAAAGCACCACCCTGCTGTTTCTCATACACATTCTGGATCTCAGCTTCTGTGTTTGAAAAATAAGGTTCCATCCTTTCTAAATATCTTGGATTATCTTGAATAAATTCATTTCTTCTGGGAGAACCCTCTTGACTGGCTTGAACAGTCCCTTTTTTCTTATACATCATTTTATGGGTAACTCTTCAAACAAAGGGTTACGTCGGGATCTTCTCCCTTGCATACAAATATTTACTTTCCCAGTTGGGAGATTGGTTCAGAGTCACCACCTATTACTAGGAATTGTTTTCTTTTAAATCAGGGTTCTTTCACAAAGTTTTCCCCAGTAGAGTCACCAATTTCTGTTGGTGATTTTCCTAGACTGGATGTTTATTCCCAGTTATCCCTACAAGGTAGCCATCATTGATCAACAGGATTCCCAGGCCAAGGGCCAACAGTATAGGAGATAAACTCTATAAATATCTCCTCTTCTTCTTTAGGCTTTGCAGAACCAAGGGGGGTATTCCCTATTCAACATCTATGAAATGTATCTATGTACTAGCTAGGATGTTGACACAAAGCAGATAAATCCTCTCTTATGAAGACCAAAACTGTGAGATAAGTGCAAAGGGGCTAGCTTTGGGCCTATATTCAGTTGTAGATAGAGGATTTCAAATCCCAAACTAATCCTAAAGTCCTAAAGGTTTGAATTTAAAGTTTGAGTTTCATTTTATGTTTGGATGCAAAACTAGGACTTTGGTTGTGACCTCAATACAGGACTAGATCGGTGCCTATCTAGGGCTCGGAGTCAATAGACATACGTATGTGAATGGCCAACGTGAACATACACCAAAGACTGGATATCAAGGGGATTTCTAATAGCTACCTTACAGATACTTCCCAACAATTAGGTACTTAATCATTCATACTTAATGATATCCCTACTGCAACACATTTTCTCAATGATTAACCAAAAACATTTAATTTGTTCCTTGAACAAAAGTAGGAGATTAAACATTCAATATAGAGAACTATATTCCTGAACCTTAACAACCCTTAGTTATCTTGATTCAAAAGAAACTATGCCCACAACTTGGAGACAAATGATTAAACACATGCACAGAGCATTTCTCATATAAAACAACATGAAACCAGTGAAGTCATGCATGAAACATACAACATGAGACTCATAAACTTACAAGACAAAAAGAACAGGGCCACCAATGAAGTTGTATTGTGTCACAGCACCAAAAAATTGTCCAGTTTTCAACAACCACAAAAGAGTAACACAGTTTGGCTTTTATACCAGGACTGTTTACTCCATGAATTAATTACAAGGGAAGCCCAAAATTTCTCGTCAGATACAGAGCACCAGAAATGGTGCTCAAAATAATAAATGCAGCAAGAGACAAAACATGGAGAGGCAAGAGAAGGACGGGGAGCAGTTGAGCTCGAGCCCTGTGCCACCGCTGGAAGACTTTCATCATAGACCTGGTACTTGGTTGTTTGACCATCGGCCCATGCCTATTTGCAATCCTATTATTAATGGCTCAACCACCCACGGGATGCAACAGCAGATGCACCTTAGAGGTTCTCCCGCTCAAAAATGAGTGCACACGCTCATAAAAAAAAATGTCGCTGCAGGTTCAAAACAAGGCTGTCGATCCATGCCTATCGCTGAAATCCACGGCACAAAACCGCATTGACCAGTTGTCAGCCAATGAAAACGTGCCACATAGGCACCCCATGATTCTATCGCTGGCTTCTCGCTTCTTCATTTTGCCATTTTCGCCCTTGTATATGCAAAAACATATGCATATACAAATGCCACTGTTCGCCTTTCAAAATCCCTGTATATGCAAAATGCATATACATGCAACAGTTTAATATACAAGGCGGACCCTAGTCAATTATAGAGCAAATTGGAATTTTCAATCGGGTCCACCCTGCACCACCTTTCCTAGTATATCTTCCTTGTATATGTGCATATACATACACTTTATACATACAAGGCACAGATTTCAAAATTTATAAAGCATTTTGAAGTTGCTTTGAAATTCAGCTTGTATCTAGCCTTTGTATCTTCACAATGTATATCGGCACATATACAAGCACCCAAATATACAAGCAATGGACCCCAAATTTTATATACTGCAATTGATTTATCCCTCGGGTCTGAAATGTATGTCTTCTTTTGTATATTGGCTTGTATGTGCAAACATACAAATCCCCTAACATACAAGCAAGGAATCTAGGATATGCGATATAGATTCTCTCTTGTATGTCACCAATGTATGTCAAACATACATTCAACCTTGTATCTGCTTCACTTGTATGCTAAATATACAAACCTTTTTGTATATGCCCGCGGGCCCTACCACATGTATCTCCCGCTGCTTTGTATGTTGTCAAATATACAAGGCCCCTTGTATCTTTTCATTATATGTGCTGGCGATGAACCTTTACACTGTAGCAGATATATATCGGGCCTCTTTGTATATTTCATTGTATAAACCCAATGTATGTTCAGACATACATTCATTTTTGTATCCTTTTCTTGTATATAGCCATTGTATTTTAAAACATACAAGACCGATATACAAGCAGACCTAATATACAAGCAGCGAATTTTCCCAGGAATCTGCGGAAGATTCCCCCTTTGTTCATGCAGCTAATATGTATTTGGAAATGCATACAACTAAATTTCCTTATCCTTTTTGGAAGCTGATGGAGATTTCACACGCCCGCCAACAAACATTTTGCACTTGCACATACAAGACTCAATATTTTTCTCAGGTGCAATAGGAAGAAGTGGTAAAACACAAGGTTTGAAAGAGAAAACCTACAAACACTCAAGCCTAAAACCCTAGACATAAATGAGTACTAGCAGGTTATATAGCGTTTTATGATTCGCTATTTGTTAGGGGCGTTGAGACCCCTAACATTCCAAGTATATACTCTCATGGTGTCGTGGGAAGGCCCTTCCCCTTCCCTGCATTAAATAGTGTGGTGATCTTAGTCTGATCTATTGCCTCGCCTGCTTTCTCTCTTAGTACTAGTAGTGATTTTTTGCCCCTTTTTTATTACTTTTGGCACAATCTGGGGTTTCTTTACTAAAATCGGTTATGGCGATTCCCAACCGTGGGTCTGCTTCCTCCACCTCTCTGTCTCCCTGCTCTTTTGGGACCTCTTTACCATTCTCCTGTCTTGACTCCAGTTCTTCCAGTTCCATGATCTTGGTGATAAGTTTTTCCTTTTCTTTGTTTGCCTCTTCAATTACTACTTCCTCTATTGCCTTGTCTAGGATCTCATTGCATATCTCCTCTAGGTCCCAATGACTGACCTTATCTATGGGTTTCTTATGATTCCCATTCTCTTTATGTTTTTCGTCTATTTCATAAGTGTTTGGGACCTATTCTGGTGTTTCTAAAACCTCTGGATCTATATGTTGCAAGTATGAGGTGAGCCATTGTTGTCATTGATGTCAACATACTCACACTGCATTGACAAGAAGGATTTGATGAGCTTTGTGCTGAGGATATTGAGAAAATTAGCCTCAGTCAGGAACAGTGAAGAACAGTGATGAGAAGAAGGTAAATATACTGTATAGGATGAGAACCGGAGGATGCGGATTAAAGGGTTAGTAGATATGAGTCTTAAGATGCTACAGTTAAGATTTCAGAGGTCCGCATGAAGATCTGAAGGAGTTATGGCTGCCGGTATAGAACCGGGTCCGGCAAGTATCCGGAGGTGACAGAGGATCACAAAAAGGTCCGGTGAGGTCCGGAATTGTATTATCATAATCTGCGGATTGGAAGGAGTGTTTTATATGTCCTTGTGATGTTTCATCCTGATTTGTGTGTAATTTAGAGGTCCGGATGTACCTCCTGCATTATGACAGTGGCGACAGACTGTGTTCTTGAAGTTCCGGATGAGGAAGACAAGAGATCCCAGTAAGCAGAGAAAGTGCGGATGTATCCGGACATTCAGATAGACTTGTGAAGGTTCTTGAATCATGTTTAGGTTGTGTTGTTGGTCCGCATTGATGGTAGAGCCCGGAATTGAAGTTACTCTTCCGGATGAAGTTATTGCTCTGTTTAGCCGACCGGATGAGTTGTTCATCCTGCGAATGTTCTTGTGATAGCCGACCGGATGTGTTATTCATCTTGCGGATACTCCTATGGTTGTTTGCCGACTTAGATGCTTGTTCCTAAGTCGATGTCTTGTATAAATAATGATTTGTGAATTCATTTCAGTGAAGAAGTATGGGGATGAGTAAGGTGTAGCGAAGAAAGGTGCGAAAGGCAGAGCAGAGATTGTTGGGCTTAATTGGAACTGATCCGGACATGGTAGAGATGTCATTCTCCAGTTCAAGACTGTGATTTTTATCACTCTGTAGACAGTGTGTCTCCTTGTAGGCAGTGGGCCTCTTTGTGAGCAGTGTGCTCGGGCAGTAAGCCCTTATTGGCATGTGCCATTCATTTTTCCTTATTCTTCTAACAGAGAATAATTCTTGGGTTAATCACCCCGTGGTTTTTCCCTTAACCGGGTTTTCCACGTCAAAATCTTGGTGTTCAATGTGTTGATGCTTATCTGCTCTTGTGTTTATGTATTGTGCTTCCATGAATGATTATTTGATATGCTGCTAACTAACAACAGAGAATTAAGTGTTTGAAAGAGAACAAGTTCTATACAACTGATTCACCCCCCCCCTCTCAGTTGTATGCCCTAGATCCAACACTATACTTCCTCCCCCTGCTTGGGGGTTATTATTATTAATCTCTTCTACGGGAACTTCCCCCTCCTCAAGCTCCATCCTGACCTTGCCTATCTAGGGTTCATAACTCTTCTTTGTAGTCTCAGCTGCTACTGGTGTTCCTTTATCTAATATTCCATGTGTGAGGTTCATATTCTATATAGTAAGTTCATGACTCTGCCTCTGTGTATTCCTTTTGGAGTTTTGAAAGGGTTTGGAGTTTTGAAAGGGTTTGGGCATTTTCTGGGCTGAGCTATTACCATACTTGGGTTCTGATTTTGTCCATTTAACTCTCTTCTACCACTATGGTGTTGTTTGAGGGAAGGAAGACTAGACCTTTGGTATTCCACTATATATCTGCCTTTGTTTTCATTGAATCTGATGTTTACCTCTGCTGACTGAGGTTTGGGATTATTATTATTAGTATGTGTTTTTGGTATACTGTTGAAACAATTCCTGCGGGGAGGATCCTTATGAAATACTGGCTTAATACAATAATTGGCCCAGTTCATTTTAATTTCAAGAGGTTCGAGGGTTTCCATACCTATATCCAATTTTACTAACAAGAGAACATTAGAATTGGATAAGAAATCCTTTTCTATTCCCATGAACTCTCCCAGGTGATTCCCTATCTCCCTTAAGATTTTACTATGGATAAGCTTGACCAGGAGATTTGGTAACTTGACCCATCTAGCTACTTTAAGTTTCAGTTTACTGGGGTTAAAATTAGGTAGCCAGTCTAGGTACTCAAAATTATGCCCTTTGTAAAACAAGCTTCTGCTATTTAAGATTTCTTTTTTTAGGTTTGTAATTTTGCAGACAATGAATATGAAATCTTCAGAAGTGATAGTGATACTTACCTGGTCTTTATAGAGGGTTTGGACCCACTCCGCAATTTCCTTCGCAGGTTTCCCTATCCCACACCATCAGATATAGAAACCGTGGGTTCTACAATGAATCCCCAAACCATTTGTGTAGATGTTTCTGATATCTATTGATACTTTCTTTTTCATGGCCTTCGATTTTTGATGATGCATTGAATTCATTTGTGGCCTCGACCAAGGGGTTCTAGGGTTTGCCTATTCTCAGATTGTTACCTAGTCTTTGCCTTTCCAAAGAGTGTTAGATGTCGAATTACCAAATTTATGGTTTTTAGGGATTTGCCATTGGTGGGGTACCCTGAAATTTGACATGCTACCTGTATAGGAATTTTCCTTCACATGAATGATCCTAGGGGCCAGTTTTGAAAAACCCTCTGCATATCCTTGTCTTGGATAGGAAGGGTAGGAGACAACAGGGGGTTGTCAAGCACTGCAACTTCTTTCTCATCCTAGAGTGGTGCGATTTTCTCCAGTTGCAAATGTTGGGGTTGCTGAGGTAATTGGGAAAGCCCACATTCCTGCCAACCTGGCGTGAGCTGTTACTCTTGATGTTACCTCTGCCCTAACTCCCCTTTGCGGCCTCCTACTCTTCACAATTTGCCAGCCATGTTCTTCCTGATGAAGCGAAGGGAGAGCCCTGCCCCCATAGAAAACCTTCTCCTTCCCCTGTGTAAGGCTGCATGGGTGCTCTATCCTAATTTCATTTTTGGCATTCTTAATAACAATGCTTTGTCGCTGATTGCCTGCTTTTTTTCACATTTTGTCGCTTTGATTTTTAGAATTCATAATTTATTTATTTATTGATAGAGGAATGTGAAGATGAAATAAATATTTAAAATATTTATTTAAGTAGAGTCATGTCATTTTTAGGTGTATACAAGTCACATAGGCCCAATCCCCTTAGCCTCGCCATCGTCTCTGTTTGGGGATGAGTTCCCGATGTCGTGTTTTACCTCAGACACCATCCGGTTGTCATATGATTACTCTATCCTTCAGTGAGTCGAATCAGTCTGGGTTTGGTGTTTGAATTAGTTCTTTGTTAGTTGCCTTCATGTATTTTGTACATTTATTATTATTTTGTGTCATTGTGTTAGTTGTTGGGCCACGGTGGTTGTCTTCCGTGTGAGTTACTTGAGTTTGGGCAGCTTGTTCTTTTAGCAACTAGGTTGCAGCCCTTTTTGGGGCGTTAGGGTTTTGGAAAGAGGTGGTTGACCCCCATAAAGAGATCCATATAAGACCAAAAAAAAGAATGTCTTACATATAATAGTGATGGATGTGGTTTTCTATAGAGAAGGCGACGATTTTTATTGTGAAGTATGTGATTTAAATGGATAAGTGTGCTAGTGATTATATTCATATAAGGCTGCAATTAATATGATAGAGGTGTGATTTGTTTATTTAGGAAGTGTTGCATTTCTCAGAGGGATCTCTCTAGTAAAAGACACATACACTTGTTTGAAAAAAAAAAAAAACTAACCCCAATCATTGTTTGGGGGAGAGGGAGAGAGCTTGGTGTTTGACTGGTCGCCCTAGAAATGGGCATGGAGTTATGCCTGCAAGCAGGGGACCTGTGAATGGCCATTCTTTCAGATCACGTTCTTGGTCTATGCCTCCACGGGTTACATACATGTCGACCAAAGCATTTCCAACTAATATTGCTAACAAAATCCTCCTGCCGTTATATTTTGATGGATGTCCATACCCTATTCCAAAGCCCCAATTTGGCATTGATGTAGAGCACACAGTGGAAGCAATTCAAAACATATACTTTCTTTTATGATCAGCAAGACCATATGCCATCGGCTAACCAAATACCTTTCGCACCAAAGTCCTTCCTCATACCGATGTGTCTCCGACACCACTATCACTATGACTTCTTCCATTGGCGTAACTTAGAACCATTCCACCGACCTATATCTCTTTCCGATAAGCTTAATACCAAGCTTTGCCTTCGGTGAGACTCCTTGCATCTAACACAATGTATATACGCAATATACATTCAAAACATACAACCTGAATATGCATTCGGTGGGACCGACCATTGACCTAATGTAATGTATATCCTCAATATACATTCGTAAGATACATTTGAAAACATGCATTCAGAATATGTATTCAGTGAAACCGACCGTTGACTTTCCTTGTATCATATGAAATGCACTTTCACCACATGCAGTCACAACATGCACTTGCGAGATACACACGAATATTCAATTGTGAGATACACATGAAATGACCCCGACATACATTAGCAATATACACACAGAATGTATACCCGGTGAAACAACACAAATCTTGACTAATCTGAACCTCTGCAAACCTTGTATCTTCTTAGATCTGTTTCTTCGACGATCTCACAGACCTTTCACCCTGTCAACCTAGCACATGATGGTGCTAGGGTCTATCTGCACCTGGTACACGATCTTGCAAACATGAAATCAAACAAAACAGAAAAACACAAAATCAACTGTACAGCCATTCCACCAATTTTGAAGAAATCTAACCAGTGGAATGGATTAACGATCCATCTTGGCCACAAAATAGAAAATCGATTGCATAGAGAGAACCTATAGAAATCAAAAGATAGAAAGATGCTCAACATAGAACTTTATTATGCCTTTCAGAAAATGTACAAATACAGATGCTCTGTTTACAATTGCAAATCACTCTAATCAAATTTGAACTCAACTACAACTGATTACAACTAATTACATTTGATCTGCTCTGGGGTATTTATCTACTCGCCTTGAGTAGTACTGACTTGACTCCAAGCAGCTGGGAGACTAATCCAAGTAGCTGGGAGATCTAACAACCTCCAACTACCTAACAACCTTCAGGATTACAGATCGACAAGTGTCCTTGGGACTTACAACATAAACCTAGATACAAACTCAAATAACATGCATTGGTCAAACAGACCTTATTACATAAATGGTCTTATAGGACCTTATTGAAAACAACAAAATGAACATCAAATAGTTGAATGCCTCACGGAGGCCACCTTGTGTTAGGTGCTCCTACACCATACACCCCACCTTGAAAAGAACTCATGCCACACGAGTTAAGTCTTTGTTTTGCTCTACCTGTATCCTCTGCTATCTCCTATCTACCCCATGATCTCTCGATTGCAACCTACTTCCATGGAATCAAAGACTCATGCCCAGCTTTGTATGCTCTACTCATACCTTGCCATGAGTAACTGCTTGCCACCAGACCTACCCTTTGCTTGCCATTCTTTCTTACTGTCATTGTTGTTTGAACACCTACATGCAAAACCTTGTTTGATGCTTCTTGTACTGTTGTTATGGTAGGATATATTTGCCTTTCAATTTTTTTCTGGTTCTAGAGGACAAATAATTGTCCCTACTATGATAGCATCCTTGTCTTTCCAATCAACTTGTGGTTGCTTGCAGACTTGCTCTTTGACCTTCTTCTGATCCATTTCAAACATCACCATCTGAGCTCCATCAGTCAAAACTGAAATCACCTTCAAAATGTGATCCATAACAACCCCACTCCCTGATGTATCCTCAACTTTCTTTGTCTTCTTCATTGAGCTTCAGAAACTCTTTCTTACCCACCAAAATGACCTTGGCTGCCTTCTTTGCTTCAACATCCTCCTACAATGGTGTCATCACAAAAGTCCTCCCATCCTTCTTGATGGTGTAGGTGTTAACATGTCCATCATACAATGCTCTCCTATCAAATTGCCATGGCCTACCTAAAAGTAGGTGACAACATTCCATGGGCAAAATATTACATAAAACCCTATCCTAATATTCCCCAATCTAAAAATCAACATATGCTTGTCCAGATACCAAAAGTGATTGATTATCACTTACCCAAGATGCTTTGTAAGGAGTTGGATGAGGAATCATGTCCAGTTTCAACTTATCCACCATTTCTTGAGATACCATATTATCTGTTGAACCAGAATCTATTACTACCTTGCATATTTTACCTTTGCTTTTGCAATTGGTCCTAAAAAGTGCTCTCCTTTGTATCATGTCCTTAGATGTCTTTAAGAGTGTTCTCCTTAGCATCAATGCTTCTCCATCTAGAACTGGGGCTGCTTTCCCAATTGGAGAGTTAACACTTTTATCTACCTCCTCTTCTTGCACATATTGAATCCTCTTTTCATTCCTCCTTTCATTATCACCAGATGTAGAACTCTGTTTCATTGGGCACTTGTATGTTGTATGGCCAATCTCATTGCAATGATAACATCTCCCAGTGAAAACATTAGAACCTCTGCCTCCACCTTTTGTGCCTCTAAATCCCCCTCTAAAATTAGAAACTTGGCCCTTACCTCTGCTTGTGTCTCCTTGGTCTTCTTTGGACTGATTTTTGTCTTCAAATCTGTCCCTATTTCTGCCACTTCTTCCTTTGTTCTGTTGTTCTCCCTTTCTTTTCTGCTTCTTTTCTACTCTCAACACCACCTGGAAACATTTGTCCACAGTTTCTGGTGTCAAGATGGTAATCTCATCTTGTATACTATACTTCAGGCCATTAATATACCTGGCAACTCTTCCTTTCTCATCCTCGGCATGTCCACACCTTAGGGATAATTCATGAAATTCCTCTATATAGGTGGATACATCCATATCCTTCTGTCTAAGATTCTGCATTTTCCTGTATATCTATACCTCATAATCCGCTGGTAGGAACTGAGCCTTGATCCTATCTACCATTCGACTCCAAGATGAGATCATGCTCTTGCCACTCTTCACCCTTTCTCCCTGGGTGTAGTTCCACCATGTGAGTGCAGCACCTTTCAATTTCGTCTTTGCAAACTTGACTCTCCTATTCTCCGGTACCTCCTTGTACTCGAAGTAATTGTTCAAAGCCTCGATCCATTCGATGACTTCTTCTACGTCCATCTTTCTGCTGAACATCAGAATCTCCATTCTTGCCTCAGATGACTCCTTACCAAGTGATTTTATGGCCTCCAGAAATTATTTCTGATCTGCAGATATATCTATCTGTGCTGGGGTTGTTTCCTCTTCCCCATCTTCTTCTTCTCCATCAAACTCCTCATCTAATTTCTTGCATTTTCCCAAGGTCTTCAACTCATCCTAGAGTGCTTCCTTGACTCCAGTCTTTATCATCTCCTCCATCTCCTTGAATTTCTTGACCACTTCGATGGTCATTCCCTTTGGAGGCATATCGCTAGCCCTTCTTCACTTTCTTTGTCTGACATAAACATTCATAGACAATGCCAACACTTTTGCAGACCCTTCGCTAGCTCTAATACCAAAATGATGCAGAGCACACAGTGGAAGCAATTCAAAACATATACTTTCTTTTATGATCAGCAAGACCATATGCCATCGGCTAACCAAATACCTTTCGCACCGAAGTCCTTCCTCATACCGATGTGTCTCTGACACCATGATCACTATGACTTCTTCCGTTAGCGTAACTTAGAACCATTCCACCAACCTATATCTCTTTCCGATAAGCTTAATATCAAGCTTTGCCTTCGACGAGACTCCTTGCATCTAACATAATGTATATGTGCAATATACATTCAAAACATACAACCCAAATATGCATTCGGTGGGACTGACCATTGACCTAATGCAATGTATATCTTCAATATACATTCGTAAGATACATTTGAAAACATGCATTCAGAATATGCATTGAGTGAAGCCGACCGTTGACTTTCCTTGTATCATATGAAATGCACTTTCACCACATGCAGCCGCAACATGCACTTGCGAGATACACATGAACATTCAACTACGAGATACACATGAAATGACCCTGACATACATTAGAGATATACACACAGAATGTATACCTAGCGAAACAACACAAATCTTCACCGATTTGAACCTCTACAAACCCTATATCTTCTTAGATCCGTTTCTTCAACGATCTTACTAACCTTTCACCCTATCAACCTAGCACATGATGGTGCTAGGGTCTATTTGCACCCAGTATGCGATCCTGCAAACACGAAATCAAACAAAACACAAAAACACAAAACGAACTATACAGCCATTCCACCGATTTTGAAGAAATCTAACCGGTGGAATGGATTAATGATCCATCTTGGCCACAAAATAGCAAATCGATTGCACAGAGAGAACCTACAGAAATTGAAAGATAGAAAGATGCTCAACATAGAACTTTATTATGCCTTTCAGAAAATGTACAAACACAGATGCTCTGTTTACAATTGCAAATCACTCTGATCAGATCTGAACTCAACTACAACTGATTACAACTGATTACATTCGATCTGCTCTGGGGTATTTATCTACTCGCCTTGAGTAGTACTGACTTGACTCCAAGCAGCTGGGAGACTAATCCAAGGGGTTGGGAGATCTAACAACCTCCAACTGCCTAACAACCTTTAGGATTACAGATCAACAAGTGTCCTTGGGACTTACAACATAAACCTAGATACAAACTAAAATAACATGCATTGGTCAAATAGACCTTATTACATAAATGGTCTTATAGGACCTTATTGAAAACAACAAAATGAACATCAAACAGTTGAATGCCTCACGGAGGCCACCCTATGTTAGGTGCTCCTGCACCAGGCATAGGCAGTGAGGATGTTGGCTACGGTTGTGGAACGTGGCTTCACATCTGCTAGTTGCATTGCTTAAAAAGTTTCTAACTCCTTTTCAACAAATTTGTTTTGTGCATAACCTGCAATCTTTGCAATCCATGAGAAACATCTCTTTGAGGCATTCTATCAAATAGTTTCTAAAGTCTCTGCAACAAATCCATTTGGTGCATATCCTACAATCAATGCAGCTCATGAGATGACATCGCCCTAATAAACGTAACCACCAATATGAGCAGATCAAGTTGCAAGATTTGAGAGGATGTGAAGGGGAGTGCGATTCAAAGAGTTATTTGCATCAGTTCCTTGTTTTTCCAGCATAATAAAACTAAGATATGCTTGCTACAAGCTTATTAACCACACAAAAACTAAACTCTGTCTGCTGCAATTTTTATTAACCAGAGACAAACTAAAACCCCCATTACTGTGTTTCTTTTAAAAAAAGAGACATGCCAAAATCTATTTCAATGCAAGATATTTACATTGCCTCTTTCCTTGAAATGATTTATATTATGCAGAACTATTTTCTTAATTCATTAGATATAAAGGGTTTTCCAAGAAAGATCGTGAGGTTTCTAATTTATGATTTTAAGGTAAAATAAGGGTTTAATCTTATAGACAATATAATGAGTGCAACCACAAAAAATTGGGAACCCTTTTGTTGTACGATGCCTTCTCTGAAAGGACTTTCATTGCAACTCTTCTTATGATAATTGAGTGCCCTGTTGTTTTGGTCATTACTATCATTTTCTGCTAAATCACTAGCCTTGTGGAAACCGTCGCCCTTAAGTCAAAGAATGTTATGGTACTAAAATAACTTAGGAACATTGATCTATGTTTGTGAATGGAAATCTGGTCACATAATTTCTAATTAAGAAAATCTATCATGCAACACCAGGATCTAAGGGAACTACTGTAGGAGAAAAAAATTAAGATCTCCTTTTTGTAAGTCTTTGATTTTACTTCTTTTTGGTTATGTTAAATATGGTAGACATTATGCAAAATTCAAGTTGTGAGAATACCATTTTTCGTGCCTTTTCTTATAATATCCATGCATTCCTTTGTGAAAATTGGGGTCACTAGAGTTATTACACAACTGACCTAACTGACAAAGGGTTTTTTTGAATAAAAGTACACCGTCATTGAAATCTTTTTTCTTGTAGATCACATTTTGCAATTTTGTATTTTATATTTAAAAACATATTGTGTTTATGTTGAGTTAGAAGTGGTGTCCTTGGGACACATCCCCTACCCTCTGTGGCTATTCCAAATACTTTGGGGATGCACATGGGACACTCACCGTGTCACCTATTTTTTATTGGATTGTTTTTAATTGAGCTTTACATGCCCATTTGGTTAAATGGGATGAGCTTAGGTCTAGAATATTGAGTCCTCATGCATGGCCTTGAGCGCTTGTAAAGGATAGGGATGCATATGAGAAGGTCAATATGTCTACGGGGCGTTGATTCAGGCATGATTAAGTCTCCTCGTCTGCATGAGAGGTGCACTTGATTCCATGCGGTGCCATCCCTTCGTGCACGCATGTTGACACTCCGATCTGCACCCTAGTGTCTTGTACCTTTGTAGTCGTGAGTAGCACTTAACATTATATTTGATGAGCATCTCTATGTTATGACTTTGGCTTTATGCATTATTTTTCATGTCTCCTCCGTGATTGATGTGAGTGTTGGCCATCATGTATACCCTTACTTCGTTACTTCTGTTTGGGCCTTGTGACTACCTCTAACCACGGTGGGATGGTCTCTTATGAGTCCACATGATTGGGAGGCGTTGCCACTGCCATTGGAGACTGGTGAACAGGTTATTGGAGCACCAGTTGGAGATGTCCTCTCTCTCCATTACTTTATCAGTTGATGTACTCATTTAATTATTGTATCATATTCATGCTTATGCCATTGTTCTTGTATATTCTTTTATGTAGTTGTACTCTTTTGAAAGAATAGATGGAATCATGTAATTTAATGAGAAGAAATGAGATGTTGTTTTATATTTGGCTTACAGTTGTCCGATGTTGGTATTGGACCCGCTTGTTCTATGATGATCATTATGGATTTATGTTTTTAAGTAGAAATGGGTATTAGGAACATTTGATTTGGTGTTTAAAATGAACTTAGTTTTAACAATGTTTCCTCTTGAGAGTGAATTAGTCCTCTCCTTTGGGTCATACATTCGGCCATACTTGGCCATGAATGTTGTCGACATATCGAATCGGCAACCGTATCATGTGTATGTTATCTATTTATATCAAAAAAATTATCTTGTCCTATTTTGGCCCTTTACCTTCAGGGTTGCGGGGCGGGATGTTACATAATATGTTATTGTTTCATGGTTTTAGGTTATGGCAAGCTAAAATACAGTAGGAGCTACATGAAATACATCTAATCCCACCTGAAATACAGCTGCTTAAAACACTATTTCAAATTGCTATCCTTGTATTTTGTCTAGTGCTTTTGTTTGCTATCTATGGATGGGTTTACAAAAAAATTATTTTGTTTTGGGTTTCGTTTTGGGCAGTTAATCTTTTATTGTCCCAGGGTTTTAGGTTACGACAGGTTGTACGGCGGATGGACTCTAACTCTAACTATTTTATAATCCTCATTAATTATTTGAAACTTACTAAAAAATGACTAATCATCAACTTTCTAATCTAATTGCAAGTAAAGCTAGAAAAATATTTAGAAAAAACAATTAGGAAAATCTCGAAAAAAACATTAAAGCCTCATTTTGAGGCCCTAGATGATCTGATGAGGTCCCAAAAATGTGTCAAAATAGCGACCTATCGAATTTACCAATTCAATGGGAAAAACAATAAACTCTTCAAGATGCATTTGCCCACCAAATTCCAGCTCCAACAGACCTCTGGGTCAAAAGTTATGACCTCCGGAAGTCCCTACATCTCTATTTATGGATGGGTTTACAAAAATTCTATTTTGTTTTGGGTTTCATTTTGGGCAATTAATCTATTACTGTCCTAGGGTTTTAGGTTACGGTAGGTTGTAAGGTGGATGGCTGAAATGCTACGGCGGAGTCCTAACTAAAAGGTGACTGTCTAAAATACAGTGGCTTCCCAAAATACAACAGCGCGCTGAAATACCACCTAAGCCTAAAATGTTCTAAAGCAAGAAGAATATAAACCTTGATTTTTACAAATATAATACCATACCATTATGTCCCACTCTTCAATCTGGACCTGACAATCACATTGTAGGCTCCTTACTATTTATATTTTCAAATATAAGTTTATTTTAAGTTTTAATACTTTTAGGTAATTTTTGCATTTGAAAAAGAAAATATATATGAATCAATAAATACTAGCATATTTATATTTAAAATATATATTTAAAGTACGCAAAGAGATATCCCAATTATATGGGATAAATTGATTTAAAATAGGTACCTGAAAACCTACTTTAAATATATTTTTAAAATATAAATATGCAAGCTTAATCATAATCATAACATTAAAAAAATACTAATTAAATTTGTAGCCATAACCCTCCAATTATTCTATAATTATATTATATATAATAATATATAATATAATATAATTATATATTATATTATATTATATTATAAACCTTAACTATTTTATAATCCTCATTAATAATAATAATTTTTTTTTTTTTTTTTTTTTTAATAAATCGAGAGTTCAAAAGAGTACATCAAAAAGGAGGGAGGCAGAGCCTCAACCAGCTAGAAGGAGATCAGCAATGAAGGAGAACCACCAAAGAGAAGAACTATCCGAGAAACATATACAGCCGAGAAGCAACAGAGTACAAGAGAACCAGAAGAGCAACCAAAAAAAAGGAATAGTCCTACGGGTAAACATCTTCAAATTTGTTGACCCAGGATGTCCAACCAAGGGGTCCCTCCATCCAGATAGCCTTTTTCTGTTCCAGCCGTTGATGAAAGACCTGAAGGTTATCAACAGAGGGGTTTTTGCTGTTTTGGATCTCCTGTATGAGCTTGGCAAGGGCTTCATCAAACGCCATCTAGTTGTCCAGCACACTAGCTAACTCATAACCATTCTGCATCTCATATATAAACATTGTAGCCCGGCCATCACGCAAAAATCTGAGCAACTTCCTTTTTTCCAGGTTGAGCACACAGCAGACCTGTGAGGCAATTTTAAAATAAATGAGATTTCTATGAAATCCAGTAAGAGATCTGGTAAAACCTTGGAACTTAGAATCATTTCTAAATTTCCATATATGCCAAAGGATGAAAGATGAGAGAACCTGCCAAAATAAGTTAGTATCTTTTCTAAGGCCATCAATAAAACCAGTAATAATATCCAAAGTATAAACATAGCGAGTGATGCAAATACCAAACATGAGCCAAACTTCACGGGCAAAGGAACAGTCGAAAAATATATGTCTCATAGTTTCAGGGACTCTATAGATAGAACAAATATCAAGGGTGGCATGCTGGTTTCTAATGGGCAGCCTGTCCAGCAGGAGCAACCATTTAAAGCATTGAATTTTAGGAGGAATAGGAGCTTTCCAAAGCTTATCAAACATTTTATGCCAATCAGAGGAGGAAAAGGAAGAGTACCAAATGACATTAAGATGTTGAGAAACAAAGGTATCATGGTTAAGAAATCGGTATATATCTTTAGCTTTGATAGAAGAGAGGTGAGTACCATTCTGCCACCTAAAAGAGAGAAATCGGTGAGAATCCAAATCAGTATTACGGGGGAGATTAAGGTGAGAACAAGCCATTTTGATGAGGTTATACGTTCGCTTATGAGAAGCAGGGATATCAAATTGATTAGCAAGGTCTTCCCAACTGATGAGCTGATTGTGTTCAAGGATATCCATGATATACTTAATACCCTTGTTGGCCCAAAGTTTAGCTGAACAGCCTTTAGTCAAAGCAAGGGGTTTACCTTGATGGAGAAGATTCCACCATATTGATCTCTCACCTTGAAGAGTATAATGATAATCAAAGGCTGAGTTAACAATATAGTGACGAATGTTCTCCCATGCTTTCCATAAGGAACGGAAAACCCAAGTTCCCTTCACAGATATGGGGAAATTGCCAAAAACCAAATCACTGAAGGGGAGATGTTTCCAAGATTTAGCAGTTTTAGGCACTCCATTCTGAATGTTATTTCTGACAAGAACTTTCCAGGGCTCGTCACCAACAAGGGATTGAAGGATCCATTTAGAAGCAAGAGCCATTCCTTAAAGTTTGAGATCTTTAAGACCAAGCCCTCCGAGACTTTTCTCAAGATGGCACCAGTCCCATTTAACAGAATGGGCTTTCCTAGAACCGTTGCCATCTGACCAAAGAAAGTGCCTGATGGCTTTCTGAATTTCCAAGATCTAATAGTTGCTAAACATCTAGACAGAAGAGTAATATATACTATAGGAGGAGAGAATCTTTTGGCAAACCTGGACTCTTCCAGCAAGGGATAATAGTTTATGATTCCATTTATTAAGTTTTCTAAAAATCTTGTCTTTTATCCATAACCACATATCTTTGAGGGAAGGCTTGACAGAAAAGGGGCTACCAAGATACCTGACAATCTGGTTAGGTCCTCCCCAGGAATAACCAAATTGGCAAAGCCAGTCCGGAGGATGATCACTCCATCCCAGCATAATGGATTTGGAGCTAGAAATACGAGCTCCAGAAGCCTTACCAAACATATCAAGTTTATTACAAAGGCAGATTAGGTTCTCAAAACTGAGCTCAAGAAAGAGAGAAGTGTCATCGGCAAATTGAATATTGAGGAGCTCGGAATCATTAGGAAGAGTAATACCACGCACCTTAGGGGAGATGGTGTCATCTTTAAGGATATAATGAAGAGCATCGGAAGCAATGACAAAAAGAGCAGGAGCAAGAGGGCAACCCTGACGAATAGACCGAGACAAAGGAATGGGATTGGATAGGGATCCATTGACATCAATCATGGCAAAAGCATCTTTTAAAAGAATTTGAATATACTTGCAAAAGAAATCAGGGAATCCAAAGGCTTTTAGCATCATCAAGATGAAGTCCCACTCAATTCTGTCGTAGGCTTTTTCGAAGTCAAGGAGAAGCATAGCAGCCTCTTGATGAGAGGAATTGGCCCATTCCAAGGCCTCCCAACTGGAAATGAGGTTTTCCAAGATGAATCGCCCTTTAATGAAGCCAGTATGAGTGGAGCAGATAAACTTAGGAAGAATAGTTTCTAACCGGGAGGCCAACGCTTTCGCAAGAATTTTATAGGAGACGTTAAGTAAAGTGATAGGCCACCAATTTTTAATCAAAGTTCTGTCCCCCTCTTTAGGGATGAGCTTAATGATACCAGTGTTAATGACAGATCCAAGGGTGCCATGCGAGAAGGCCTCAAGATATAAATCATGGAGGTCTTTAGAAACCCATTCAACATTGGCTTTGTAGAATTTAGCAGGAATCCCATCGGGGCCCGGGGCTTTGTTATCCTTTAGCTTTTGGATGGCATCAACAATTTCTTGCTGGGAGACAGGGCTTTGGAGGGCAGAAATATCATCCTCCGAAAGAACCTTAGGGATAAGCTCAGAGCATCTAAGATGCATCATCCTTGAAGTGTCATTATCTTCTGAGGTAAACAAATTCTTATAAAAAGTTTCAAAGGCCAAAGAAATATCCTGGTCCGTAAGCAACTCTTTGTCATTATCAAAAATTCTATCAATCCTCTCTCTGCTTTGTTTCTCCTTAAGCAGATTAAAGAAATATTTAGTACCTTTGTCACCAAACTGAATCCAATGATTCCGGGCTCTGATGAAGGCCCCTTTGGCTTTAACATATTGATGTTTTCTGAGAGAATTCCAGGCCATGGACACTTGCTCAGCAAGGCTGATAGAGTCCGGTTGGGATTGGATATTATTTTCAGCCACAAAGAGCCGATTAGTCAGCACCTGCTCAATCCGTCTGTAGTCTTTGGCTTTCTTTTGCCCAAAGGTTTGAAAGATCTTGGTCCAAGAAGATATATTAAGAAGCCATTTATTGATGTGAGAGAGGGATTTATTTTGCAAATTTATGAGTCTGATCATCTTAATAGCAATGTTCACATCTTGATCCTCAAGTAGAGAAACATTAAGAATGAATTTATGGGGGGAGGTATAGGTCGGCAGGGTGAGGGTTCTGAAATTGATTTGAGCCATGATAGGATAATGATCAAATAAAGTGGCAGGAAGGGTAGTGACAGGAGATCCGCAATGATTTGGAGAAAAAGAGAAAAAATTGCAGTCAGCGTAGAATCTATCAAGCCTGGAGTAAATCTGGTTAGCCCCCTGTTGGAGGTTACACCAGGTGAACCACAGAGACCTATTCCCAGGTATATCTCCTTCAAGGGGATCGAAGAGATGAAAGTGATGCTTGAACTTGTCCCAATGTTGTTTTTCAGCAGGCCTCCACTCAAAAGGTGAGCCACCAACTTTGTCACCAGAGTTTTCAATCATGTTAAAATCTCCACCAAAGAACCAAGGGATGCTAGGAAGAGAAGTTAGCCAATCCCAAAAGTGGATTCTGTCATTATAGTCATTAGAGGCATATAGGGAACAAATCCCAAATTGAGAATTATTGATATTAAAAATCGCCCAGGCAGCGCGGTTGCAGGGGATATTCCAAAACTAGTGATAGAATTGGTCCATTTATGATTGATGAGGAGAGCAACACCGCCCTTGCCTTTGGTATGTTCAGTAACTATCTTAAAGGAATCTTTATAGATAAAGTTAAGGGCAGTATCAAGGTTAAAGCCAACCGTCTTAATTTCTTGCAACATCATGATATCAAATTTAGCATGAGAACTCATGAAATTTTTGACAATAGTCTTGCGATCAGGAGACTCGAGGCCTCTCACATTCCAAGAGACAACTTTCATTGAGAAGGTATTTTAGTGGAACTAGTAAGGGGATCAGAATCCCCACCTTTCTTCTTGTTCTTGGAACTGAGAGGTCGACCCTTTTTCTTTGAGCTGGCCTTAATCATGGCATCCTCATCTTCACTGATGTCATCAGAGACTAAGCTTGGGTCTTTCGTAAACAACTTAGAACCACCAGAGACCGGAGTAGGCTTGGCATGAATGACCTTAATAATCACATCATCATCAAGTTCGTTTAAGGAAGATGCAGGGGGGTTGGGTGGAATCCCATCTGGACTGGAATCTATGTGAGGTGAGGAAGGGTCAATGACAGGGCTAGAGTCCCTAATTTCCTCCATGGGTGAAGCATTATTATTTAAATCTATCGTGCCAAGAGGAGAGGGCAAGGGAGTATCAACAGAATGAGAAGTAGAGGAGCTGAGAACATCAAACCTGTTAGCAGTGGGCTGAAAAGCACGAATGCGGTCTAAAGCTAATTGTTGGGCATTTTTCCATTGTCGTTTGCGCTTCCCGACAGTTTGGAAATCATCAACGGCAGCCGGCTCAGGAGAGGAAAAGGTAATCGGGGTTAAAGCCAAAGTTTTGGAAGTCTGGTTAATGAATCCGGCAGATTCTGGGGTTTGGGTTTGGGTAAGAATAGGAGAGGAAGAAGGGGTAGCCATATTAGTGTTGTTGAAAATAGCCACCAAAGAGTTAGCAGGG
The DNA here is from genome assembly GCA_027924645.1 of Cunninghamia lanceolata. Lineage (NCBI taxonomy): Eukaryota > Viridiplantae > Streptophyta > Pinopsida > Cupressales > Cupressaceae > Cunninghamia > Cunninghamia lanceolata. Next base: position 7,164,450 of record BSBN01000402.1, read on the forward strand.
TAATCAACCACACCTGTGGTAGACTGGTTGTGGACTCCTTTATAGGCTGGGGCATGGTTTTGAGAAGTAGCAGAGGGTGAAGCAGGACCAGCCAAATTATAATCTCTGTGCATAGCCATCTTAGAGCTACTAGGGTTACCAAGGATAACCGAGGTAGACTAAAAATTAACTCCTTCAGAGAATTGGGTATGGCTTTGATTACCAGCAGAGGGTGAAGAAGAACCACCCTCATTATTGTCATTATGCATAACCATATTGGAATTAACAGGATTACCAATTGAGCCCACAGGAGAACCCGAACTGGGTAAAGACACAGTGGAATGAATAGTTTTAGAAGCAATTAGGGTTTCATTTGTAGCGGTTTTTTTTTTATTGGTAATGATGAGGCAATTTTTCCTTTGATGCCCTTCTTTTTTGCACAGAAAGCAAGTGTTTAGGCCACCTAAAACTTCAATAGGGTAGATAAAAACTTCACCGCCAATGTTAAGCTTTAGATTGGGGGGAATGTCAATACCCGGTTTAATAGAAATCAACATGCCGGCATCCATATTAGCAACCAGCCTAGCCGTTTCGTCTATACGGATGATTTTCCCAAAATTGTCCATCAAATGAGGCAAGAACTTCCAGAGGAACGGCGGAACTTCTTTCACAATAACCCATCTAGGGCAAGCTAAAGCAAGAATTTCTTCATTAATTGCATCCTGAGACCAAGCAAGGGCACGAAAGGATGTTTTCCCAACCGTCCAGTAGTGCCTTTTAAGGGCCTCAACCTGCGATTCATGATTACTAAAGAAGATGATAAACAACCCTCTTTGAATCTGTCGACAGAATGAGATTTTAAAACCTAACTTCAAATTCCATAGACTGTGAAACCAGTCGTCCATGAATTTACGGGGAGGGCATTTATCAATATCTACACAGGAAAAGAAAATAGCAGTAGAGCTTAACCGACATTTTTCGAGCGAGATCTCATGCAACATTTCATCATTGGGCATAATGCAAATATTTTCCAAGGGGTTACCAGACGTCTTACCTTCGGCTCCAGGTCTTTCACTCGGAGGGGTGTAAACAAAGCGTGCAGCAGAGGAGATGCCATTGCTGGGAGGGGCAACCATTTCAGCAAAAGATCTCCTCGGCAGATTTAGGGCTCCAGGGTCAGGCGGGAATTGCGGATTAACAGGCTCGGCATCCATGAAATTAATTTAACCAAACAACAATACGAAAACAGAGCAATAAAAGCATAATAAATGAAAAAACAGAGGAAGAGAGCGAGTACTCGGCGTGGAGGAGATATCTCTCCTCCACGTAATCTCCCAGTTGACGCGTTTGAAAAATATTGTCTCTGCTGTTTCGCTCGAAAGAAAAATAATAATATTTTATATTATAATAATAATATTATATATTAAAAAAAAAACTATGCACCCAAAAAAATCAAGATATCTCGTGCATACTATAAATATATTTTTTAATTATAAATATACGAGTTATAAATTAATAATAATATTATTAATATAATATTAATTATTATAAACTCTAACTATTTTATAATCCTCATTAATAATAATTTTTAATATTATACTAATAATATTATGATAATATTATACATTATTATATTATATAATATATATATATATATATAATATAATAATAGTATATATTATATAAAAATATATAATATATAATTATATATATATTTTTATTGGTTAATAAATAATTAATAATTATATAATTATATATTATATAATAGTACATATTAATAATAATATTATCAATCTAATATTAATTATTATAAACCCTAACTATTTTATAATCCTCATTATTAATAATAATATTTTTAATAACAATTAATATAATAAAATAGCAATTTGTATTTTAAAAAATATATCTATATATATTTTAGTATATTATATTATATTAGATATATTTTTTAACAGCAATAATAATAATATTATGATAATATTATATTATATATAATAATATATAATATAATAATATTATATATTATTATATTAAATATTATATAATATTATATTTTATATATTAATAATATTATTAATATAACATTAATTATTATAAACCCTAACTATTTAATAATCCTCATTCTTAATAATAATATTTTTTAAAAGCAATTAATAAAATAAAATAACAATTAATATTTATATATATATATTATATATTATATTATGTTATATTAGATAAATTATATATTATGATAATATTATATATTATTATATTATATATAATATAATTATATATTGTATAATATTAAATATTAATATTAATATATGTATAGGAGTTTCTAATCAGATTTAAACCTAGCAAGGATGGACAAGTTCGGTTTAAAAAGGGAGGGTTTGGATCAGGTGTACTTTACCTTCCTCAAGTCTATCTTTCTAAAGAAACAAAGCCACTCTTATGGAATTTAAACCTAGCAAGGATGGACAAGTTCGGTTTAAAAAGGGAGGGTTTGGATCAGGTGTACTTTACCTTCCTCAAGTCTATCTTTCTAAAGAAACAAAGCCACTCTTATGGAACTTAATTATTTTTGCAGCCGGGTCAAAGAACATAATTGGTCATTTTGTCTTTGTTGAAATGTTTAATCTACTCAAACAATATATCTGTTGTTGTGCTTAAGAAAGCATAAATTATTATCAGCAAAAAGGAAGACAAAGAATTAGAGGCAATGTTTGATAACATCTTCAATGTAGTAAGCGAAAGCTATGGTCCATTTGAGAATGTGTGTCGTCAGGCAAGAGAACACTATAGCAACCTAATCAACAATTGGACACTATGGTTTACCGATCTAGTGTTTTGATTTGCTGTCATTGGATTGTGTCTAGTGTTTTTGTTTGCTATCTCTAGATGGGTTACAACACATTTGGTGCAGGAGCACCCAATCCACAGTGGCCTCCATGAGGCATTTAACTATTTTATGTTCATGTTTATTGTTTCCAATAAGGTCCTAGTAGACCATTCAATGTAATAAGGTATGTTTGACCAATGCATGTTAATTTAGGTTGTGTCTAGATTTATGTTGTAAGTTCCAAGGACACTTGGCAAATCTGTAATCACAAGGGTTGTTAGATAGTTAGAGTTTGTTAGGCGGTTGTGATCTCCCAACCACTTGGATTAGTCTCTCAGCCGCTTGGAGCCAATTCAGTACTACTGAGGGTAAGTAGATAAATACCCCAGAGATCATCGATTGTAATCAGTTGTAAGAGAGATTAGAATAGTGTGATTTGTATTTCAAAAACAGAGCATTTGTATACACATTCTGAAAGGCATAATAAAATTCTGTGTTGTGCATCTATTTGTCTTTCAATTCCTTTAGTTTTCTCTGTGCAATCAATTTTCTGTTCTGAGGTCGAGATGGATTTCTCAATCTATTCCACTGGTTAGATTTCTTCAAAATCAGTGGAATGGCTGTACATATCGATTTGTGTTTTCATTTTGTTTTCTATTTTTGTTTGTTCATATTTGCAGGATCGCGTATAGCATGTATTGAAAGATCCTAGTGCCTTCATGTGCTAGGTCGGCAGGGTGAAAAATCTGTGTTAGATTGGCGGAGGAACAAATCTGTACAGTTGTGAAGTTACTAGATTTACAGCGGATCAAATCGGTGCAAGATTCGTGTTGTTTCATCAGATATACAATTTGTGTGTATATCGCGATTGTATGCCGGATATACATCCTATGTATATATCCCAGTTGTATGTCGTGTGTATCTCACAAGTACATGTTGTGGTTGTATGTAGTGAACATACATTGTGGTTATGCATTGAGTTAAGATACAAGGGAGAGAGAAAGTTGAAGCTTCCGAGCGGCATACAAGGAAATCAATGGTTCGGTCAAACCCATCAAATGCATATTTGAATTGCATGTTGTGAATGTACATCGCAAATGTACATCAGGTTCAGATACAAGGAGGGTCAACGGTCAAACTCTCTGAATGTATATTCTGAATGCATCTTCTAAATGTATATCAAACATATACATTGCGTTCATACATTGTATCAGGAACAAGTACTGACCGGCAGCGACGGTGAGGGAGACCAATGGTTGCAGGTCAACGGAAGCATGTCCAAGTGTTTGGTATATCGGTCAAGGGTTGTGAGTGTTCGCCGATGAAGGCAGTGTTGTTGATATGCAAATGATGCAAAGGATATACGTCGGAAAGAGGTGTGTGATCAGGCAACTTGGTTAAAGTTGTGCCAATAGTAGTTGTTTTGCCGATAGGCAAGTAAAACATAGACATACAAAGGGGTAATGCAGGCTAGGGTGTTTGGCTCTGCATCATAGTGGTATCAGAACCTGGAAAAAGATTTGGGCGGCAAATCGAATTGAGGATTTGCAAGAGTGTTGGAGTTTGGGTGTTGTCTGTGAATGTTTATGTCAGACAAAGAAAGCGAGATAGAGGCGAAGAGGATGCCTTCCAAAGGTATGTCGCAGGACACCATCAAGAAGTTGATCGAGGAGATGCTTGAATCCAAGTTGGGAGAGTTCAAACAGTCCAAAGGCAAAGAGAGGGAAGATGAAAGTGACAGTGATGAAGGCAATGCAGAAATTGCTAAAACCAATAAAAAGACAGAGGAGGTACCAGTAGACCAGAGGGCATTTTTAAGTGCATTAAAGTTAGTCAATAGGAACACCATAGATGGGTTACCTATGTATAGTGGAAGTATGGAAGCTGAAGTGGTGATTGACTGGATCGAGGCATTGAACAATCATTTCGACTATAAAGAAATCCCTGATGATAAGAGGGTTAAGTTGGCAAAGGCAAGATTGCAGGGATCTGCTCTTGCATGGTGGAATTATGAACAAGGAGAGAGAGTAAAGGAGGGAAATAATATGATAAACTCCTAGGAAAGGATGAAGACCAAACTCAAGGCACAGTTCTTACCCTTGGACTATGATGTGCAGATGTATAAGAAATTGCAGAACCTCAGACAAAGAGACCTTGATGTGAATGCATACACACAAGAGTTTCATAAACTCAGTCTTAGATCAAAGAGAAAAGGAGGAAGAGTCAGAGAAAGTGGCCAGGTACTTGAATGGCCTAAGGATGAACATCCAAGATGAGCTCATCATCTTAGCACCAGAAACAGGGAATAAATGTTTCCAAATGGCCTTAAGGGCTGAAGAGAAGATAAAAAGGAGACAAGATAAGTTCATGAGGGGAAGAGGCAGCAATACAAGAGGGGGAGGATTAGCCCCTACAACAAGGCAAACCAATGAGAACCGAGAAGAGACTAGTAAAGGGCAAGAGCAGTCTAATTTCAGAGGTGGATGGAAAGGCACAAGAGGTAGATTTGGAAGTGGTAGATGTTCTAATGTTTTCACTGGGAGATGTTATCATTGTAATGAAATTGGTCACACAGCATTCAAATGTCCAGAGAGGCAAGGTTCATCATCAGGAGGTGATAGGAGGAATGAAAAGAGAGTTCAATATGTGCAAGAAGAGGAGGTAGATGCAAGTGTTAACGCTCCAATGGGGAGTGCAACACCATGTCAAGATGGAGAAGTATTGATGCTAAGGAGAACACTCTTGAAGACATCCAAGGACATGATACAAAGGAGAGCTCTTTTCAGGACCAAATGCAAAACCAAGGGTAAACTATGCAAGGTAGTAATAGGTTCTGGTTCTACATATAATATGGTATCTCAGGAAATGGTGGATAAACTAAAATTAGAAAGGATTCCTCATCAAAATCCTTACAAAGCATCTTGGGTCAGTGATAGTCAATCAATTTTGGTATATGAACAAGCATATGTTGATTTTCAGATTGGAGAATATTAGGATAGGGTTTTGTGTGACATATTGCCCATGGAATGTTGTCACCTACTTTTGGGTAGGCCATGGCAATTTGATAGGAGAACATTGTATGATGGATATGCTAACACCTATACCATCAAGAAGGGTGGAGGACTTTTGTGATGACATCATTGCAGGAGGATGCTGCAGCACAGAAGGCAGCCAAGGTCATCTTAGTGGGAAAGAAAGAGTTTGTGGAGATGCCTACAGCAGAAGGCATAAAGGCAGTTGAGGATACCTCAGGAAATGGGATTGCTAAGGATCAAAGTTTGAAGGCAATTTTAGTTTTTGATGATGGAGATCAGATGGATCAGTAGAAGGTCAAAGAGTAGGGTTACAAGCAACCACCAGTTGATTGGAAAGACAAGGATGTTATCATAGTAGGGACAATTGTTTGTCCTCTAGAACCACAAAGAGTTGAAAGGAAAACATATTCTGCCATCACAGCAGTACAAGAAGCATTACCCAAGGTTTATAATGCAGGTGTTCATATAGAGCTGACAATAAGAAAGAATGGTGTGAGTAGAGCCTACAATGCAGTTCAGAGATCATGGGGCAGACATGAGACAACAAAGAGTAAAGTGGAATAAACCCAAGCATTAACTCATGGGGCATGAGTTCTTTTCACGGTGGGGTGTATGGTATAGGAGCACCCAATCCACAATGGCCTCCATGAGGCATTTAACTATTTTATGTTCATGTTTGTTGTTTCCAATAAGGTCCTAGTAGACCATTCAATGTAATAAGGTTTGTTTGACCAATGCATGTTAATTTAGGTTGTATCTAGGTTTGTGTTGTAAGTTCCAAGGCAAATCTATAACCACAAGGGTTGTTAGACAGTTAGAGGTTGTTAGGCGGTTGTGATCTCCCAGCCGCTTGGAGCCAATTCAGTACTACTAAGGGTAAGTAGATAAATACCCCAGAGATCATCGATTGTAATCAGTTGTAAGAGAGATCAGAATAATCTGATTTGTATTTGAGAAACAGAGCATCTGTATACACATTCTGAAAGGCATAATAAAATTATGTGTTGTGTATCTTTCTGTCTTTTGATTCCTTTAGTTTTCTTTGTGTAATCGATTTTCTATTCTGAGGCCGAGATGGATTTCTCAATCCATTCCATTGGTTAGATTTCTTCAAAATCAGTGGAATGGCTGTACATATCGATTTGTGTTTTCATTTTGTTTTCTATTTTTGTTTGTTCATATTTGCAGGATCATGTATAGCATGTATTGAAAGATCCTAGTGCCTTCATGTGCTAGGTCGGCAAGGTGAAGGATCTGTGTTAGATTGGCAGAGGAACAGATCTGTGCAATTGTGAAGTTACTGGATTTACAGCAGATCAAATCGGTGCAAGATTCGCGTTGTTTCATCAAATATACAATTTGTGTGTATATCACAATTGTATGCTGGATATACATCTTGTGTATATATCACAATTGTATGTCATGTGTATCTCACAAGTACATGTTGCGGTTGTATGTAGTGAACATACATTGTGGTTATGCATTGAGTTAAGATACAAGGGAGAGAGAAAGTTGAAGCTTCTGATCGACATACAAGGAAATCAACGGTTCAGTCAAACCCATCGAATGAATATTTGAATTGCATGTTGTGAATGGACATCGCGAATGTACATCGGGTTTAAATACAAGGAGGGTCAACGGTCAAACTCTCTGAATGTATATTTTGAATGCATCTTCTAAATGTATATCGAACATATACATTACGTTCATACATTGTATCAGGTACAAGTACTGACTGGCAGTGACAGTGAGGGAGACCAGCGGTCGCAAGTCAATGGAAGCATGTCCAAGTGTTTGGTATATCGATCAAGGGTTGTGAGCGTTCGTCAATGAAGGCAGTGTTGCCGATATGCAAATGATGCACAGGATATACGTTGGAAAGAGGTGTGTGATCGGGCAACTTGGTTAAAGTTGTGCCGATAGTAGTTGTTTTGCCAATAGGCAAGTAAAACGTAGACATACAAGGGGTAATGTAGGCTAGGGTGTTTGGCTCTGCATCAACATTCTATTTTATTTTTTTTATTTTGGGAGTTAATATGTTACTGTTTCATGGTTTTAGGTTATGGCAGGCTAAAATACAGTTGGCTCGAAAGCAATTAGCTAAAATACAATAGGAGCTGGGTGAAATACATCTAATCTCGCCTAAAATACAGCTGCCTAAAACACTATTTCAAATTGCTATCCTTGTATTTTGTCTAGTGGTTTTGTTTGCTATGTATGGATGGGTTTACAAAAATTCTATTTTGTTTTGGATTTCCTTTTGGACAGTTAATCTTTTATTGTCCTAAGGTTTTAGGTTACAACATGTTGTACAGCAGATGGACTCTAACTCTAACTAGTTTATAATCCTTATTTATTATTCGAAACTTACTAACAAATGACTAATCGTCAACTTTCTAATCTAATGGCAAGTAAAGCTAGAAAAATATTTAGAAAAAACAATTAGGAAAATCTTGAAAAAAAACATTAAAGCCTCATTTTGAGGCCCTAGATGATCCAATAAGGTCCCAAAAATGTGTCAAAATGGTGACCTACCAAACTTACCAATTCAGTGGGAAAAATAATAAACTCTTCAAGACTCATTTGCCCACCAAATTTCAGCTCCAACGGACCTCTGGGTCGAAAGTTATGACCTCTGGAAGTCCCTGCATCACTATCTATGGATGGGTTTACAAAATTTCTATTTTGATTTTGGTTTCATTTCGGACAATTAATCTATTACTGTCCTAGGGTTTTAGGTTACGGCAAGCTATAAGGTGGATGGTTGAAATGTTGCAACGGAGTCCTAACTAAAAGGCGATTGTCTAAAATACAGTGGCTTCCCGAAATATGATAGCGAGCTGAAATACCACCTAAGCTTAAAACGTCCTAAAGCAAGAAGAATATAAACCTTGATTTTTACAAATATAATACCATACCATTTTGTCCCACTCTTTAATCTTGACCTGACAATCACATGATAGGCTCCTTACTATTTATATTTTCAAATATAAGTTTATTTTAAGTTTTAATACTTTTAAGTAATTTTTGCATTTGAAAAAGAAAATATATATGAATTAATAAATACTAGCATATTTATATTTAAAAAATATATTTAAAGTACGCAGAGAGATATCCCACTTATATGGGATAAATTGATTAGGAATAGGTGCCTCAGAAGCTACTTTAGATATATTTTTAAAATATAAATATGCTACAGGCATTCAGAGCTACAAGCTTAATCATAATCATAACATTAAAAAAAATACTAATTAAATTTGTAACCCTAACCCTACCAATTATTTTGAACACTAATAATAATATTATTATGATAATATTATATTATATTATATTATATATAATAATATATAATATAATTATATTATATATTATATTATATAATACAATATTTTTATATATTATATTATATTATATAATAATAATAATATTAATTATTATAAACCCTAAAGTCGGTGGTGCGGGCTCTTCCTTTGTACAATGTTTTGTTCTCTTTGCACCCTCCAATTTATCAAAGACTTTGAGAGTTTGTCTCGATAGTTCCTTTGGTCTGGCAATCTCCTGCATAGGAAGTGGAGCCTGGTTAAGTGGGAAGCTATTTGTAGGCCGAAGTAGGCTGGTGGTCTGGGTCTGCGAAGGACTGATTTGAATGGACAAGCTTTAGCAGCTAAGCTATATTGGTGGTGGTGTTCGCAGCAGCATCAGTTGTGGACAAAAATTCTTACTTCAAAGTATCTAGGTGCGGTTGTGAGTGTGGATGTTGCCCACTTCAGTTTGGAGGGGAAGGGTTCTATGAATTGGAGTACCCTCAAAAGGGATGCCAAGTTGGTCAAGCAGGGGCTATTTTGGATTTGCAATGTGGGGTAAGATGCTCTCTTCTGGCATGATTCTTAGAATGGTTATCCTCCCATTTTGTCTACTCACCCACACCTGTAGAATTTGAGTAGGCATTTTGTTGATGTTGGGTGGTGCCATGTTGCTAACTTTAAAACTCTTCAGAATTTGGGACAAGTTAGTGTGTATAGATGGAAGGATCCGTAGGAGTGGCCTCCTGGTGGGGCGGCTAGGGATTATTAGGAGCTTGCTGGGATTTTGTTGGGGTGTATTTGTACTTCTCTTCCTAGGAGAGATGTGTTGGCTTGGGGTCCTAATCTGAAAGGTAAATTTTTTGTTGCCTCAAGTTATCAAGTTCTTGATAAGCAGATGTTTGGGAGCTCGAAGGTCTCATGGTGGAAACAGGTTTGGAATAAGTTTTCTTGGCCTAAGTGTAACTTCTTCTCCTGGCTAGTAGTGCAAGGAAGGTGCCTTACCTGGGAGAACCTCTGGAAACGTGGGTTTCAGGGGCCCTCTATGTGTGTTCTGTCTGGTGGACATGAGGAGTACATTTCCCATCTCTTCTTTCAGTGTTCCTTTGCAAAAGTTATTTGGCATTTCTGGTGGAATCTCTAGTGTATACCGTGTAGACATGATTCCTCTTTAGAGAACTTTTGGAGGAGTATGGGGTCTCCCCCTGTAAAGACCTCTTTTCTTCTCATAGCTTGGATCATTCACCCTAGTTTGACAATTTGGCATATTTGGTTGGAGCGCAACTGTAGAATTTTTTTGGACAAGAAGCTGCTTGTTGGTCAACTCTGGTTGAGGATTTTGGGGGGTCTACAGGAAACTGTGGTTGCTAAATGTGACATGTCTGTACCTATTGTTTCTAGTGACTATGATGTTGTTGAAGCCCTGGTTCTCTCTCGAGGTGGTCAGAAAAATTTGAGGATGGTTCAGCATGGGCGTGGGAGAGTGAGGGTCTATCGTATTGGTCACTGGTGTCCTCCTGTTGTGGGGGAGCTAAAAATCAATACTGATGGATCATTAAGAGGTAATCCTGGACATGTTGGAGTTGGTGGCATTGGCAAGGATAGTTCAGGGGTAGTAATTTTTTTCTTCTCTATATACAAAGGTCAGCAGACAAATAATCTCATGGAGGCTATAGCTATTCTTCTGGCTTTAGAGCGTGCATGCCCCCTTGGTTGGAGGCAAATTGTTTGTGAACCTGATTCCCAGGTGATCATTGATATGTTGAATAAGAGGCACTTTGAGGAGGTGGCAACTTGCAGTGGTGGCCAAACAAATTGTTTCTTTGAGCAATGCTTTAGATTCTATTGTTTTTTGTCATGTGCCATGAGAGTGGAATAAGGCGGCGGATGGTTTGGTGAGGTGGGCGTTTGAGCATATGGGGACTTGGAGTGTGGATGATTGGGGCAACCTTCCTGGTGATTTGGTCCTAGTTCTTAAAGATTGGGTTATGGAGGATATGAGGAGCTTTTTTGATGTTACTTAATTCTTGGTTTTGGTTGTGCCCCTCTTGGGTGTGCTTCTTTCTGCTTTGTAATACTTTTCTGATTCAATAAAGATTTTACCCCCTTTTAAAAAATATATATTTAATATTATAATAATATTATTATATATTAAAAAAACTATGCAATCAAAAAATTCAAGATATCTCTCACATACTATAAATATATTTTTTAATTATAAATATACTAGTTATAAATTAATAATAATATTATTAATATAATATTAATTATTATAAACTCTAACTATTTTATAATCCTCATTAATAATAATTATTTTTAATATTATACTAATAATATTATGATAATATTATACATTATTATATTATATATTTTTATAATATAATAATATTATATATTATATAATATATAATAATATATTATATAATAATATATTATATAATAATATATAATTATATTTTATATATAATATATTATAATTATATAATATTATTAATATATTATTAATTATTATAAACCCTAACTATTTTATAATCCTCATTATTAATAATAATATTGAATATTATAATAATAATATTTTTAATAGCAATTAATAGTTTAAAAAATATATCTATATATATTTTAGATATATTATATTATATTAGATATATTTTTTAACAGCAATTAATAATAATATTATGATAATATTATATATTATTATATTATATATAATAATATATAATATAATAATCCTATTCACTCATAGCAAGTGAAAGGGTTGACAGCAATGATAATTGCTTTTATATCCTAGTCATCATTTCCAACACTATCCCTTCTAGCAAGAAGATATATTTCACTAAGGTTGGCAGAGGCCTCTTGTCGGGATAGATAGAAATAACAAAGTTATTCATTTCCTAAACATCTCATGCGAAGCATGCTGAGTGATCATTGCTTTGAGACTCTTCGCTAAGTCAAGGGTTTTGAGATTTTTCCATCAAAATATCTATCTACTTCTCACGATATCCCTCATTTCATTCCTATCGTGTAGAGCTTTGGGAGAAAATTGTTTGTGATTTCAATGGAGGACACTTTAAGATTTATAGCTCGTATTGCATTAGAAGGCCTGGTTAATCTAGGAATCAACACTCCTATTCAACTGGAAAGCTCAGTGAGACAAATGGCTTTCAAAGGAGGAATTACAGATCAAAGATTGAAGAGAGTCTTGCGACTCCATGATGACCTTACCCTAGCAGCAGTAAAAATTATCCTTGGCAGTGGTTTCTTGGATGCAAGGGAGGCTTATAGAGTTGACACCAGCATTTCCTCAAGATTTCTCGCTTCTCTGCTAGACATAGGGGTCTCTAAGGTGGATGCAAAGGCAGTAATTTCCAAGCTCTTTAAAGCAAAGATTCTTAGCGGACTAGAGAAGACTCTCAGAGCAGTGTTTGAAGGGATTGGGGTTCCACGGCTGAGAGATATCCCTCTGTATCAGGATCAGGGAGAAGTGATCAAGGTATTTCCCTTCATCCTCGATTTGAAAGGTATGTCGTTGATTGAGCACAGGGAGAAGGTGTAGAAATTGGTGGCTTTCCTCAAAAAAATGCTTCAAATGGAGGCTGTGAACGGCCAGTTCGATTGGGTGTAGCCCTTCTAGGTCATGGGGCAGGAGATGAACCTCATATGATTTTGTGATAGCCCCCTAGTATACTCTAGATAATGTCTCAATTTCTATATTGTTATGTTCTCAGCTTGTTAGAAGGATGATAGACAAATAGATAGTCAAAAAAATCTCAATAGCCATAAGGGCAAATTTTGTTTTTCTCTATGGCCCTACATGGCCTTTCCATTTTTTGTAGAGACCCTATGTGGTCTGATAGTGATAGTTTGCAGATATAGGGAATGGATGCAGATTGTAAGACTACAACTCAGGCTATAGTAGCCATTTTGTAATTTTCAAAGTTCATATATATATAAATTATCTTTTATGTAGCAAAAAATATATATAATATAATATATTATATTATTATATTATATATTATAAAATATTATATATTAATAATATTATTAATATAACATTAATTATTATAAACCCTAACTATTTAATAATCCTCATTATTAATAATAATAATTTTTAATAGCAATTAATAAAATAAAATAACAATTAATATTTAAAAATACATCTATATGTATTTTAGATATATTATATTATATTAGATATATTATATTATATTAGATATATTATATATTATGATAATATTATATATAATAATATATAATATAATATAATTATATATTATATAATATTAAATATTAATATTAATATATGTATAGGAGTTTCTAATCAGATTTAAACCTAGCAAGGATGGACAAGTTCGGTTTAAAAAGGATGGTTTGGATCAGGTGTACTTTACCTTCCTCAAGTCTTTGTTGAAATGTTTAATCTGCTCAAACAATATATCTGTTGTTGTCCTTAAGAAAGCATAAATTATTATCAGCAAAAAGGAAGACAAAGAATTAGAGACAATGTTCGATAACATCTTCAATGTAGTAAGCGAAAGCTATGGTCCATTTGAGAATGTTTGTCGTTAGGCAAGAGAACATTATAGCAATCTAATCAACAATTGGACACTATGGTTTACCGATCTAGTGTTTTGATTTGTTGTCATTGGATTGTGTCTAGTGTTTTCGTTTGCTATCTCTAGATGGGTTACAACACATTCTATTTTGGTTTCAGTTTTGGGAGTTATTATGTTACTGTTTCATGGTTTTAGGTTAAGGTAGGCTAAAATACAGTTGGCTTGAAGGCGATTAGCTGAAATACAGTAGGAGCTGGGTGAAATACATCTAATCCTGCCTGAAATACAACTACCTGAAACACTGTTTCAAATTGTTATCCTTGTATTTTGTCTAGTGCTTTTGTTTGCTATCTATGGATGGGTTTACAAAAATTCTGTTTTGTTTTGGGTTTCGTTTCTGGCAGTTAATCCTTTATTGTCCCAGGGTTTTAGGTTATGACAGGCTGTATGGCGGATGGACTCTAACTCTAACTATTTTATAATCCTCGTTAATTATTTGAAACTTACTAAAAAATGACTAATCGTCAACTTTCTAATCTAATTGCAAGTAAAGCTAGAAAAATATTTAGAAAAAAACAATTAGGAAAATCTCGAAAAAATATATTAAAGCCTCATTTTGAGGCCCTAAATGATCCGCTAAGGTCTTAAAAATGTGTCAAAACGGTGACCTACCGAATTTACCAATTCATTGGGAAAAATAATAAACTCTTCAAGACGCATTTGCCCACCAAATTTCGGCTCCAACAGACCTCGGGGTCAAAAGTTATGACCTCCAGAAGTCCCTGCATCACTATCTATGGATGGGTTTACAAAAATTCTATTTTATTTTGGGTTTCATTTTGGGCAATTAATCTATTATTGTCCCAAGGTTTTAGGTTACAACTGACTGTAAGTGTTAAAACAATGGAACAATAAAAGCAAAAGAACAATAGAACAGTAAACAATAATCACACAACACAACTCAATTTAACGTGGTTCACCATATATATGGCTACGTCCACAAAGTAGGGTAAAACTCTGTATTATTATGTGTTCTTTGTCTTGTTTACAGCAGCATATACATATGCTTATATTGATTACAATATCTGTGAGAAGATAAGATAGAAAGAGCCAAGACAATGAAGAGTCACCGCAAAAGGACAAGAGGTGATCATTGGGTTTCATATTCAACAATCTCCCACTTGAAACCCAACGACTACTACAAACTTTTAGAGTTATTCCCCTACTTTAGGCCTATTGTCAGAGTTTGACAATGCTGAGAGAAGCCCTGTAGAATTTGAACTTCTCTCTTGGTACGACCTTGGTCAATGCATCAGTTGGATTGATCTTTGTGTCGATCTTTTCAACTTGCAACTTCCGTTCTTCAATCATGCTACAAATGAAGTGATAGCTCAGCTCAATGTGTTTGGTTCTGTTATGAAATGCCGCATTCTTGGCCAAATGGATAGCATTGTTGCCGTCACAAAAAAGTGTGAAAACTTATTGTTTGAATACCAACTTAGTTAACAAATGCTGCAACCAACCATTTCTTTTGCACCTTCGGTGAGGGCAATGTACTCAGCCTCAGTGGTGGAAAGAGCAACTACTTGTTGCAATCTAGAGACCCAGCTAATAGTTGCCTCGACAAAAGTGAAAACATAGCATGATGTAGGCCTTCTTTTATCCAAGTCACCTACCATATCAGAGTCAACAAAGCCTTGTAGTTGTGCAACTTTCCCACCAAAGCATAAGGCATAATTAGAAGTGCTTTTTAGATACCTCAATATGCACTTCACAACTTCCCAATGAATTTTACCGGAATTTCTCATGAACCGACTCACAACTCCCACTACATGGGAAATATCAGGACAGGTGCACACCATTGCATACATAAGACTTCCCATGGCTGAAGAATATGGAATGTGTTTCATGTAGTCTTGGTCTTCTTGTGTTTTGGGACACAATGCGGAAGACAAACGAAAAATGATCGGCAAGAGGAGTGCTAACCGACTTAGCACCTCTCATATTCAGTCTGTCCAAAACTTTTTCAATATACTTTGGTTGAGATAATCTGATTTCTTTCTTCTTTCTATCTCGGATGATGGTCATGCCAAGAATCTTCTTTTCTGCCCCGAGGTCCTTCATTACAAATTTGTTACCCAAGAGTTGCTTCAAATCACCAATACCTCTCATGTTGGTGCTAGTTATGAGCATGTCGTCAACATAGAGCAGCAATAAAACAAATTCACCATTTGCCAACACCTTGTAGTATAAACATGGATCAGATTCGCAATGTATAAACTGATTCTCCATCATGAAGTTATCAAACTTGATGTACCACTGCCTTGGGGCTTGTTTCAGCCCATACAAGCTCCTCCTTAATCTACAATACAGATTCTCATGCCCTTGCTTGACAAAACCTTTAGGCTGATGCATATATAATTCCTCTTTTATGTCACCGTAGAGAAATGCAGTTTTGACATTGAGTTGCTCAAGCTCAAGGTCATAAACTGTTGCCAAGCCCAAGATGGCTTGAATTGTGTTCATCTTCACGACTGGTGAAAAGATCTCATTGAAATCTACTCCTTTTTGTTGATCATAACCTTTCACTACAAGTCTGGCCCTGTAGCATTTTGTGTCTCCTTCTTCCTCTTTTAGTCTATACACCCACTGATTCTTCAATGCTTTGCGATCAGGTGGAAGATTTACCAAGTCCCAAGTGTGATTGTTCATGAGAGACTCCATTTCATCTTTCATTGCAGCCATCCACTTTTCACTGTCCTTAGCACTGCAGGCCTCTCGGAATGTAGTTGGCTCTGATTGATTAGATATGAGCAACTCATAATCATCAAACTTGGATGGAGGTTTCCTCTCCCTGGTAGACCTCCTTAATGAAGGAATTTGTTATTGTAGACTGCCATGTTCATGTGCAATGCCCTGTTCAATTTCAACATTATATTGTTGATTATAATTCCCAGCATCACTTATCTATTTGCCATGTGATTCAAACTTGCCCCTCTATATTTCCTATGACTCCCTTACTGCTGGCATGTGAGGATTTTGATGCTGTCAATCCATGTATGAAGACTGTGGAATGGATGGTGAAGACCGATGCTCTACCTCTTGAGTCCGCATGGGAGCATTTATTTGCTATGTATCAAAATTCATAGGCTACGTTGAGATGTCTTCCATAGGCTGTGGGTAAGAGAAGACAAGCAAATCACTATGAATTGAGTCACCATTTGTAGGCTGCATAAGATTGCAGACATGTTGTGTTAGAGTCAAAGGAGGAAGACTTGGACGTTGAGGAGGAATCGATGTTGTATGTGAAGATAATTGCAGAGGTAGTGTTGGATGTTTGACTCCCATATTCAAATCATCTTGTGGTGTGATTGACTCCCTTGCACCAAAATTAGGAAAGGATACTTGTGTTTGGAAAGGCACTTCATGTTTAGCTGGTGTGGGAAACACTCCCACCGAATGAGTGTTGGAGTAGCCTGAGCGCTCACTAATGCCAGTGTCTTCAAAAAAAGAACCGATGTTGAGAGAAGGTAGAGTAATTTGTTTACCTTGTGCCAAATTGCCATCCAAGCTAGACCATGAGCTCATGACTAAAGGATTTCCCTGTACATCTCTATTCAGGCTAAGTGATTGACTAGGTGCCAATGCTGGATTTAAATTTCCATCTGTATTTGATGCCACATTTGGATGTGAAAACTGCATATCACTCCCAATATCATCAATTGATATATACTCCTTTGCTTGTGTTTGCAAGGCTGGGAACACTTTTTCATTGAAGACCACATCATGATTGCGAATGATTTGCTTTGCAACAAGATCCCACAACCTAAAACTATATTACTCTTCCCCATAACTGATGAAGATACATCATTTGGATTTGAAATCCAATTTTGTTTGCTTCTCCTTGGGAATGTGAGAAACGCCTCGCAGCCAAAGACTCGAAGGTGATTGTAAGAGATCTTCCTTTCAAATCACTCTTCTTTTAAAATGTCAAAATTTAGCTTGGTAGAAGGACTTCTATTGATCAAATAGACCACCGTGTTAACTGCCTCAGCCCAAAACTCTTTACTCAAAGTAGCATTAGAGAGCATACTACGTGCCCTCTCTAGAATCGTACGATTCAGCCTTTCAGCTGCACCATTTTCTTGAGGATAAATGGTACAACCTTGATGCATTGGATGCCATTATCTGCACAATAAGGATCAAAATCCAAAGAGCAAAACTTCCCCCCCCATTGTCAGTTTTTAGACATTTAATTTTGCTCCTAATTTGATTTTCAACAATAGCCTTAAAAATTTTGAATTTTGTAAACACTTCTAGTTTTCTATTGAGCATATAGACCCAAACTTTACAGGTACAATCATCTAAAAAAGTTACAAAATAGTTTTCTCCTCCAATGGAGGTTACCTTCGTGGGATCGAACACATCCAAATGTATGAGTTCCAAGGGACTTGACTTCTTATCGTGTCTAGTTTTGGAGAACCTAGCCCGTCTTTGTTTCCCGTAGAGGCAATGCTCACATAGCTCTAAATATGTTGATTGTAAACCTGAAAGTTGACCTCTTTTGAGAAAAATTTTCATTCCCTTCTTGCTCATATGGCCAAGCCTCTTATGCCAAAGTTTCATCCCACTGTCCACTACGGCCATCGCGGCTCCCACTTCTATGTGAGACTCTAGCACATAAAGAGATCCCGATTTGCTACCTTTTGCAACAACTAAGGCTCCTTTGGTCACTTTCCAAATATTAGAAGAGAAGATGATGTTGTACCCTTAAGCATCAAGTTGTCCCATAGAAATCAGGTTCCTCTTTAGCTTAGGAACATGTCTTACATCACTTAATAGCCACTTGTTTCCATTCTTTAAATGTAACATTATGTCACCTTTTCCAGCTATCTCACATGGCTCATTGTCACTGAGATAAACTTTGCCAAATTTTCCTTCTTGATAGTTTTTTAAGGCATCCCCATTTGAGGTTGCATGAAAGGAGGCACCAGAGTCTAATATCAATGAGTCGACTATAGTTTCACTTGTTGTCAAGACTAGAGCTCCTCCATCTTCATATGTTGTGTTAACCTCATTTTCTTTCAGGTGTTTTTGGGCTTTCTTGTAACACCAACAATCCTTCTTGACATGTCCATCTTTTCCACAAAACCAGCAAACTTCTTTCCGTCCTCTTGACTTAGATCTCTTGGCAGATTTAAATCTTCTCCTATTGTGTTTTCCTCAATCTTGGGTTCTTCCCCTATTGCCTAAAACCAAGGCTTCTCTGGATGTTTTATTTTGTCATCTTCTCATGTCTTCATTGAGAAGTGTAGCAGCAACATTGTCAAATCTTAACATTGCTTCCTTTCTCTTATCCTTGTCATCGGATCCTCTTGTCCCAAATATCGAATTGCTGATAGTCATCACCACTCCATGATCTTAGTGACCCAGCTAGCTCTCTTTTCACTAATCTCAGTCCCCATTATATAATCTCTCACACTAGGATGAGAAATCAAAACTTTAATATGATTATTTGCCAGCATATATATGAATTTTTTCAAAGATCTAACAATGGTAAATACTTGTTTATCCATGGGGTTGTATCTGACCTCATAATCCTTCAAGGTCTAACTGAAGAAGACCAGGGGCTGCTCCATTCCTTGCTCATTCGACTACCACATCAGAACAAAAGCAATGTTATTCTCTCCTCCATGTGCATAAAGGACGAAGCCTCATAATTTGGGTTCATGAGAGTAGGTTCCTGGGAAATATCTTCCTTGATTTTCTCAAAGGCATCCTTCCCTTCTTTAATCCATCTGAAGACTGCATCTTTCTTAAGAATAAGGGTTAGAGGCTTCACCAAGCCAACACAATTAGGAATGAACTTCCTAACAAAATTGATATGCCCCAAAAATGATTGTAAAGCTTTTTTGTGAGTGGGTAGGGGAAGAGAAAGGAGAGCAGATGTCCTTTTAGGGTCTATGGAAATCCTATCCTTAGACACTATATGGCTCAGCAGCTTACCCTAAGCAACAACAAAAATACATTTCTTAGGGTTCAGAGACACCCCAAACTCTTTGCATCTTTGGAAGACTTTCTCCAGATGCTCCATATGATTTTCTCCCTTCTTGGAGAAGACTGTAATGTTATCTAGATAAATCAGGATGTACTTATTTATAAATCCTTTGAAGGCAATACCCATAGCCCTTTGAAAAGTGGCACCAACATTAGATAGACCAAATGGCATTTTTGCATATGCCATGGTTCCCCATTTGGTTGTGAATGTTGTCTTAAATCTATCTTCTTCTTTGACAAAGACTTGGTTGTAGCCAGAGAAGCCATCTAATAATGAAAACCTCTCTTCCCCTACAACGTTTGCAAAATTTGATCCATAGAGGGCAGAGGGTAATGATCCTTCAGGGAAGCATGATTCAGGTCCCTAAAGTCCACATAGAGCCTTATCTCACCATTTTTCTTCCTCACAGGCACTAGATTAGCAACCCAAGTAGAATATTTGATGGGAAAGACAATCTTTGTTTGGATGAGCTTGGCAAGTTCTTTTCTCATAAGTGGCTCTATTTTTGGGTTTATGGGATGCTACTTTTGACAGACCAACTTGCAATTTGGATCCAAATCAATGGCATGTTGAACCACGTCTGGATTGAACCCTTTCAAATCCTTATACATCCATTCCAGGATATCATTGTATTTATGGGCAAGCCATATGAATTCTTGTTGTCCTGCATCACCACAAACCTTTCTAAGTAGCAACTCTTTGTCTTGGGCGACTGCGACCTTCTGGTTGTCTTCCCTTTTGAATGTCATATTATTTCTCTCACCCCCAAACTCATCATCACGACTGAAAATGGCCTCAAGGGTGACTAAACCTTTATGCAGCTTGTTTGAATTGAGTTGGATGATCCAGTCACCATAGCTTTCCTACAGCTTGGGTTGCACCATGGAAGAAAACTTTGCTTCATTCTAAATGAAGCTTGCAATCTGCTCATTGTTGTCAAAGACCTACCAATGTATATCATTATCAGGAATAGAGGACCTGATTACTATTTTCACATGTTTATCAAGACCTTGAAACAAATATGTAGGTGGAGAAAGTTGGGCCCCAACTATTACCAATTGATCTGCATCTGAATTTAATTTTCTTGGGACTACCTGCAAGTTGAGAGCATCAAAACTCTCAAATAGGTCCCAAAATCTATGTCGGTAAGCTCTTAGGAGCTGGTTTTTTGTGGCACATTTTTCTCTGACTTGGTTGACCACCAATTCAGTATCCCCAAAGATCTCCAAATGTTTGATATTTATTTTATCAGCGATAAGTAAACCATGAACTAATGCCTCGTACTCTACTACATTATTGGTGCAAGAAAAATGTAATCTATGAGCAAAGTGAATCTTCTTACCAATCGAAGAGACTAATAAAACCCCTGCACTAGCTCCATTTCTCCTCTTTGCACCATCAAAGAACATTTTCCATGGGCCATTGGAGTCATCATCTGGTTTAAGTACAGAAGGGTTGAAGAACTCCCTTCATGGATCATATAGGTGCCCAAGTTAGTTGCCTCAGTGGTGTCATAAGGATCAAAATCACAGTGATCCCTTGCCCATTCATCAAGAAATAGTTCAGGGGTTGGAAGAGGTGAAGATTTTGCCTCAATAGACTCTGAGTCATGCACTTCCTCGCCCTGAATCATAACATGAGGATTCACCAGACTGTGGTCATAATTCTCCACATGATAATTTGAAATTGGTTCAGCCTTAATGGTGAACCTTGTGCCATATCTGGTTCTCAACAGCATATGAGACCATTCAGAAGAAAGGTAGCCACCTACCTTGGTTGTGAAGTCCCTTGACAAGCAAATGGCAAAGAAGGGAGGAAGATCAATGATTGAAATGTCTTGACTGAAATTCAAGTTTAGACATGCATGTAGAGACAAGTCTAGTCCCTTGCTCACTCCTATAGTGTTTACAGAGGTGCCATCCAATTGTAATACTCCTGATGAAATAGGGGTATACTTGATGCCTAGTGTATTTGCTATCTTTTTGGGCATAACTGAAACACTAGCCCCTGAGTCAATCATACAATTGTGCACTAAAAACTTGCCAATAATTAAGGACAAGTAGAAATGGGATGGCTTTTTGCTGAACTTACTTGTTCTTCACTTGGTTGCACAAGACTGACAAGGCTCTTTTCTTTTTGTTTTGCTGATGAGTTCGTTGTTGTTGATTCAGTTGATGGGAAATGCCTTAGTGCCTCTTGTAACAAATCCCTTTGAGAAGGGATTAACATTTAGTTCCCACATTGAGATGTTGATATTTGTTTTCTTCATCTATTCCATAATATTTAGTGCAACAGTGGCTGCCTTATACATTGAGGGAACCCATGTTCCCTTTTTTGACTGATCAACAATTTGCTCAGGCACTTTTAAGCCTGATAAAATTTCCTTTGTAGCAGTAGATTTGCTATTCTAAATTAGGATTGTGGCACTGGCCACTTTGCCTTTGGAACAAACTCTTTTTGTAACATAGTAAGCATGGGGCTAGCCTCCAATTGCCTCTTTTTGGATCTAGTATTGTCTACAATACTACTTATAGGCATGATCACACTGTCCATGAGCTGATTGACAACACAAAAATTCTCTGAAGTCCATAGCATCATATTGGCATCAGAGGTAGCCTCATTTTTTACCTCGGTGTTGTTATTGGCTGCCTCTAATAATGATGTATGATGGGTATGAAAGTTCTACACCATTAAAGCTCTTTCTTGTGCTCCAAAAGCACAAGTGGATTGATTGTGTGGTTGGTTGCAGGGGTAGCACCAAACTGCCTCTTGGGCCAGATTATTTTGAGTAGGGACTAAAGCCCTAACTGGATTCATAGCCGGTATCTGTTGGATAGGTTAGACTATTTGTAAAGGCTGAGTAGTGTTTGGGTTTTGATATCTATTCTACTGATAACCCTAATTCCAATTCTGATTGGATGACTGTCCCTGATTATAATTCTGGTGGAGTTTGGGGGTAGTTTGAATAGCAATGTTATTTACCTTGTTGGTCAAATTAGACATTAGGGTTCTAAGATCACTCTCTTCTTGAGAAAGAGAGGACATTGAAGCCTTAGGTTCTGGAATGGGATCAATAATTGGCTGCTGGGATGATGAAGGCAACTCATTAAAAAGAGGTACAGGAGGTCTAGGAGCAATTTTCCCAACCTGTATTAGACAATTTTCAGCTTTTAGAGTTGTCTCATAACTAGCGGGTAGGGTTTCAACACCCATAGACTACATCATCACTGTAATATCAAAATTCAAAGCTCTTAAAAAGTACAAAAAGGCACCTTGTAGAGATGGCATGAGGGTAGCTAGAATTCTCTCCCATGTCCTCTGGAATTTGAAATTGAAATCTGCCAACATCTCACTTGGGTCTCTTTTGATCATTGTCAGTTGCTCTAGCAATGAAACATTGTCTTCCCTTTCTCCAAATTATTTGTAGATGGCCTCTCCCAGCTCGTCCCAGTCATGTATTGAAGCAAGGGTCAAGCTCCTAAACCACTGAAGAGCCCTCCCTTTAAAAGATGAGACCAACAGTCTAATAGCAACGTCCTCATGCTAGATATGATGGACTGAGCACACACTAGATATGTCTTTGATGTGCTCAGCAAGGGTTATAGAACCATCACCCGTAAAGGGTGAAACACTCTTTAGGCTTGTAGCTGGTATATCATTGTATGCAGCCAAATCTAAAGGACTGCCTCCATTAAAGGTCACAAAAGGCAAATTCCTTGCCATAATGGGAATATACAAATTTAAAATAGGAATATGCAAGCCTCTACTTGTGTGTTGAGACCTAATAGGAGGGAGTGTAGATTGAGCTCTTGGATGAGGTAAAACAGGGTTGTTGTTCCTTCTCATAGGAGACCTAGATGACCTAGACCTTCTCCTTGAAGCATCAACAGATAATTCAGTGAGTTGAAAGTTACCTCTATTTTAAGGTGTGTGCCCTTGGTCTCCTTGTGCTATGCAGTGCAACTCTTGGGTTTGTGACAAGGCTTAACTGCTTCTTGTGGATTCATTAACTCTGGCGGTTGTATCAGGCATTAATAGGTTAATCTTTTGGTACAACAACTGTCTTGCTAACAATTGGTATTAGAGCCTGGGTCATGGGTTCAAACCCCTCGCTTGCACTGGGGGGATTGTTGCAAGGTGTGTGCCCTTGGTCTCCTTGTGCTATGCAGTGCAACACTTGGGTTTGTGTCAAAGTTTAACCACCTCCCATGCATTCATTAACTCTGGCGATTGTATAGGGAATTAATAGGTTGACCTTTTGGTGCAACAACAATCGTCTTACTAACAATTTTGTTGCAAGGTGTGCGCCCTTGGTCTCCTTGTGTTGTGTAACACAGCGCTTGGGTTCATGACAAAGATTAACTGCCTCCTGTGGATTCATTAACTCTAGCAGTTGTATAGGGCATTAATAGGTCGATCTTTTGGTGCAATGACAATCGTCTTGCTAACAATTGGTATCAGAGCCTGGGTCACAGATTCAAACCCATCGCTTGCACTAGGGGGATTGTTGCAAGGTGTGTGCCCTTGGTCTCCTCATGTTATGTAGCGTAACACTTGGGTTTGTGACAAGGCTTAACTGCCTCCCGTAGATTCATTAACTCTGGCAGTTGTATCGGGCATTAATAAGTTGATCTTTTGGTGCAACGGTAACCGTCTTGCTAACAACCTCTTGAAGATGCCCTTGTTTGCACAGGCATTAAAGATGGCACTGATCAGAACCAAAAGCTTGTAGAGTCACTAGGTGCATGAAAAGTCTACCAAAGTGCAGAATACTGAGAAGAACACCAGATTCTTAGCTTGATTCTTTGTTCACAGTCCCACCGGGCGTGCCAAAAACTGTTGTCACTTGGTTTTGCACCCTGTGTTGGAGAGGTTTAACATTCTTCAACAATCTAGTGAAACATTGAGATGACCTCCAGGTGTGGGACCTTGCAAGGAGGCCAAATCTCTAGAGAGAGGTCTCTTCCTCTACTGAATGGGAATTTAGTTATTCCTAAGACTAAACCTAATCTATCCACCGTTTATGAAAAGAGGAAGAGGGGTAAAACTAGAAATTAATGGAGCTCTCACTGTACTGAGAATGCACAAAATAACTAGATACATTTGATAAACTTACACAAGTCTAGCTGATTCTAATAGAGGTAAGAGCATAATAGAATTGTAAGGAACAAGCATTCACATACAAATCAATCCTAGTTTACACAGTGCTAAAAAACAAGCATGAAAAGGTAAAACACAGTGTGTATTTTATCAAAAAGGCAAGGTTATAGTAGAGGGCTTTGTTTGAAAACATACAAGAAAAACTAGAAATTCAACTATCTTGCAATTGTTTTTCAACCCTCATTACATCTTTTAGATATGCATATATAGCATTTGATTACATTGACCTCAGTCATTTCATAATAAATTTGCCCCCATGGGCTGTCAGAAAATATCCCTATCAAAGGGAATGTCTACCTAGAAGAATTAAGTTCAGAAAATATATTGGATCATGGAGCAGTTGGGAGATATTTTGCCTTCAATGCAAATAACTAATTCATCAATCTACAACAATAAATGCAAAACTATCTGAAATGGGGTAGTTGAGCAGATCAGATTTGAATTAATGGATGATGAAGAAATTCAAATTAATTTTCCCTCCAAAATCCCTTTTTATAGAGCTTTTACAACACTTCAAATATTTAAATAAATATTTAAAGTTTACAATACATTTTTAGGGTTTATTTTTACATATTCTATCAATTTTTGCATCTTTTTATCTTCAGTCGGCAACTTTGTCATTTTTCTAAACTGTCTCTGTTTCTGCATATTTTGCCCCTATTGGCAAAATATCATTTTTCTGAACTATGGTTGGTTTGTCTCTTTTATCTCATTTTTGCCTTATTGGTAAATCTATCCTCTTTTGAACTCTTTCTGGTTCATGTTTTGCCTTATCGAAAAACTGTCATTTTGCAGAACTCTCTTGACTGTGTTTTGCCTTATCGACAAAATGTTCAATTTTTAAACCATTTTGTGTTTGCCTCTTTTGCCTTACTTTTCTCCTCTTTGTCGGCAAAAACCCCTTTTGTTGAACCACTTTCCTTGTGTCTTTTTGCCTTATCAACAAAAATGGACTATGTTGAACCAAGGTCTCATTATCAGTAAAACTGACCTCCTTAAGCACTTCACCCTTTGCATTCTCCTTATCGGTAAAAACCGATATTGATGAACCTTTGAAATTCTAACCTATCAATGCCTTAGCCAATTTTTGTTGTCGGTCTGTTGAATGCACAAGACAACTGAGAGGGGGGGTGAATCAGTTGTATCAAAAACTTTTAAACTCACACATATTCAAATCCACATTAACCTTTAATTATGTTATGATGATTAAGCATGAAAAGCAAATAGCTGAAATTGAATCATAACAACACCACACACAAGAGAACACCAGATTTTATGAGGAAAACCTTAAAAGGGAAAAACCACGGTGAGGATTAGCTCACGATATAATGTAGTAGAAAAACTAAGTTACAAAAGGCTCACCACCGGAGGGCTCACTTCCCGAGGACTCATTGTCCAAGTGGACTCACCATCCACTGAGAAAGAAAGATAGAGAAGAAGAGTAGCTCACTGCTAGGATTTGAACTGATATAATTGCATCTAACCTATGCATGGGGTTCAATTCCAATGAAGCTCAAACAATCAACACTTTTGTAGCATCACTGAAAAATAGTAGACACCTTCTGCTCACTACATCCAGTAGCCTAACACATGAAAGCTCTTACTACCCTGACCAGATTCACACCACTTACATCATTTCCCTCATCCTCATTTGCACACATGAACTCTTGATACTTATTTATACCCCCATCAACCTTGAAATCAATCTCCAAGGTCGGCAACACATCTTAGCTCATAAAATTCAAATTAGGTCTCGACCTAAACATTCCTACAGAGGAAAGGAATGAATGCAGACCACTCCACACCTTAGCATGGACCTAAATCCATCCTTACATGCTTCATCACGCTTTCTCAATCAACAAAGCATAATCAGAATTAGTGCAAACAACCAAGTCGGCCAAACTTGTGTTAACACTATAAACTTTTAAGCACACGCTTCCTCAAAAGTAAACACACCTTGCGGATCTTACACAAAGCTTAAACACAATCTAGAACCATCCATGAACATCTTGAAGTCACCTAAAACCAACAAACTCAACCACAACTTTCACCTGAAGAAGGTTCACAACTTGCTTACAAACAACACTGTGGAACTCTGCTACGCAAGAAATCTCTTTCCGGAGCATCAAATCACAAATCTTCTGGATACAAGATAGATAAGGATCTTAGAAGCAGTCATCCAGAACCGCAACACCTGGTACTACTCTGTAGAGAAAAATACTTTCTCCCAGACACCTCTGCACAAATCAGAAACACTGTCAAACATTGTTCTCAAACTGGTGAACAGAACTTTCACTACACAATGATCCAGAGCACCAAATTCTAGATTTAGTGTCTCTGAACACCTCTAAACAACATATCCAAACTACACTCAAATCTCCAACACAGAACAAATGCGGAGCAAAAACTTGAACAACACTTTGTAAGCCAGAAGACTTCTTCAACACATCGTTTCCAGTATTAATCAAATTTTCTCAAAAGCACTTGGAAACTTAACAATATAAGCATATCCTCAACATCTTCAGCACCTCTACAAAGCAACCAAATCACCTATAACAAAGCAACTGAATCAAACAACAACAACCTCATCAAAGGACATAGTTGACACCAATGACAACACAAGCTTGTTGTCATCAATGACAACACAAGCTTGTTGTCATCAATGACAACACCGATTAGCACATACTTGCAACCTGACCCTTTTACCTTTTATTGAACCTTTCCTCTCTCTACTGCCTTTGTTGAGAAATCTCCTAGTTAGTGAAACTTTTAACTTTTGAACTTATGAAAATTTCACACCTTGTGAACTTTGTCACTAAGGCAATTGTCTTTCCTCTGCCTTAGACACTTTTTTGAAGAAACCCACCAAGCTAGCCCCTTTGTCAGCAAACCGCCCAGTCGGTGAACTAGCAAAAAAGTGAACTTATGAAAAGTTCACAAAATATGAACTTTGCTGACTGTTGCCTCAAAATTTGAACCCAAAATTTTTGCAAATTTTAAATGCATTCTTCTTAGTCTATCGAAATGTGAAAATAATTATTTTTGCAAATCTGTGTTAGCTGGTTGAAATCCCTTTTGTGAGCTTGACCATAACTTTGTTTATCTAGTTTGCCCAATTTTTATGCCAAAATACCTTAGCATTTGCAAAATTTTAAACTTCACATTCTTTATGCTATGTTAAGCATCCCGCTTGGTTTCCCTTTTGTTATCGCTAAGTCGTAGGTTTTCTGAACTTTATAACCCATGACTCAAGTTTAGAAAGTTCTTATTTTCTGTGACTTCCTAATTTCCCTTGGTAGTATGAAAGTTGACTCTATTAAAGTCAAATTTATAAAAAAAGGTGGAAAACTTTATGAAATAAAGCACTTTGTCGCCGAGTCGGGAGTTTTCATAACTCCTGAACTCTTAATTCAAGGTTCTAAAGTTCTTAAAAGCAGTGACTTGGTGACTTGGTGAGCTTCAACTTGATCTTTGAGGGATAAATTTAAGGTTTTCAAAAAGGGCTTTTCCATCACACTCTAGTAGACATCAAAGAAATGTGGACTCATGGCCTTCGACATTCACAGAAAATGGATTTGTTGTAGAAAGCTTTAGAAGGTTTCAACCAAATGCAATTGGTAAGTGTAGAACCAAATCCCACGACTGCTGCCAACACTTTTAAAGCCCGTGCCAGATTGAATATCCATCAAAACTTAATCAAAGGTGAAATCTTGTCAAATGTTATCATCAAAGAAATGTTGTTTCGTAGGACTGCAGGATATGCATAAAATTAAATAGCTTCAGAAACTTTCATGCAAATGCAATCCACGGGTATGACAATCCATCAAGGCATGATGGCGAATGGCCAGCTCCCTGACTCCTCCTTTGTGTCAGGGAAGTTTGAAGTTTTGAATATCACTCTTGCAGTTTGAAAGATCATAAGTACTCCAGTGCCGTGATTGCATTCATTG
Organism: Cunninghamia lanceolata; assembly: GCA_027924645.1. NCBI lineage: Eukaryota > Viridiplantae > Streptophyta > Pinopsida > Cupressales > Cupressaceae > Cunninghamia > Cunninghamia lanceolata. The sequence continues at coordinate 7,193,311 of BSBN01000402.1, forward strand.
TCGGGAGTTTTCAAATTTTCTGAACCCTTAGTGCTCAAGTTTGGAATCTGCTCTGACCCCCGACTAGTCAGTATCTTCACGCTATCCATTTTTCAAGGTATCGTCAACCCTTCAGATTTCTCGTGTGGTATACAACGAGAATGTCGTTTTAGAAGCTAGGATATGCGAACTCAAATCTTCAAACATGTTTCTCAAGATACAAAAACAATGAGGCATTAATTACCTCTTAAATGACAAGTGTAATGGAGCTCATTAAGGTGGTGGCACGACATTAGCAAGTTTAAAAACCATCATTACTCATTGACGTAATTAAGTAAAGGTGGCGGTGCTCTCTGAGTTCAGTTTCCTTGCTAGCCAAGCTATTCTTCAGAATGGGACTTCCTGCCAACAACGAAATTTGGGATGATAAGCTTATGCCTGTTCTGTAACCTAATTTACAATGGCCTGAGGAAGAGCAGATCGATATCATCTCTTAGCTACGCACACTCGCTTGGAAAGAGAAAACTAGTTATGTCGAATACCGCAGGATAATCGACGTTCTAGAAGAAGAAGAAGAAGAAGAGCATGTTGAACTACGTCAACTCTTTCTGGAAATTCGCCTAGAATTAGGGGCTAGACAAGCTTAATGCTACTTATCTTGAAGTCCTTTGTAATTAGTGATAATTATTGCAATTTTTGATATATAATGTAATCATTTCCACTTTTAGGAAGTCACTTTCTTGATAACGGTTATTCGAAAAGACCATTTTGGAGCAGTTATATTTTTTTGGGAAGTTATATCGGTGGGGGTTGTTCTTTTTTGAAAAGGCCTTCCAGAAGTCAGTTTATGTATAGGGGATATTACAAGGACTTTGTACTTTGTTTGTTGAAAGAAATGAAAATTATTTTCAGAACTTTGTGTCTGTAAATGTTTTTGTTGATTGCAATTCTCTTATGTTAATTTGTGATCTATCTTCAATCTATTTTTGTTGTATATAGCTGAATTTAAAGGAAGGTATGGTTGACTTTTTAATCAAATATCAATGGTGGGTGGGATGAGTAAACTGTGTGTTATTTGTTTATACTTGCTGCATTCTAAAATCAATTGTTTGCATCTATCTCATGGTTATGAATAGGTGTTAGTATACCTTTCCTACTTTCTGGTTAAAAGCATACCCCGTGTTTTCATTCGTTGCATATCTTAGGAGGGAGTTGTACCTCTAAAATTCAGAGGAAGTTTGCCAATCTAATGGTAACTTCTCCAACTGTTGGTGCTATTGGTCCTTCTTCTTGGGCATTTTGAGTCATTTTCTGTAGTCATTTGTGAGGGACAAATCTGTAAACCAACAGTTTTTTGGCGACTCTGCTAGGGATTGGAAAGTGAAAGATCAGTAGTCCCAGAAATTTGAAGGTGCCTCCCCGAGGATGGAGGCTGGCAGCTCTGTGAATTGAAATGCACTCAGAATTATTATGTCCCATCGAAGGCTACTGCCGATGTAATTTTTAGATTTGCACTATGGCATTAATTTCTTCCCAACCATGGGGAAATTACTTTGGACCCCTTTCTTTGCCTGTATATTCACCATTGCCTGAAGTATCATGAAAACATTTTCTAAAATTAAGTGGAGAGGGCTCTCAAGATGCTGAAAACCATATTCTGGCATTCATAGTTGCCTGTGGTATCCAAGGGGTAAGTGAAGAAAATGTTTTTGTAAGATTATTTGTTGAATCTTTGATTGGGCCTGCAGCAAATTGGTTTTTCGATTTAAAAGATAAGTGCATAACTGATTGGGATTTCTTGAAGAAGAAGTTCTTGGTTAGGTATAAAGGTCCTGTTGATGAAGATGCTCTACTGAATCAATTCTTCAATATTCAAAAACAAGAAAGTGAATCCATCAGAGACTTCATGGATAGATTCAATTGGCTGCTTAGAAAAATTACAGTCCATATTCATCCAAGTAAGCAACTTCAGCTTTGCATGTTTATTTCTTCTCTACATCTGGATGTTCAATTTGAATTAAAAAGAAGTAAAGTAAATGACGTAGAAATTGCTCAGCAAGAGGCTGTAAAAATAGAAGATGACTTAATACTGAGTGGTCTATGGAAAATTAACCAAGTTGTAGATAATCTAATTTGTGAATCTATGATGAAGCCTATTATGCTCAAACAAAATCTTTAGCCTATAAGTTTCTATAATACACAGAATCCTCTTGAATGCTTCAATCTCTCTGTTCTTGATTCTAAACACGTCTATTGAGATGAAGTAAACTCTACATAAATTAAACCTCATGATGACAGAAGATTTGAGGCCTATTATTTACATTTTGAAAGCCCCTCAAGTGATGAAGAAAATGGATCATTCTCCCATGATGCAAATTATAAAGAGGACAATGTAAATATGGTTGTTTTGCCATCTTTGTCCAAGCTGAGATGGAATCATTCACTTTGACAGTAATAAAGAGCAACCTGAGGCTACACAACATGAAGTTGAGGTATTGGATATCCACTCTCCAGGCTGCATGCAAGTTGAATATGAAGCCTTCACATTTTCTAAGCAAGATGACACCGAGATATGGCTGCAAGAAGAGGTCAAGAATGATTTTTCTTTTGAATCCTTTCATTTTGAAAATTTAAATATCAAAAATTTTAAACAAGCATTGGGAAATGGTGTTACAAGTAATCATGGTGGTTTAAATGAAAGTGATCAAAGTCATGAATCTGATGAGCCACGTGATGTTTACATTCCCAATTGGTGCCTCAATGCAAGTGAGGATGAATTCTTGTGTGGAGAAGAGGATGTCATGACTAATCTATAGGATGTAAATGGGAATGATAAAGAGAATCGTGAGAATGCTGAGTACGATCCTACACAAAAAGAAGAGATTTTTCCAGTTGGGGTTGGAAATTTAGATTTTTGGTCTGACCTACTTGCATAAAGTTGATGATTGGTTTTCCAATGATTCAAGGGACTATTTTCAGGAAGGGGATGTCAGTTTGTCTACTACGGGAAATAATTATATGCGTAAACAACTCGGGGCAACCACCAAGGAAGGGTCTTTATCTAATGGTTTGTGTATGGGTTGTCCAATTCGAGGGCTGGTTTCTCCTCGCTTGCAAGATCAAGTGCATCATAATGCAATACCTAATGTTATCCAAATAGATTTTGGCAACCATACACTGAGCAATGTTGATGTGAGTTGTCAAATTGAAGGAGTTTACAATAGAGAATGGCTTCTTGGGCATCAGTCATATCTAGAGAACTTTTGTATGGTGCCATTCCTATCAGTTTGATCATGGTGATCACGAGTTTACAACTGGTTTCTTGTGGGCTTCTAGTGCATCTGACATTATTCTGCATAGGCATCTATTTCTCCCAGCCAGTTAATGGATTTGCATAACCATGATGGAGCTATTTGAGGTAGGGTCTTCATGACCATGTACATAGTAGAATTTTTTGTTGTGCTAGTAGTGTAGTCGTCTCCTTTTCCTGTCGTGTTCCATTTTTGGCTTGCTCTAGCTCTCCTATCCCCTATGACCTTTGACTATGCTACCCAATGAATTTTGCACTGGTCCATGCTTGAGGTTCTGGGTCCGTTGCTTCGTCCTTCTTAGTCCTCGTCCCTAATCAGAGCCTGTTTTTGCCTCAAAATTTGAACCCAAAATTTTTGCAAATTTTAAATACATTCTTCTTAGTCTACCAAAATGTGAAAATAATTATTTTTGCAAATCTGTGTTAGCTGGTTGAAATCCCTTTTGTGAGCTTGACCATAACTTCATTTTATCCAGTTGTCCCAATTTTTATGCCAAAATACCTTAGCATTTGCAAAATTTTAAACTTCACATTCTTTATGCTATGTTATGCAGCCCGCTTGGTTTCCCCTTTGTTATCTCTAAGTCGCAGGTTTTCTGAACTTTATAAACCACGACTTAAGGTTAGAAAATTCTTATTTTCCGTGACTTCCCAATTTCCCTTGAAAGTATGAAAGTTGACTCTATTAAAGTCATATTTATAAAAAAGGTGGAAAACTTTATGAAATAAAGCATTTTGTCATCGAGTCGGGAGTTTTCATAACTCTCGAACTCTTAATTCAAGGTTCTAACGTTCTTAAAAGTAGTGACTTGGCAACTTGGTGAGTTTCAACTTGATCTTGAGGGATAAAGTTAGGGTTTTCAAAAAGGGCTTTTCCATCAACACTCTGTTAGACATCAAAGAAATGTGGACTCATGGCCTTTGGCATTCATAGAAAATGGATTTGTTGTAGAAATCTTTAGAAGGTTTTGTTGGTAATCATTTATGTTAGGAGTTTTAAGCCAGGCCCCTTCCCAAAAATCCAAAAATTCTGTGTCTTTTGGCCTCTGCAGTTGTAAAAAATGCAAAAAATCAGTTAAGGTGCAGGTGTCTTTGTATATACAAGGGTGTTTGTATATACATACAGGTCAAAATGTGCATTGGCAGGCTCATGAAATCTCCATCGGCCTTCAAAAATAGTGAAGAATGAGTTGTATGCATTTTTAAATGCATATTGGGTTGCATGTACAAGGGGGAATCCTTCACAAATTCCTGGGGATATTCGCTGCTTGCATATTGGGTTGCATGTATATTTGGTTTGTATGTTCAGACATACAATGGTTAGATACAAAGAAAAGATACATCACAGGTATATTCCATGGAAGATTCCCGCTTGTATATAGGGGCTTGTATGTCGCCGGTGCATACACAAAGGTAAATATACAAGCCGATGTGCATTGAAAGGGATGCAAGGTGGACCCGAAGTTGTTTTCATTTTGTTCTATAAGCCCCTGGCGTCCGCGACTTGCATGTATATATGCTTGTATATGTGCAATGTACAAAGGGAAAGTGCAATGGTTAGATACAAGCTAGATTTCATGGCGGATGCAACATGCTTCATGAAAATTTGAAATCCGCACCTTGTATGTATAAAGTGTATGTATATGCAGATATACATTGAGATATGCAAGGAAAGAAGATGCAGGGTGGACCCGATTGAAAATTCCAATTTGCTCTATAATTGACTGGGGTCCGCCTTGTATATTAAACTGTTGCATGTATATGCATTTTGCATATACAGGGATTTTGAAAGGCGAATAGTGGCATTTGTATATGCATATGTTTTTGCATATACAAGGGCAAAAAGGAAAAATGTGAATAGGAAAAGCCAGCGATAGAAACATGAGGTACCTCCATGGCGCAATCTGATTGGCTAGCAACTTGGTCAACATTTTTTGGCATCGTTGATCTCAGCGATGGGGAGATGATCGATGGTTGGTTTTGTATTTTGCTGCAGCGATGGGTTTCTTTGCATCTGAGGCTACGTTTGGGTGGGAAAAACTCCAAAGGCACGCCACTGAGGATCTGTGGGTAGCTGAGGCATTAATGGCGGAGTTGTAGCGGTATGGGTCGGTGATGGACGGGTCAACAACCTGATTGAAGATGAATGTCCTTGAGCGGTGGTGTGGGTCCCGTTTCCACCTGTTCATTCCTCTTTGTCTCATTGTAGCTTTGACATTTTTGAGCACCATTCCTCATGCATTGAATCTGGCAGAATTTTTGACCTTTTCATGTAATTAGTTTTGCTGAGTATAGAGTCCTAGTATAAATGCCAAACGGTGTTACTCTTTTGTGGTTGTTGGAAACTGGACGAAATTTTGGTGTTGTGACACAATACAACTTCATTGGTGACTCTATCTTTGCTGTCTTGTGAGTTTATGAGTCTCATGTTGTATGTTTAATGCATAAACTTACTGGTTTCATGTTGATTTAAATGAGTAATGCTTCATTGCATGTGTTCTGTTACTTGTCTCCAAATTGAATGTATTCTTCTTTTGAATCTAAACAGCTAAGGGATGTCTAAGATTCTTGAATATAGATTTGCTATGTTGAATGCTTGATCTTCTACTTCTACTCAAGGAGTAGATTAAATGTTTTAGGTTAAGGTGTTAAGAAGAATATATTGCAGTAAGAATCATCTAAGTAGAGGTAACTGAATACTCAATTCTGGGAAGTATCTGTAAGGCAGATATTAAACAACCCCCCTGAAACTCAGTCATTAATATAATCTTATGTGTACATTCACATGTGTATGTCTATTGACTCCGAGCCCTGGATAGGCACTGATCCAGTCCTGTATTGAGGTCACAACCAAAGTCCTAGTTTTGCATCCAAACATAAAATCAAACTCAAACTTCATATACAAACCTTCAAGACTTTAGAATTAGTTTAGGATTTGAAATCCTCTGTCTACAACTGAATATAGGCCCAAAGCTAGCCCCTTTGCACTTATCTCACAGTTTTGGTCTTCATAAGAGAGGATTTATCTACTTTGTGTCAACATCCCAGCTAGTACATAGATACATTTCATGGATGTTGAATAGGGAATACCCCCCTTGGTTCTGCAGAGCCTAAAGAAGAATAGGAGATATTTATAGAGTCTATCTCCTATACTGTTGGCCCCTGGCCTAGGAATCCTGTTGATCAATGATGGCTACCTTGTAGGGATAACTGGGAATAAGCATCCAGTCTGGGAAAGTAACCAACAGGTTTCAACCAAATGCAATTGGCAAGTGTAGAACCAAATCCCACAACCACTGCCAACACTCTTAAAGCCCATGCCAGATTGAATATCCATCAAAACTCAATCAAAGGTGGAATCTCATCAAATGTTATCATCAGGGAAATGTTATTTCGTAGGACTATAGGATATGCATAAAATCAAATAGCTTAAGAAACTTTCATGCAAATGTGATCCACGGGTATGACAATCCATCAAGGCATGATGGAGAATGGCCGGCTCCTTGACTCCTTTGTGTTGGGGAAGTTCAAAGTTTTGAATAGCACTCTCATAGTTTGAAAGATCATAAGGACTCTGGTGCTGCAAATGCATTCATTGTCAGGAGTTTTCAAAATTTTTGAACCCTTCCTTAGTGCTCAAGTTCAAAATTTGTTCTAACCCCTGACTAGTCAGTATCTTCACACTATCTATTTTTCAAGGTATCGTCATCCCGTCAAATTGCTCATGTGGTATACAATGAGAATGTCCTTTCAGAAGCTAGGATATGCAAACTCAAATCTTGAAACATGTTTCTCAAGATACAAAATCAACGAGGCATTAATTACCTCTTGAATGACAAGTGTAACGGAGCTCATTAAGGTGGTGGCACGACATTAGCAAGTTTAAAAACCATCATTACTCACTGACATAATTAAGTAAAGGTGGTGGTGCTCTCTGAGTTTAGTTTTCTTACCAACTAAGCTATTCTTCAGAATGGGACTTCTTGCCAACAGTTAAATTTGGGATGATGAGCCTATGCCTGTTCTGCAACCTGATTTACAATGGCTTGAGGAAGAGCAGATCGATATCATCCCTTAGTTGTGCACACTCGCTTGGAAAGAGAAAACTAGTTATGTTGAATATTGCAGGACAATTGACATTCTAGAAGAAGAAGAAGAGCATGCTAAACTATGTCAACTCTTTCTAGAAATTTGCGTAGAATTAGGGGTTGGACAAGCTTAATGCTACTTATCTTGAAGTCCTTTGTAATTAGTGATAATTATTGCAATTTTTGATATATAATGTAACCGTTTCCACTTTTAGGAAGTCACTTTCTTGATAATGGTTATTCAAAAAGACTGTTTTGGAGCAGTTATAATTTTTTGGGAAGTTATATAGGTGGGGGTTGTTCTTTTTTGAAAAGGCCTTCCAGAAGTCAGTTTATGTACAGGGGATATTACAGGGATTTTGTACTTTGTTTGATGGAAGAAATGAAAATTATTTTCAGAACTTTGTGTCTGTAAATGTTTTTGTTGATTGCAATTCTCTTATGTTAATCTGTGATCTATCTTCAATCTATTTCTATTGTATATAGTTGAATTTAAAGGAAGGTATGGTTGACTTTTTAATCAGATATCAATGGTGGGTGGGATGAGTAAATTGTGTGTTATTTGTTTATACTCACTGCATTCTAAAATCAATTGTCTGCATCTATCTCATGGTTATGAATAGGTGTTAGTATACCTTTCCTACTTTCTGGTTAAAAGCATACCCCATGTTTTTGTTTGTTGCATATCTTAGGAGGGAGCTATGCCTCTAAAATTTAGAGGAAGGTTGCCAATCTAATGGTAACTTCTCCAACTGTTGGTGCTATTGGTCCTTCTTCTTGGGCATTTTAAGTCATTTTCTGTAGTTATTTGCGAGGGATAGATCCGTAAACCAACACTGACAAAGGGGAAACTTTATTCCATGCCTTAGTCATTTTTCACCTTAGTTCAGGAAACTAAAACTTTGTCGATAAAGGCCAAGAGGGGGGCAAAATCTAAGGTAAAAGCTTCAAATTTTTTGGGTTTTTTGCAAGGATTCTCTAGATGGATTTTCAAAGATCTTTACAAGGCAAGACACTAGAATTTGAAGGATTTTATACCTACAAAGCTAAGTTCTCAAGGGATTTTAACAATATTTTCAAGGTGAACTATTTGGCTCTAGGCAGAGGAAAATAGGTCAACAAAAAAACATATGAAAACTTGAAGAGTAATAGCCATATCAATTAGAAAACCTTTTGCGGTATTAGAAACAAGAAAGATCTTCATGAAACTCTTCCAGATGAGTCCACATGACTCATACAACATCCCCAAACTCTCCTTTGCCACTACACATCAAAGAATTGTGCCGCATAGCTTCCTCCATTTATTATGAGAACACTATGTTATTTGAACCATACTATACCATGTTGTCAATTGAGAAATTGGGATGCAGAGCACCAAGAAGCATGAAATTGAAAAGAGGCATGCAATACACATCTAAGAACATGTCCACAAAACCACAAAGATAACCATTCACATCTGGAGGAATGCGAAGCATCCTAGTCAGCTTTTATCATCACATTATACTATCAAAACACATTCTGGGACCTTATCATGCAAAACTTTCATAGCAAAAGGAAAGAAGATCTAAAAGGTCTTGGAATTCTCACATTTACTATACCTAGAACGTAGTTCCAAAACCGCATAGCCATAACTGCTGCTACGGAGGAATGCAGAGCATTCCATTCACCTTTCAACATCTTATTACACCATTAGAGCCTAAACCAGAGCTCAACCACTTATATCTTTCACTGCAAAAGTGCAAACACTCTAAAACTTAGAATTTAGCATATTGACATCATACTTGAATTAACTTGAACCATAAGATCATATCTTCAAAAATAGAGGAATGAGGAGCTTCCATTGCCATTCTAGAAACATCTTCACAGAATCAACATTGTCTTCATTCCATATTTTTCAAAACAAACTTTCGGTAAACCTAACACCATGAAACATGGAATATGAAAGCTTTACCATTACATAAAGATATATTCTAGCCCATGAATGCCCAAATCCAAATTGATGGAAATGTTGAGTAATTTCCCAAGCGGTCTTTAAAGATGTTCATTCTGAAACAAAGATTGTTGCCAACTTCCAGAGGCTTAATGTATAAGATTTCTCTTCTTTAGGAATATAACATCCAATCATGAGCTTTCTCTTCTTTAGGAACATGACATCAGTGACATTCTTCACAACAACCTTAGCAGTCTCTCTCATCAGTGTATGCTATGTTGACATCAATGTATGTTGACATCAATGACAACACATATGGTCAACAAACTTAAGCAACAAAACATCAACAACTATTACCATCATAAAGTACTTCATAGAGAACACTAGGTTTAATATTTCCTTTAAGTAATTAGGTTAATTGAATATATTTGTTTGTTATCTTCATCTTTTCCATCATGATTTATCTCGCAACCATCTAATTATGACTTCCTAAAATATTAAAAACACAATTCAAATTCTATTGGTTGACTTTCCAAACTCAAATCCCCAAACAATGTTTAAAAACTCAATATTTCAAAAGATGGGTTACCAATATTTCTATGTCATTGGAGTCCTTAAATTATGGTAGCTATGATCATGGATTTTTTTTCATCTTGTACCTTTCTTTGGGGTTATATTTTAATCTTATATAGTAAACTCATAGGAATTCTAATTAAACATGTACCTAGGATGTGTAAGATGATTAGATTTTTACTCACAACAATGAGCTCAAGAATTTTATTCCTGATATGAATTTTAATAACCTTGATGTGTTTCATGAAAATTTTCTATACAATATAAAACATGTTGAAGATTTAAACATTACATAAACTAGCTTTTTTTTCAAATAACTTCTTGAGGAACTTGCATGTCACAAAAGGTTTTATTTAGTATGAGAATGGCTTGGATTTGGGATTTTCTCTCCCCCTGTAAATTCCAACATGTCCTCATGGCAGATGCTAAGATAATCATTTTGGTTTCATATCTTGTAAAAGCATCATTTCATTTCACCTAAACAACACCATATTTTCCAAAGTTTAAGATGTGAAAATGATCTTGGGACCTGTGAGATATGGGCCCACAATATAACTTACATTAAACAAATACTTGGTCTATTATTTCTTTCATGGTCATTGTTGGATTATTTATTGTTATGAGACTTTTGATGATATTGTTTGTATAAGGTCGGGTCAACTATAAAGTTTGCTAATAAAAACATTAATAATTACACACTAAAATGGATATATACATTGAGAGATAATGAACTGACAAATCGAGGAGCCAATCAAAGACAATGAGGAAAATAAGAGAGGTTAACAAAGGAATTTACAAATTTCTTTGGGATATATCAATACGAGAGTGCATAGAAGATAGGAGTATGAGCAAAACCAATTGTTTAGAGAGACCATCTAGTTGAACATTGATTAGCAAAAGTGACATCTACCCAATCACTTGTCAAGGTATTTTAACTTTATTCAAGATCTCTATGGTAGAAGAGATCAAGAATTAGAATGATAAATAATTTTCATATGTATAAAGAGAGGCACCATAGAAAGAAGACAAATAATTAGATGACTAATGTCATCAAAGGAGTTAATGAACTTACATCCAAATAAATGAGACACTATTAAAGTAAAAAATCAATAAAATTGATGGAGCAAAGAAAGAAAAATGAAATCTATAGGAGGAAACCAATAATCTAACACTAAAGCATCAACCTCAATCCTGAATTGAGAACTTTAATTGGAGAGAGCTAAATCTAGGAAGTAGTTTGTCATTCATGAGGAACAAGTGACCAAAGATTAATATACAACTATCCATTCTTAATCAAGAAGATATAGACTTTACTCATTAATCTATTTTATAAAGGAATCAAGGATTAATAATGACTGTTCATGTTTACTAGTGATGAGTCAAAAGAACCTATTAGACATTGTAGAATGTGCATATTATACAGACCAATGCATATCATTAGTAGTAGTAAACTCCATCTACTCTTATGAGGAATGATAATTCATTGGTATAAGAACACATCATGAGATGAATGTAACACCTTAGAAATTTATAAAATGACTTTGAAAAAAAAATCAAATTGATTAGAGACAACATGATTGCCACTAAAATTAAACCTTCCATTAGAGTCTTCAATAAAAGATTCAAGGAGTTATTAAGATAGATTAAGAAAGAATCAAACGTTGGACTTAATAAATGATAGGTATTTGAAGAAATCAATACCCATTATAAGAAAAAATGAAGATGTCACCTCCATCTTATGAGGGTGCATACAATGAGCAATTGACACTGAATGTGAGATATTGATGTCTATGCAATCAAGAATGTAAAGTGATGGCCACAATGTCTATAGAAGCTTTTGAGAGATATAATGTGCATGTTATGCAAACTTAAGGATAACACAATGAAGGATACAAATCATGGACAATGAACTAATTATAGGAAGACTAGCACTTAACCTTAAGCACTAAACTTCCTTACTACATGTAGGTTGCTAAGAACAGATCTTGGGATTGGACACCAACATGCGTGTACCTGATTTGACAATGAGTAGGGAAACACTAACTTGGTATGAACAACATATATAACAAGACTAGTAAAGAAAGGATGATCCACATTACTTTCTTATCAAAATCATCTTTTACAAGATTGTATTTTTTTTCACTCATTATTGCTTACTATATCAGTTCTAATACTCATGCAATACCCAAGTACTCAATGCATTTATTTTATGGGTTGCTTTCCTAAATCGTGTTTAACTAGAGATAGCCACAACTAATTCCATAGAGATTTAATAGATGTAGGTTTTCCACATCAAGTGCTTCTTGTACAAGGTTGGAAGCTAAAGGGTGTCATAATTTCATAACCTTTCTTATATATAGGAAGTTAAACTAAAGTTACTTCATAATTTTATAGAACTAGTGCAACAAAGGTTCACCTTGTTACATTAGCATCTCTCATTTTGATAGAGGCTACTAGCTTGCTTCCACCTCATGTAATAAACCACCTATGCATTATGTCTCAAGCAATATATTTTACTCCTAGACACCATGAATAAGTCTCATGAATATAAGTTGATGATAATGCTTAATTGTACATAAACGAAACATTATACACATGAAATGCTCCTCTTTAAAATATAACTTTGTTAATAACCATATATTTATTCCATAGGCACACAATTGATGCCAAAGGATGTAGTTTCCTACACAACTCAATAAAGCTTGAAAATACCTAATGTATAACATGTATGTTATTAAAATTAGAGTCATTACTCATATCATTAACATGATCCAAATGCTAATTTATGTGTTGCATATTACTAGTAGCAACTCACTATAGAAGTGCTTGTATAACCTCTATAAGTTTTATAATTGTATTCTAACCATAACTCTCATAATTATTATCCTATCTACTAAATGATCCCTATTCTTAGAACATATCCTATCCAAACATGTGGAATTAAAAGAATTAAAGAGAGACCTAGTCACAAGAAATAAAACAAATAAGAGCTGCAATGCAACTAAAGTCCCTGCCAATTACAAGGTAGGGAAAGCATGTAAGTAGAAAAAAAAATTGAACTGAGTGCCTTCCAGATCAATACAAAAAAAACACACAGCATGGTGCTTTCAGTGAAGAGATTTGTAAATGCTCATGTGATTTCAGTGGAAGTGAACCTATTATTATGTGCACATTATCTGAAATTGTAAAGGTAGAATTTAACTTGACATGTTCAATTTGTCTGGTAAGGTCGATTGTCTTTTGGCTTATTTTTCAAATGTTGAATGCTAATATATTTAGTATCCAACAATTTTTATTGCATTTATTATAATTGATGTTACTTATTGATGATGAAGTAAAGGTTCAATTGGTGGGCACTCTACCTTAGTAGTCTTCAGAGACATCTAAAGACCATTTATTCCATTCTATATTAGTCAATTTTGGCTTCAGACATATGACTACAATGGATCCCTGATCAAGAAATTAGGGCAGATCATCTAATATACGAGTGATTATAGACAAACGGAAAGTAGTATAAATGCAAATAAAGAAACTGTATGTGAAGGATTTTAAAACATCAAAAGGGAGGTTTTGTTCTCTTTTTTTACTACCGATCAAATTCTAGGGAAATCTGATTTAGGGATAGATTTCCTCATGCATGCATCTTTTGCCCTATGCAATGTATGGGAGAACACTATTATTCAAGCTTATTATTGTTGAAATTGAGCTAGGGATTGTTATTGGGGATGTAACAAAAATTTGGTTGGTTTAGCTCCTTTGCAAAATATATTCTCTATCTTTAACAACTTGGATCAGTTTAAAAGGCTTTAATAACTCTCAAGAAAATGCAATGATTAGGTGCAAAACCAAATTCCACAATCTTTGCCAACATCATCTTTGCCTGTGCTAATGGGAGCATAGGAAAAGGTATGGAGATCCATCAACTGTGCTAATGGGAGTGTAGGAAAAGGTATGGACATCCATCAAAGCATAATGGATAGGAAACCTTTGCAAACATTTTAGGACACACCCAAAATTGTGCTTAGACTGGGAGCTTAGATAACTCCTTAACCTTTACCTTAATTAATGAGTAGTCAACTAGATGCTAAATCACTTAGTAGGTCAAGACCTTTTTGCCTGTATGTGTACTATAACAAAATCCTTGAGGAAACTTTCAATAGCCATTATCAGCTTTGCACCAGTTGTGTTCAGACACAGATGATTAGAAACATGAAATGACTTAGCTTACAATAAAAAGCATAAATAATATATGACTATCAATAAAATATCCAATCTCTTACCATGATGCATTAGCTTTGGATTATGCCATTTCTCCCTCTATCAAGTTCGAAGTTATTTCTGGATTCACAATCTTATTATTTTATCAATGGGATTTCATGGCCTTATTTCACATTATTGCATCCAACAAGTAAAACTAAATAGCTTGTTACCAACCAACAAGACACCTAATGCTAATAGTTCAATATTCACAAGCTTATACCAAGACTCAAGAGTCAATAGTAAAGCATAGAACTACTAGGAAGCACTTGAAAGGTGTACAAATAACAAAATCTTGCATGAGTATAGAAGTTAAGATCCCATATCAAGATAGAAGCATACTAAGAATGTACTGTAATGGGTATACTTGGCATATTTTTTTATGTATGAAACATATGAATAATTAATGCTATGAATATATCTTAAGAGCTAGAAATTCATAACTAGAAAATAAAATATGCCACTTTCATTCAACATTTCCATTGGGCATAGGATGAGGAACATGAATTATTTTGACCCCTAACACTTCACACTAAACTGTGCTCTTTAACTGCACCAATTAATTGTTAAGAGCTCCTTTGGGTCTAAATTTTTTATCCGATTATTTAACCAAATGATGCTCAGCTACTGTTCTTCAAAATATGGGGATAAACTCTCTCTACTTAAACTATATCATGTGGATAGATTTCTTTTATTCTTGTGTTGTGGTCTCCATGTCATGTTATTCCTCAATTCCTTCAGAAAGTATAGATTGCTCTAAGAGCTAACAAAATATTGGCTAGGACATGGCTTTATCATATGGTCCTTTTCTAAAATACCTAACATAGAAAATTGAAATGACACATGGATCCTTTCATTGTTCAAAGTTCTTTCTCAATAATATAACACATGGATCCTTTCATTGTTCAAAGTTCTTGCTCAATAATCCATCAATCACGAAATAAATGGCAAGTTGAAGAGCCTACTAATTTGATATTTTAGGGATATGGCTTTTAGTGGATGAAGATAGATGACAATACCATTGCTTTATGTCAATAGAATAACACATGGATCCTTTCATTGTTCAAAGTTCTTGCTCAATAATCCATCAATCACGAAATAAATGGCAAGTTGAAGAGCCTACTAATTTGATATTTCAGGGATATGGCTTTTAGTGGATGAAGATAGATGACAATACCATTGCAGAACTCTAATAACTCACTTGTAATCATAGTAGCATTACACCCAAAAAAATCCACAATTAACCTTGATTAATTACAACCGGCTGAATTTTTTGTGTTGTTTCCTCAGTTGTTTGAAAAGTGATTTTGATTTTTTTTATCTCTGTTTTAGTTCATTTTTATACCTAAAAGAGAAAAATACAGAGCAAAGGCAAATTTAGCATTTTTGATACAGGCTTGGGCATTTTAAATTTTATTTAAGTTATACTTTAAATAGGCCTTTCTGGAAGTTAAATTTTAAACCATAATGAGAGTTTTTCTTTTAATTTATACACAAACAATGCATTTTAACAAGTTTTCAGAGATTAACATAGAGGAGAAAACTGATATCATTTATCAACAAACAATGCCCAATAAACTAAGCCCACACAACATGTTCCCAATCCTAATTGGTAGTATTTTAAACAAAATTCCTTGAAAACAATTGAATGTCTATTCAATAGAGGTGCCATTGCAAAAGCACCCTCAGAAGACTCCTAGATGCTCTTGCCACACAACTACATCCTTAAATATTTCTGTCTAGCATTGCCCTATCTGAGCAATTAGAAATCCTTGAACAAAAATAATGAACACATATTATAGGTATGGTACTACTACATGAACATTGAGAAGTATTCAAACTTGCCTAAATGGTGCTTAATTAAAGTAAAAATCAACATGGCAAAGGAAATCTCTGTGACAATTTCTTAAGTTTACATCTAGCACTATTGCATAGGTGTATAATAAATATGCAACTTTAATAAACTAGCATACAATCCAAAAAGCAAGCATAAAAATAGTTCCAGATAGATAGATGGCCTTCCTCTTTAAGAGTAACAAAAATGAGTCAACTTTAGCATGAAAAGATAAGGCTCCAAACAAATAAAAAAGCAGATGCCCGACTTGAGGATTGTGCATGTAGTTTTCCTTTCACATGGGATCTTGCACTCCATTCTTTTAGCCATAATGTGTTTGAATCGTTGGTTACAATTGTATATCTAACTAAGACAACTTTGATCTCCATATAGATATATCAATATTTATTGGAAATTGTGAAGTTCATGCAATGGTTGTTCAGTGTAGCACCAATAAAAAAATGGATGCATGGAAAAAAAGAATGAATTAATAACTCATAAATTAAACATTAGCATCCTACAACCCACAAACCAAATACATAAGGAAATCTAGAATTGTAACTAATTATATTGGGCATCCACAAAGGAAAATCCATTCATATATATCAAGAAAATGAATGTAAGTGATATTGGAATTTAGTTTTTTTAGTTGGTGTTCACCTATTTCTGCAAAGCATTGTAAGAGATCCACAATAGCCTAACCCTGCTTGTTCTGTCTTTCTTCACTCGGCTCCCTCAATGCCATCTATAATAAATGCAATACATGATAAACAATGAGTTATACCTGAAGGCAAGCCTAGCCAAAGTTGAATATTGTGCTGGAACCAAACCATTAGTATGCCATAGACTCTTGCAGCTACACTTGGTCATTCAATAATTTCTCACCAAGAGAGAAGAAATAAGAAGGAAAATTAAAAGTAAAATGAAAAAATAGAGATGGAAAACCATGGATTTAAATTCCAGAGAATGAACTATTATCATGGTTTCCCAATTAAGAATTAAGACATTAGTATGAAGTACCAGTTTATAGAGAGGCACTCCTCTCAACCAAAGTGTTATTTGACCTTAAAATTTGACACTTAAAAGGATCGTAGTAAAAGAACTTTATGAGATTTAACATAAGGAAAATATCAATCACAAGAAATGATAAACTTTCATATCTAAAATCTATAGGAAGGAGTTGATCAAAATTTATTTTGTCCATGCCTCATCCATCGCTATAGACATGATAGCTCAAAGAGAATTGATAAAGCTTGTTTACCGCTTTCATTTCTCATTGGAAAATATATAGAAGTCTCCTAAAATTTGTGAACACATGAATTGAGTGGAATGTCTGTGGTAAGAAAACAATAAATCTATCAAATAAAGAAGGTGAAAGAAGAAGAAGATTCAGAATCTTCAAGTGGAAGATTGAGGTGTAAATCCACCTTCGCAAGTCTTAATTCTATTTTCAGCCTGCAAAGCCTGCAACAACACCACATTCCAGACCATTTTTTAATTAGCCAAATTTCTTGGACATAAAAATTAATATTGCTATAACTAATCTCACATGAATGCTTAATACCTCTCGACTCCAATATGTTCAAATTGTAATGATACATAGAACTACCGTCTGCAATGCACTTCCACAAAGCATCCCATCGTACATTCCCTACACTCATAATCATTAAATACATTAGCCACAAACCATAACATGCTGGGAAACATTGGTTACTTTATATAGTGGAAGATTGACAATACCTTAGTACCAAGATCAAATTTATATCCTAGTAGAATTGCTAGAGGCACACCCAAGACATAGTAGCATACAATATTTATGCAAGCCACAAGTGTTTGCCAACCTGCTCCTATTTCCACACTTTTATATCCACAGACTGACTGTTAGAACCACATTATCTCTAAGAGAAATAAGCATGCAACAAAGATATATCATTTGTTGATTCAGGGTTGCAAGAAAAAGAAGATCGATAAACCTATACAATAGAAGTAATTCATATAGAATTTGAAGAAAATAAAACTAAAACACATGGTGTGCAGTATTGTATTTGGAAAAATCTTTTTGGATTAAAAAACAAGACAACAACCTTCTTCACTATTGCACAAAAACTCAACTATATACAATACAATAATAAAGCTCATATTTTATGTCATCCTTGAGGTAAATGGTGGCTAGGTAGTCAAAAACATTTTGCTTAAATTTTTTGGTTGCTTGTACATGGTAGCCTAGATCCTAAATGATCTCTTTCATTAAGATGTTTTTATATTCTACTCATCTTGGAGGAAGTAAAATGTTTACTTTTATTAATACCAAAAAGTAGTTGCACATTATTCAATATCACTGCAACTTCCAGAAAACTTGCAAGCTTCGACACTACTTCACTACTAGTTGTGAAAGCCATAGGAAACACCTTTCTTGTAATCAAACTAACCATCATGAACATAACACCTCTCACAAAAGAGGTGTCTGAAGCAACAACAGTTACAAATTTTGCAACTCTTGGGTGTCCAGCTCCCAGTGCATTTGAAACCCTTACATTTTAAAAATGAGAATAATTTATCTCATATTATTGTTTTTGGAATGTTGGAAAATAACAAGACACTTCTAACTGCAAAGGGGCCATACATCATTGGAAGATCACCCTAAAATGCCAATGGGAAATCCTACATTTGAATTCTAGTCCTCGATGTAGCTTAAAGAGGTGATGGAAGTGAACAATTCACGCTTTAAATCAGAAAGGGATCAGCATCCGTAGCAATAACCCAATGGTTGAATACCCCAACCCCCTCTAACAAGAGGTGCTAGGTTCCATCTCTAGTTACTCCATGAAAAGTTATAGGAAAAAATTAATGTCATTGGGCTTCTGGGCTTACTTGATAGCTATGTTAAATCCCAAATATATCATATAAATCAAAAACACTAAATTTACACTGCATATAAGTTGATGAAAATTATGTAAAACTCCAAACAGTCAAAAGAATAAATACATTACAAAACAAAATAATATGCACGCAAAAGAATCTTGAGTGCATACCATATAGCTATAGAGTCTATTGCAACTTCTGCATTCTTTAGATGACCGACCATGAGAAGTAGTATCATCATGTTCATAAAGTCTGCACTGTTAGATCGAAGATAAACAAAAAAAATGAATATTAGACCTCAAAACATCAAAATGTATAAAATTTCAAGAAATAAAACTATGATTTAAATTGGTAACCTCATCATAACAGCTGAGAACAATGAAAGACGTAAGAGTCCTCCCAATTTATGAAATGCACTCCATGAAAATCTAGTCCAAGCTCCACCATAGGTGTCACTAAATATATAGGCTATTTGACCCAATACTACTATCCACCATGATAAATTTAGCATTACTGAAACTGGGGATGAACTAACCTTTAGTTGAATCATTTTTGTTGTTTTCATTTCCCTGTTTCCTATTAGTAGGCGTAGGCATAGGCTCTCGAGCAACTGATATTGAGAAAGGTGGGTGGGCACCTTCCAATATGGAGAACAACTCTATAGAGTAGGGGTGGGCTCAGGAGCTCCCAATATGGAGGGGGGTTAGTGGGTGCCTTTTGTATAGAGAACTCAATTAATAAATGCACAAGAAGTAGGCAAATACCTCAAGAATACCCTAAAACTGTTGATGAGCTTCTTTCAGATGATGCTCCAAATGCATGAGATGAATTTGTAGGCATTAGATGAGTGGGAATGGTGTTTTAAGAAGATTGAGGTTGTATTATAACTTTGTCACACAAATATAGGGTAAAAATATGCTACAAGCTTTGTCTGCGTATCTAGACTTTCAATACATACACGTAATACAATGTTGGACTGCAATTATCAATCATATCATTAAATCCAAGGATGTGTATAGTTAGTTACTCCTTTAATCCAGGGGTGACTAACAACTCTCACAAATAGCAGCCAATAGCATATCCACTCACCTTATGTGTCGTTGTTGCCACAACATCATCATAATCAAATGGATTGGACATAATAGAAGCAATTACTAGTCCACTTATATGTGCCATGTCCATCATAAAGAATGCCCCAACTATTTTTCTACAATCTTCTCAACCATGTATTCTAAATTTAAGTACTGAAACTAAAAGACCACCAAATTGTACATGGCTACATGCAACATCCTACATGAACTTAGAAAAGATGTCCCCATATTGAAATTATCAAATCTCTAGAGAAGAACGTTTGTTAGGAATGGTTCAATTCCTCAAACTTTTTGTGAAAATACACAACTGTTATGCCTGTTGAAAGTGAGGATAGTCAACATCCTAAGGATATGCACTAGCATCGACAATAACAAGCTTTGGCCTAAAAAGGGTAGCAGTCTTCTCAAGCATTTCGTAATCAATAAGTCATATAACCCAAAAACAAAACAAAAAATAGCAATATTAATATTAGATAAATCGTGCCCAATAATCAAAAGCCGAAAAAATGAAGAGCAGCGGGGAAACACATAACAACGAAAATAAAAAACCTCGGGTAAATAAGGTCCAAGAGAGGAAAGAAGACTAGGAGATTGGTGTGGCTCTTTGTGTAGGAAGAGATCTCCATGAAATGATGGTGATTGATCTTACAAAAGAAAGCGACAGTGACCAAGAAATGTTGAAGGACTTGGCGATAATTTGTAGGTTCATCAGAGCAAAAAGCCCTAGGGAGAAAATTAGGGTTTGGGTATCAAAGAATTGGAAGACACTTAGTGTGATAAAATTTCTCCCGAGGGGTTTCTTCATTGTGCTCTTCTCTTCAACAGAGGAAAGAGAAAAGATCTAGCAGGGAGGCTTATGGATGGTGGAAAAAAACCCCCTGTTTCTTCAGAAGTGGCAACCAAATTTCGATCCTCTGTCCATGGAGCCATATAATCACCCAATCTGGGTTAGATTGTATAATCTGCCTATCAACTATTGGTCGGATGAGTGTTTGGAAAAAATAGGAAGATCCCTAGGAATTTTGATGGACATGGACGACGACATTATCGACGACGATTCCTATCTCTATGCCTGTTTAAAGATTATGGTGATAAGGAAGATCCTAAAATAAGCTCTACTTTGTGTAAACATATGCCATTGGATCCAAAACCTGGAAGTAGAGGAATTTAAACAATTTTGTTTAAAGTGCAGAAGAAGAAATCATGTGGAAGAGGCTTGTCAACAAAAAAGTAGTTCAACCAACAAATGGGTTAAGAAAGATCAGGTTCCCAAGGACATTATTCGGGAGGAGATTCTAGAGCAAGGGAACATCCTTGGAAACCAAACCACAGTGACTGGGACTGGGGCATTTTCCAGTAATGCGATGATTAGGACAGGATTAGATGATCAGATGGGAGGCTGCAAGGTCAAAAGCGATAATGCTCTTGTAGTTTTGGAGAACCCAATAGAAACAAATGCTAGGGCAGAGGAAGCCCCAATCTCAGAGAAGTTCTCCCTAAAAAATCAAAAGGAGTGGAACTTTGTTGAGGAGAAGATTGTTAAAAATGCCCTCGTTCAAGATTTTTACCCGGTGAATCTAATGACAGATGAGAATTTGTTAGTTGAGGATGAGTTCAAGGAGATCGGGGTCAGACAATTTAGTCAAATGACATTAAATTCCCTTAAAAAGCTTTATAAGGAGCGGGAGGAAATCTAACAAGGAAAGGAGAGAAAGAGATGCTTCAGAATTGGGGCTGAAGAACATCAAGGATTTTTTTGATAAATCCAAGGGAGCCAAGGCTCCCCTTGGAGGTCAATGAGGCTCCTAATCTAGATCTTCTGGGGTCTTAAGGTTTAAGAATCTTGACGGTTTCCTATAGTTAGTTTGAGCACTTCAGAGCTGAGTTTTCAAAGTGCAGTATTGGTCTTTCTCTACCAAAGGATGTAGTTGTTCCGTGGCCAAGATTACTCTCTTTTCTTTTGCCCCATCCATTTGATAAAAATGGCTTCTTCAAAGGATACCCTGGGAATCATATCATGGGTTAGTCTTGTTTTCTACTTTTCTCTTGAAAGAAGTTCCTGTCAGAAATTTTATTTGCTTCCAAAGATCAACCAAAGATTAGCTCTTCGAGTTTTAGCCAACTTCCAGCAATATAAGCATTTAGTTACAGTTCATGGATCTTATCGCTTGTTATGGCTTTCCCCTGCCTTATGATGTCATAGAAAGAACCCTTGGTTGTCTACCAGTGATTTACTAGTCAAAATTGGAGTTCAGCAAGAAGATTTAGAGGTTAATTTAGCTCTAGTTCTTCATAGTGAGAATAGTTGAGGAAAGATTTGGTGTTTCTTGTTTTGCACCCTTTGTGGCAAGGGCTTGCTTCCTTCACTTTTTTAGGTTCTTAATGTTTATGGGGTATGACTCCCTTATGCCTAGATTATGGATTAAAAAAAATTATGTCCAATAAATCCTAAATTCTGAATGTTTTTTTAATTTATTATTAATATCCAAAGAAGAAAGCCTAAATTCTAAATGTTTTCTAATTTATTACTAATATCCAAAGAAGGAAGCTTGCCTATGGATTCACCTAAATAGTATGGTGTTGGTCTCTTACAATGATTTAACAACTGAGCTCTTAAAGCTGTAACTCAGAGATTGGACATCTAACCTAAATAGCTATCTTAATCACTATGGAGATGCATTTCACTTGTCAACCCAGGGACATGAACTTGAAATGGGTCAGCACAATATGTGCACTACGAACTTCCAAAGTAGCCATGTTCATTCTATAGCTAAGAAAGACATAATGCTGAAGATAATTTACTAGAAAGGAAATAACAAGAATGTTGAACATCAACCAACAGCTATTCTAAGATCAAGTACATGACACAAAGTAAAAGTCTGGGCAAACAAACAGGAAACTACTCTGTCTGCTTTGGCTGCAAGAACAGACACATAATAGAATTCTAGTGGCTGCAGGAACATTCAATGCCAAATTTAACTAAATGCTTAACAGAAAATATAACTAAACTAGAGGGTGGAATTCTCACCAAGTGGGCCCCCTTGGATGAGTATTCCCTAAGACAAATGTAAACTCAGAAATGCGAACTTACAACTTCATTTTATTCATTGGAAAAGATGAGTACAACTTAACATTATAACTATATTACTGAAAATTGAATAATGCACGTATAATCTCTGAATAATCAACAACCCCTCAGAAGGAGCATCATAGTCTTATTTATAGAAGGAAAACTACAAAACTAGCTACCTAGCAATGTGGTCAACTCCAACATAATAGGACACCTCATTATGGAAAACATAGAAAGTGGAAAGGAGGTTACGCATGCGGGGAATCTGGTCAAGCGAGTTGCTTTAACACAGATCTGGCATAACAGTAACTCCTAAATTTGCTCAACAAGTATTTAAGATTAGTTACAAGGTGGTTGCCTTCCCTCCATTTGAAATTTGAATGATCACCATGTTTGACTTTTTATGGTAAGTGACCAACCAGTAGAATCTTCCTTTCTTTATGGATGTCGTTTATATCTGCATAACAATATTAGTACACACAATAATTGCACATCCATAACTATCTTGGAGTAACATTCATTAACCATATGTAAAATTAACATAGATAGTTCATATAACATGTCTTTGTCATAAAAGAATATAAGAAATGACCTACACCCAACAAGTTATAACTTTGAGGCAATGATAAAAAAAAATTAGGATTAAAGTACCAAAGTCCAAGATAACTACAGCAAGTGGATAATAAAGTTCAACAAAATTGAGTCATAAACTAGACTCATCACTCTCCCCAACCTAAGACTTTGCTGGCCCTCCAGCAGAGGAAGGGTTGTTCTTTTGCTTGGTTAATGCCCTAAAATTAGCAACTGCCAGTTGTCCTATATCAGTTTCTCTGGTGCGTGAGTTAGGATCCCAATAGAACCCTTGATGCCTATCCAACCTGTTCCATCTTTGTCTCTCTTCAGCAATATCATACTGGTAAAATCTGTAATTTGGTACAGGCCACAATAGGATAGGTGGTTGAAAGATTAAGGGAAGTCAGAATTGCCCCTTTGTCCTCCCAATCTATATATATCTATCCACTCTTTTACATGCTGCAGCATAATTCTGTAGAGAGTGAGGCTCTGCTTGTTTTAGCCCATCAGACAAACTATTCCACCTTTGTGTCAAATGTCCCTTCACAGATTCTCCAATAGTGTGTGCAATCTTCCCATATTCTCTGTAAGCTGCTTCTCTCTTAGGCAGGATTTTGTTACCATAGCTTGGCCTATAAAGCATCCTATGCCAATCATTGAAAATGCTTCTTGGATTTCCAGATTCAGCTCTAATGGGCAATGGAGTGATGAATTCTAATTGCTTATAAGCCCTGAACTATTGTCCCCAACTAATCTCATTTTGCATCTAGGACATAAATGCCCTTAATTGAACATCCCCAACATACAACAAGGGGTTCCACTCATGGTCTTGGGACATAGCAAAATTATGTAAATATAATTCACACAACAAATTCTTTATTTCCAGATGAGCAATCCTATAAGCATTGAAAAATTCAAGAGGAGATTCAATGGAAGGGTTCAAACCAGAAACAATCCTTGCTAACTTAAAAGAGAGGTATCTTTCCTTTAAATGCAGAGCATAGACTCTCGGGGGAGTCCTGCATTCTAATACCTGAGGCACCAAAGATGCCATATTATCCACTCTCTTTTAAAGTTGCAATTTTTGCATTCTTGTCTTTAATCTCTCCATCCTTCTTTTGAATTTCATCCTTTAATCTGTGTTTCTCCTTCTTCCATTCTTCTTCTCTCCTCTGCATCTCATTCCACAAATTCATGGCTACCATATGCATTGAAAAATAAGGAGGTCTATGTATTCCTACCAAAGGCTTTCCTTGCACAAATGGTTGACCTTCATATAGCATATGTTGTAGGGTTTTTGATTGCTCAGCCAATTCTGGCTGCAGGGTTTCTTGCTGTAGGAACTCTTGTTTATCTTCATGTTCCTATCTCTCAATATGCTCAGCAGTGGCGGCAAGGTTTGCCAGAGTTACATCTATTGCTTCCTCAATTATGTCTTTTTCTACATCATTCACATGCCCCATTGGGGCCTCTATATCCTCAGCTATCATTTCTTCAACCCTAGGGCTTTTCTGCGTAGATGCACCGGAGGTAGGCTTAGCAGGTCTTGATTTACTAGAAGGACTCTCATGTTTCTCTTTAGCTACAAGAAGAACAGTGTCAGCCTTTTGTTTCCTAGAGCGCAGCACCTTCCTTTCTGCAATTTGCTTTTTGGTTTTACCCTTCTTTATTTCTGCCCTTCTCCTATGTGCCCTAGTTTGAATTAAATTGCGAAGAGAAATATCCTCATTGTCAGAATTTGAAGAACTTTCTTTGTCTGCATATTTTGCTTCAGAAGAGCTAATCTCAATAGCTTGTTTTGCTATAGGAGGGTTTGCACTGGAAGTTGAAGTTCTCAGAGTAGCTTCAATAGAACACACCCTTCTCCTAGTTCTATGATGTTGTGGCACAACCACAGGTCACAAATGGCTTGGTCTTATTTGATCAATATTCAGAAATTCCTCCCAAGTCATATCAGACACATCATGCAGAGACTTTTCAACTAGCAATTTGATTAAACAATAGTGAGAGACATAATTAGGCCTACCTTTTTGGGTCTCAGCAACCATGATTGAGAGAAGGTGGTATAGCACATTTGGCACATTCATTCTTCTGCCATGCCTCATATGATTCAACAATTTGAAATGCACAAAATGAAGGTTTGACAAACGACCTTCACAAGTAATGTACTTCACCACATGGATAGCTACCTGTTTCCATGACTCAGGCAGAGAGGTTCTTTTGGCTCCCTGCTTGTCTATAGTCAATTGAGGATCACCAGGTTCTATAAATTCAGCCCTAGCTGACCTAGCATCTCTGGCAACGAGGTAATCACCATCAACAGGCAGACCTGTAACTTCTGTATTTCTTTCCTCAGTAGCCAACACCTCCAACCCTCTTACCATGGCTTTACCATCAAACAATGTCTGAGCAAATTCTAACGCAACATTTTCATCAAAACCATTTAGCTTCAAGAAATAGTCCATCCATCCATAATTTCTAAATTTAGCCTGGCTAAGTGCATCCTACAATAATACATCATGAACTGTGGGTTCATTCTGAATTAATCCTCCTCCCATTGACTTAGTTGCCTGAAAATAGTCACACTGCAAAGTTTTTTTCTCTACAAAAAGTCTGAAAACTAACTTCACCTTCCTGCAACCCTGTTAAATTTTCAATAACTCATGCTATCTGTATTTTCCTTTTTGGCTTCTTTTCTTGGGAATGCAAGACAAGGGTGGTACAAGCAGTAATGAATGATCGATGAAGGCTGTCATCTCACACTTGCGAGCCATCACCTCACTCAAAATTCAAATCATTCAATTTTAAAATTGTACTGGCATTTTGGCATCAAGCATATGGATGGACTGACATGTGGAAATCATATTAACACTCCCTCCCCAACCTAAATTTAGGCATGTGTCCACACACACAGAATGGTGATGCATGACAGGACAAGGAAGGGAATAATGACATGCTATGAGAAATATCGATATTAATGTACAATAATTAAATGAATGAACCACAAGATAATTAAGAGAGAATTATTAAAGTGTGCGTACCTTGATTTGTGGAAGATCGGTTGCAAAAATCATGGAGAAAGTAGCGGTTAATGCTTAAGAATTCATTGAGCAATGAATGAAAGTGGAGTGGGCTGAAGCGAAATGGGATGAAGTGTAATCAATACATGTGATGGAAGAGAGAAGAATGGATATGGGCGGGTGGATGGGTGAAGAAGTGAAAGAGTGGACTCCCACAAATGTGGAAGTCTTTATTATGACAAGTGTCATACCTTGGTTAGCCAGAAGGAGGGACACTAGGTCCACTACCTTTGGCTGCAGGAAGTTCAGGAGTTGCATGCTGAGTGAATTGTTGTAGGAATTCTTCTTTGGAGGCTAGATTGTGATATAACCTGAGTCGATGACCATTGACTAATAGCTTAAATCTAACAGGGTCAATAGTAGTAAGTTGAACAACACCATTGGAAAAAACTTCAGCAACCTCATATGGTCCTAGCCACCTTGTCTGTAATTTTCCTGCATTATCTTGATACCTTGAGTCATAAAGCAAAGCCCAGTCACCAGGCTGGAATTTCTTATCTTTGATGTATTTGTCATTCCACATTATTCTCTAATTCTGCACCACTTATGTATGATGTAAAGTTGCTTTTCTCATCTCATCCAAATTATTGAGCTACATGATTCTTTCTTTTTGTGCCTTAGATAGATCCATCCCCAAGTCAAGTGTAGTTCGAAGAGTTTTATGTTCAAATTCAACAGGCATCATGGTTGTTTTGCCATACAGTAACTCAAAAGGAGTAATACTAGTAGTTGTTTTCTAGGTTGTCCTATAGGCCCAGACAGCTTCTGGCAACCTATTTGCCCAATCCTTCATGTGGATAGCCATAATTTTGATCAGAATGGCTTCTATTTTCTATTAGTTACCTCAACTTGGCCATTAGCCTGAGGGTGATAAGGAGTAGATTTCTTGTGCCTTATGTTGTATTCCTGTACTAGTGTTGCAACTAGAGTTGAGGTGAATTGAGCTCCTTGATCAGTCACTAATTCTCTGGGAACTCCATACCATGTAAAGATTTCCTCATAGAGAAATTCTTCAACCTTACTGTCTCTTGCATGCTTCATGGCCTTAACTTCTACCCATTTAGTTACATAATTAGTGCATACTAAGATTTAGGATTTACCATTAGATGGAGGATCAATGGGTCCAAAAAAATCTAATCCCAACTTATCAAATGGAGTAATCACAAGCTGAGGATAAAGGGGCATCTCATCAGATTTTGTTGGTCGTCCCATCCTTTGACAACTATCACATTTCTTGGTATATCTTGTTGCATCCTTGTATAGTGTAGGTCAGTAATAACCTGCATTCAAAATCTTCATTGTTGTTCGCTTTGCTGCAAAATGTCCTCCACAAGGTTCCTTGTGATAGGCATGCAAAATATCATATGTTTCATCTTCTCTCACACATCTCATGACAGTGTCTGGTCCAGTGTAGAACAAACATCTAGCAATCCATGAAAAAGGAAAAGATTTTTCAATGAGTACCCTTCTTTCCTTAGGAGAGAAGTGAGGAGGGACTCTTCCTGTTACAAGGTAATTGGTTGTATCAGCATACCAGGGTGTTTGCACAGTGAGTGAAAACAAATGTTCATCAGGAAAAGAGTCATCAATGACTTGGTTATCCTCTAATGTAGTCATTCTTGAAAGAAAGTTTGCAACCACATTGGCCTTCCCTGGCTTATCCACAATAGTGATGTCAAATTCCTACATTAACAACATCCATCTTGCTAGTCGACCAAATATGAGAGGTTTGTTCATGAGATACCTACTGGATGCATGATCTGTGTGCACAAAGATTTGATAACCAGTTATGTAGTGCCTAAACTTATTAAGTGCATAGATGACTGCTAGCATTTCCTTCTCTTTTACTGTATAGTTGAACTCAACACCTTGTAAGTTTTTGCTAATAAAATAAATAGCATGCTCAATGACTCCTTCTTTCTGGCCTAAAACTGCTCCTATGGCATAATTTGATGCATCAGTATGAATGTGGAAAGGAAGTTCCCAATTGGGGCCTTTAAGTACAGGAGCATGGGTTAAAGCTACCTTTAAATCAGAAAATGCTTTGTCATAGTCTTCATTCCACTGAAATTCAGCATCCTTTGTAAGAAGAGTATATAATGGGGATGCAATTTTGCTGAAATATTTGATGAAATGTCTATAATACCCTGCATGACCCAAGAAGCTTCTGACATCCCTTTGCTTTGCAGGAATGGGTAGATTGATGATGACTTCAATTTTTGTTGGGTCTACCTGTATTCCTTTTGGAGAAATGTAGTGGCCAAGTACTACACCTTCCTGCATCATCATGAAGCACTTTGCACTGTTTAAGGATAGGCTGTGGTCTTCACATCTTTCCAACACCTTGCCTAAGTTTGCTAATGTCTCTTCAAAAGTAGCACCATAAGTAGTGAAGTCATCCATATAGATTTCCATACAATCATGTGAGATATTAGAAAATATGCTAATGACTGCTCTTTGCAAAGTTGCAAGTGCATTGCATAAGCCAAATGGAAGTACTAAGTAGGCATATGTCCCTCAAGGATAGGTAAATGTTGTTTTCTTTTGATCTTCAGGTGCAATCTGAATCTGATTGTAACTGCTAAATCCATCCAAAAAAGAAAAATACTGCTTTCCTACAAGTGAGTTCAATACTTGGTCTATGAAAGGAAGGGGGAAACGATCCTTTTTGGTGGCAGAATTTAATTCTCTATAATCAATAAAAACTCTCCATTTTCCTCCCTTATTGGGCACAAGAACCAGAGGAGACACCCATTGGCTATTTGAGATTGGGTAGATAAATCCTGCATTTAATAGCTTCTGCAATTCCTCTTTGACAATTTCTCTTAGAGCAGGGTTGATTCTCCTTTGTGGTAGTCTTACTGGTGTACAATCTTCCTTTATGTAAATCCTATGGGTGCATAATGTAGGATCCAATCCTTTCATGTCATGATAATCCCATGCAAAAACATTTTTATGTTTCTTTAACAAATTTGTCAAGGATAGTTGTGCTTGAGTCAAGTTGCTATTAATATTGAGATATCTTTCTTCTGAAATTTCCACTTGAGTTGTGAAGTCAACCATAGTTACTTCATTAATTCTAGGTACCTTTATTTCTTGTGGAAGTAATGTATGTAACATACCTGATGCTGCAGGAAAAATTGGAACAAGTATCCTCGCTGGATCAGCAGAATGAGAGGATGATGCTTCCTCTACTTCACAATGATTTTGAATTATATTAGACAACACCTCCTCCTCTCCTTGAAGCTGTAGGAAAGAACTTCTGCCAATCATCATAAGTTGCTCCATAGAATTAGCTTCCTCCACCTCTTCACCAACATGAGGCCAAACAGGGTTATCCATATCACGAGATGGCTGCAAGTGGGTAAAGAACAAGTGTTTTAGTGCTTCTCCCATCAGAGATGGTCATGTTTCCTGACCGGCACCCAATATAAGCATCTATTGTGGCTAACCACAGCCTTCCCAAAATGATGGGGTTTCCTCCCAATGTAGATTTAGGAGAAAGTATCATGAAATCAACTGGATATTCCCATAAGTCCAGGGATACCACAAGATCCTCGACTATCCCATCAGGTTTAACAGTAGAGCTATCAGCAAGTTGCAGGACAGTAGAAGTTGGTCACATGGTTACAACATTCAGTTGCTACAGGATATCCTTTGTCATTACATTTATGGCTGCTCCAAGATTAATAAGAGAATTTCTGATTTGGATTCCATTTATAACAACTCCTACCACAGGACTTCCTGGATCATTATATTTGGGAACGGTCACTTTTCCAAGAATGATGTCAGCCAACTGTCCCACCACATGAACCATAGTGGGGTCTTTCCTTTTTCTGCTTGGCTTCTTAAGGCATGCTTCTTTAATTGCTTTGCCATATATAGGAACATCTTTTATGGCTTGAAGTAGAGGGATCTTGACACATACATGTTTCAACTGCTCTAAAATATCAAAGGTGGGTTCCTCTTCCTCTTCTACTACCTTTTGTTTCATAGTTTCTAACCTTTGTGGAAATGGTGGTTCTTGGGGAGTCTATTTGACTGACATTGGTTCAGGATTTTTAGGTACACTTGATTGAATGTGGATTTTGTTAGGTTCCACTTATTCCTTAGAAAGCTCAATAATAACGGGTCTTGAAGGAGCTACCAAGGTAGTTCCTGAAAGCATATGTATATCACTTACATTCACAGCATATGCAAGGAATTGGTTTGGATCAGCAGAATATACTGGTTGTTGCTGTGGTCTATTATTTGGGTTAGGTGAGGGTTGAGCTGGTAACTAAGTAGGTTTAGGTGTATTTGAATTAGAGCTAGCAGGTGGAGGCATTATAGCAGGTTGTTGGGGCTGAGGAGGTGACTGCATGTAATTAGTGGTCTGATTTGGCCATTGCTGTCCTCCTCTCCATTGAGATGTTTGCTGCCAATTTCCTAGAGGTGACTGCCAATTTCCCAGAGGCTACTGCCATTGGGGTGCAGGGTTTTGGTAATTTAGCCAAGTATTTTGAGGGTTGTTCCAAGGTTGAGGTGGATATCCTCCATAACTAGATGGAAATGGCCATTGCCATTGGTTACCAGATGCATAAGTATTAAAATGTGGTCCAGCATATGATAATGGATCTGGTGACATACCTTGTCTTGGAGCCCATGGCCTTCTTTGTGCAACATAGAAGACTTGATCCTCTTCAACTTGTATTGGCTTGAACTTAGGTGGAATCTACTTGCTGTCAAGGTTAGCTACCAACTTGCATATGCAGTCCCTCTTCTTCTGTCTACAATGAGGACAATATTCGGCCAACATTGCCTCAGCCTCTTCATGCTTCTTCTTTGCCTGGAGTGTGTCCAACTGGGTGGCCATATTATTTATAATAACTTGCTTAAAATCAAATATCAAGTGGCTTATCTCCATCCTTGAAACTCCATTGGTAGAGGTTTTTCCCATAAGGGAATGGTAACCTCTTCCTTTCTTCATGGCTGCTCTGGAATAATTCTGGCACTTCTTAATATCATCCCAAGACACTTGGGTGATATCTCCTCCTCCCATTAAATCTAAGGCAATCATGCAATGCTCACTTATTCCCCTGAGGAAGAGCAGTTTCTGAGAGTCCTCAGTGAGTGCATGATGGGGAGACTTTTGTAAACAAAATAGGAACCTTGAGATGTAATCATCCAAACTTTCATCTTCTTTCTATTGCATTCTGAAAATATCATTTCCTCTCATATCCCCACTCCTACAATAGTTTTTATATTTCTCAAGAAATTTATGTTTCATTTCTTCCTAGGTATTGACAACATCACTACCTAGACTCATAAACCACCTTAGTGCAGCCTCTTTCATGGTAGTAGGAAACAACTTAAGTTTATGAGCATCAATAGTGTAGTCATAGCTTCTGCAGAGGATATCAAATTCAAACAAGGTGTCTAGGTCCTCTGTTGCAAGTCCATAGAACTTGGGGAAAGCTGAAGTAGGTATGTTCTTTAGATTATCCACTTCATTTTGATGAGCAATCAAAAATGGAAACATTGATTGATTAGGTACGTTTTGGGCAACCATGACTACTTGACCTATTATCAAGGCAAATGGATTTTCAACTAGGTTTGGGGTATCTTGTTCTTCAGAGGATGTTTCAGAATTATTCAAATTAGGGAATGCATCAAGGAAATGATTTCCTTCTGCTTCTTCTTCTAGGTAAGTTGAATCATTAGGAAGAAATCTCCCTAAAGCATCTCTTCTCCTACCTCTATGCATGTAATATACTCAATATCAGCCACTTCTCACACAAAAAATGTTGATGGGTTGTAGATGGTTCCTTCCTGACTAAAAACACATTTGAAGGGAAAAACTGCAAGGAATAATACTAAAGATGACTCCAAATATCTTCTCAGTTTGACACCATCCCCGGCAACGACACCAAAAATGTTGGTCTCTTACAATGATTTAACAACTGAGCTCTTAAAACTGTAACTCAAAGATTGGACATCTAACCTAAATAGCTGTCTTAATCACTATGGAGATGCATTTCACTTGTCAACCCAGGGACGTGAACTTGAAATGGGTCAGCACAGTATGTGCACTAAGAACTTTCAAAGTAGCCACATTCATTCTATAGCTAAGAAAGACATAATGCTGAAGATAAACTACTAGAAAGGAAATAACAGGAATGCTGAACATCAACCAACAGCTATTCTAAGATCAAGTACATGACAGAAAGTAAAAGTCTGGGCAAATAAACAGGAAACTACTCTGTCTGCTTTGGCTGCAGGAACAGACACATAATATATTTCTAGTGACTGCAAGAACATTCAATGCCAGATTTAACTAAATGCTTAACAGAAAATGTAACTAAACTAGAGGGTGGAATTCTCACCAAGTGGGCCCCCTTGGATGAGTATTCCCTAAGACAAATGTAAACTTAAAAATGTGAACTTACAACATTTTATTCATTAGAAAAGATGAGTACAACTAAACATTATAATTATATTACTGAAAATTGAATAATGCACGTACAATCTCTAAATAATCAACAACCCCTCAGAAGGAGCATCAGAGTCTTATTTATAGAAGGAAAACTACAAAACTAGCTACCTAGCAAGGAGGTCAACTCCAACAGAATAGGAGGACGCCTCATTATGGAAAACATAGAAAGTGGAAAGGAGGTTACGCATGCGGGGAATCTGGTCAAGCGAGTTGCTTTAACGCAAATCTGGCATAACAGTAACTCCTAAATTTGCTCAACAAGTATTTAAGATTAGTTACAAGGCGGTTGCCTTCCCTCCATTTGACATTTGAACGATCACCATGTTTAACTTTTTATGGTAAGTGACCAACTAGCAAAATCTTCCTTTCTTTATGGATGTCATTTATATCTGCATAACAATATTAGTACACACAATAATTGCACATTCGTAACTACCTTGGAGTAACATTCATTAACCATATGTAAAATTAACATAGATAGTTCATATAGCATGTCTTTGTCATAAAAGAATATAAGAAATGACCTACGCCCAACAAGTTATAGCTTTGAGGCAATGACATAAAAAGATCAGGATTAAAGTACCAAAGTCCAAGATAACTATAGCAAGTGGATAATAAAGTTTAACAAAATTGAGTCATAAACTAGACTCATCATATGGCATGGATTCAGAATAAATAGATGTAGAAGATACTCATTTCTTTGCAGTCATGAACCCATGAGACAGATGCCCTCCATGTGGCATGTCCAAACCCTAAACATTAGACAATAGTTCAAAGAATACTCTTCATTTTCTTGTCACGTCTCAAACTTTCATAGACTTTACAGATTTACCTCATTAGTTAATTACAAGTGAAATTATAGAACAAATAGATTTACAATGGATATGATATGTTATTCATTTAGATTTTGTTGCTTCGTCTATATTTTTGGGCTAACTTATTGATAGTGTGATGAGTTTGAGTTTTACAGGTCTTGTCGAAGGACAAGAGCATGGCTCAAGTAGAAGAGATCTAGTTTTTTGGCAAACATGTGATGGGTTTAATCTGGTTACCTCACACACTTCACATAGATGCATATGCATAATGAAATGGATTTAAATGCATTAATGTGTGGTTAATTATTTTTGAATTATATTTAAATTGTGTTTACATTTAAATGAGGATAACTGTGTTTGTATTTTGAATTAAATAATAAAATATTATTAATGGATGTTTGGAAGACAATGTAGGAGTCCAGGACAAAACTGAGAGGGGGGGTGAATCAGTGTTGTGTAGATTTTTGCAACTTATTAGAATTTTTAATTTACAAGACTCAGAAAGAGAAAGTCATCAATAAACTATTACACATACATGTATAGGTTTGATAATAAAAATTATGAGTAGGACCACATATAGATAAATCTCAACATAGAAGCAGATACACACATAGAAGCATATCATTAACACAAGAATTACTGGAGTGGAAAACCCTCTCGAGGTAGAAAAACCACTCAAAACTGCCTCATTGGCTTAACTAAAAAACATGCCTCACTGGCAATACAAAATGTATCTAGGAGCACCAACTCCTTATGGAGCACCAACTCCAATACCAAATAGAAGCACCCACTTCCTACACTGATATACCTCACTGGCAAACAATTAGGTCTCACTGACCTACAAGCCTCACTGGCTAAAACAAGGCCTCACTGGCAAACCAATCCCCATCATCAAAACATAAAATAAGGTGTGCAATAAATGATTGTAACACAATCTGATTTGCACCATTTCATAACATTCTTTTCTGAATTTGTATATCTCTGTTCAATTACATACAACCTGATTTGCATTGCAATTGCATATTGTCTTTCTAATAATCTTGTCAATCTATGTATCTGTATTTGATACTGTAGTTCATCATTAATCTGCACAACATCATATTCAATCTCTCATCATCTGTATATTTCATTTCTATCTTTCAAGACCTCTGATATTATATCCTTGAATTATCTAATTCACCTAATCAGGAAAACATATTTCACTGCAAATTAGCTCATACACACATTCTTCTGTGTTTTCTTTTTAAAAGAATTTTCAAAAAGTTGTCTTCATAATAGTTTGTTGCTCTGTAATTCAACTCACTCATCAAAGCACCTGTAGGCTCAATAAATATCAGATGACCATTCATCTTCCTCTTGCTCTGCAATAAACCGATCTTGTAATCCATTCACCTTCATCTGCATCAAAAGACTTTTCATATTTTGTCTTCTCTTTGATATTCTTGCATCTGTAAAAATGATCTCTTCAAATTTTCTTTTCAAATTCCCTGAGCATAAAACCTTTCATATATTCAATGATCTTCAAAATATTATTTGTGCCTTCATGACATTTCAAACCAAACAAAATTGTCTTCAATAAAATCCATTTGTAGGAGAAAATAAAATCTCTTCTTCATTTCTTCAATTTCTTCAAATAAATCTTTTCATATTCTCTCCTCTGTAAATATTATCTTCAAAAAAAAATTGATATCTTCATCAAATGCCTTTTTCACATAAAAATTCTCTACTCACAAAATAAATGATTAAAAAAAATTTGTTCCTTCAAACTTTGTTCATATAAATCCACCTGCAAAAAAACTTTTAAGCTTCTCATAAATCCAAACTGCTCTGTTCATCTTCCCTTGCATAAACAATAAATCTTCTTCAAAAACAATTTTCAATTTGTGAAAATCAAAAAAACAAAAATCATTTTCTATCTTCACAAGTCCTTGGTCTTCGTTGTCACATAAAATGGAAACAAATCTGCATTTTAGCCTTTTTTTTCTTATAAAACTCCATGTAAAAAGGCTTTAGTTGAAGTTCATAATAGAAATAGGATTTAGAAACAATAAAGTTTCTAATATAAACAAAGGAACTAATGATATCGGGCTGCCACTTAAAGAAAACTCGTAGCACATAAGAAGGAATGAGTTTTAAGTCATATGTGACTTATTAGCATTTTTATGACATTCTAAATTTGCATAAAAAAGATTCTTTTAAGGCTTTTTTATTTTTATTTTTTTTGGCTGCAATTTAATTGATAAGAAACCACTTGGTAAATGGAAGAGAAGAGGCTGGTTTCTTCACAACATTTAA
Source organism: Cunninghamia lanceolata (assembly GCA_027924645.1). NCBI lineage: Eukaryota > Viridiplantae > Streptophyta > Pinopsida > Cupressales > Cupressaceae > Cunninghamia > Cunninghamia lanceolata. Next base: position 7,229,543 of record BSBN01000402.1, read on the forward strand.
ACCTTTTAGAAAGTCACTCAAGTGACTTTTACTTGCAAATATAGATCAACCTCCTTTTATAAAAAAAATGCTATTTGTTTGGGATAGGAGAGAGTAAAGAGGTAGCCATGTTAGGATTTAGTATTTTTAAACTCCATTCAAAACCTTTGATCACATAAATATATGTGAATCATCAAAACAACATAACATCTCTGAAATACTCTACCATTTGTCATGATCAACCCTTCATACCTCTATCATATGCAATGCACAACATCTATCCTCCTGATGAAGATTCTTGAAGATGATGACAACCTGCAGTCAACTCAATCCAACACCAACCACACACTATGAGGACCTGATTCTTATAGCAACACCAATAAATGAAACAACCCTTGATGATGAGCATGATTCATACACATTCTAATACGAAATAGAAAACATGATTCCTCACTATGATGCATTTTAGACATTGTATCTTCTTTGTAATATGAGTCATTGAATTCTTGTATAATCAACATTTGAAGCACAAGATTATCCTCAACATTGTTCAATTGAGATCCAATCAAGATCCTCTCAACCTTTGATATCACCTATCCATAATATGTGAGCATCAATGAATGAAGCAATCAAGTAGATCAAACAAGACTATCATAACCATGAGTTTTGTATCTGACATAACTTATATCTATCTGTGAACTTGAAGTAGCACCAAACATATCAAAACACCTGATCTTATGCATTAGACATATCAATTTATGAAGATGACAGAAGCACAACTTAACAACCTTGTCTTGAGCATTACACTATACCAAACCAACTCCACATCTCTGTGAACTGACAAAACAATAAACAACTATCTCCTCTTGATGTCCTGCAACAGCTATGGCAACTTTACATCATCAACTGAACATACTTTTGACATCAATGACAACCTGTCACCATCAGACAATATATTATTTAAATTCAAATAATATATTAAATAAGATAATTTCATGCAATATTGTATTTTATTTCTATTCTTGATTTATTAAATAGTTTGTTTAAATAAAATAGTTAAATAATTGTTTATGTCACTCATGCGACAATAAGTTCAAAAAGATATTATTATTAGTGTTATTTTTAAATTGGTTATTCTCAAAAAAATTGGAGGGAATGAGAACATGCAAAACTGAGACTTAAGTGAAGTCTTCTAAACCTAAATCTGAACCTCCAAAACAAGAGAGGAAAAATTGATTAAAGGCAGAGAGATCGAACAAATCAGGGACCATGAATTACTCAGAGAGAAGTGGAACGATTGCAAAGAAGGTAACGAACGATTTGGAGAGGAGATTTTCTAAGTTTGGGCGACAACAATTTGGAGGATTGTAGAGCGATATAAGGAACATTGACAACAACTATCTCTTCATCATTACCGTCATCTTGACCTGGGTTTTCCTCTAACAAATTTTGCTCGCAGTATAAATGAATGGATGTTGTTTAAATAGATTTTATTCTGTTGTATTTTTTGGCGATCTATTGGTTTTTTGACCCAGTTTGTGCTGGCCATCCTTACCTCCTTTCTAGCCAATCTATCTCCTAGATGATTATCTTGTTGGCCTGGTCGACCCACTGCCTAATGTAATTAACCGGTTGTTATTTTTCTTTGATCTATACTGGTCATTCTAATTATCTTCTGGTTGCACCTTATAGACAAGCTGAGTAGTCCTCTACACTTTCTACCTAGGGCAACTTAGAAACCAGTCTGATCTTCTTATGCAGGTCATTTTATTAGCTTTTGGTCGCTTATATTGTTTGTGTATGTTCTAAACTGTTCAAACTTCTAGTCGATGCTTACAGTTATCATATTGACAGTAATTTTTCCTTCTGATGGGAGATCAAACTATGTTCTCTTATAAACCTTCAAATTCCTTTAGACAGGTCGTCGTCCTTAGTTTGACCATCTTCTTGTTGTGATCCATATTAGAGATCGTTGTTTCTTATTAGCTAGCCGCCATACTGTCCTATGATTGTTTGGCCTGGCGATTTAGAATACCCAATTGACCTCTTTCTGGGTCGTTTACCCTTAGTTCTAGACGACTATGATAATTGGTTGTTCTTTTATCTCCAGGTCGTTAGAATGTAACTGGTATTATAATATAATTGTATTCCTTCTTTGTATCCTGGCTGAGACTGAACCCATATTAGAAAATTGACCTCTTATGTTAAATAATAAACGATGAATCTTAGATGATCTTGTAATTCCTATATTAGCTTAGTTAAATATCGCAGAATCAAAGTAAAGAAACTAGTTATGTAGCTATTAATTATGACAAAAACCTTATACATTTTATAAAATGGAACTACCACTTTCCTGTAGCAGTTTAATTAAATATCTTGAAGTTGAGACAAAACCTTACGTAGAAGCTGGATCACTATTTATAGTCCTCTAGTAAAATTATTTAAATCCTGTGTTAACTTCTTGCTGGTTGAGGCCGACTATAGGTAGAAAACTATCTATTGTTCTGAGTAGAAAATCAATTATGTATCTATTAACTTTCGACAGTATAATATGTATTTATATAAATTGGAAACTAGTATCTTCCTGTAGCAAACCAGTAAGTTCCTGTAGTTGTGTTAAACCATTACAAAACTAGTTAAAATGTTCTTAAACTGATGAATAGAAACTACATATAATATATTTTACTCTTGGAAGGCTATTAATTAGATGATTTATTGATAATTATTCGTTGTTTTGTATGCCTGTAGCAGCTCATGTCGCTACAGCGACAGGAAGTCTGTAGTATGTTTTAATTGTGTTTGAATAAACCTCCTGTCGCAGAAATGACATGAAGGCAGAACCATGAACTAAATTGATTATTTAAAGAAATAATTAAACAATTGAATTAGTGGACTGCTTCATAGTATGTTTTGTGTATCGATGCTTAGAAAGAAGAAAGAATGAATCATTGTAAACTTGTACATCTAAATTTTAGAAAGCCAATAGATGCTTGCATGCACTATGTTTATTCCTCTTTAGTGTGTATTTTGGAAAGATTGCATTCCGGGATGGGTGTCGAGTATGGAATAATAGGGAAGTAGGTTTTCTTTTTCAAAACCTATATGTTGTTTTATGGATTAATGCTTTGGCCAAAGCTAATGAGAATGTTGAAATAGACATGTATACCATTATAGAATGAATGGTTGATAGCCTAGATTTGTATATTTCCCTGCCATATCCTATTAATGAGATGCTACATTCACGATAGTAATGCATGTAGATTAATAGGCACACGCCAAATTTCACCCTGCATATGTTTACAGATTGCTAGGCTCTTCGAGCAGGGTCAAGCATCCTTCAGTTTGAAGGATACTGGGGAAGCACGAGCTTTGTGGTTGGGTGAAAAAAGTGCCTGAACCATGTTCTTGTCCTTTGATTCAACAAATGACTGGTTGGTCGATGGTGATCGAGGACTTTTGTTAGATTTTTATGATATTGATCACTCTATAATTCTATTATTTCAAAGATTTGTAAGGCTTGATGCCAACATTTGACACTTGTAATATTATTGAATTTTACATACTCTATAAATGACTTTAGAGGTATACATATGATTTGTAATCTTGATTATACTTAAAACTTATAAAATGGAAAGGTTATTTTGGTCTCTTGAAATATCTTAAATTCTTTCCTTATGGATGTTAAATAGAAGTTATTTTACTTTTCTCTAAATTACTTGTAGTAATTTTATGTTTTACTTCAGTTTTGTGTGTTTGTGAAATTTGGGTACTTTACATTTCTACATGTCAAAATTGTGACAAGTGAAAAACTCATCAAAAGAGGTACAAATTCAAATTATTGAGGTTACAAACATACCATTATCTGATCAAGTGGATGGAAAAGAGTTGTATAGAAAGAAAAATTAGCTAGGGAGCCAGGTAATGGCTGAGCATTGACACCCCATTTACTGTTGTCAAGACGGAATGCTGCCAAAGCCCTATCCTAGAAAAGCCTCTCACTTTGATCGATAAATTCATTACCACCATAGTATCTGCATAATTTTGAATCCAAAACAACATAATATCTGATCAACACAGGGTCTAGGGATATGTGAAAGCACCATACCAAGATGAGTTGGCATATATAGTTCATCGGAGCTATTATCTAAAAACGTCATATAATGATATTTCTAGCCTACCGTAGTACTAAAGTTACTGACAGGAAAGGCAAGAAATCAAAATGATACAAAATCTTTGACCCTAACATACAAATCCTAAACGAAATTAAAATAGCTTTAATAAGAAGTAGCTAACAACCAACTCAACAATATTGAATGACCAGTATGCTAGTTGATCATTTTCAAGTTACAAATTTAAGCACTTACCTCTTTCTAGGATGGCCTTCTAAATACTTGTTTGTTAGGCATATTGATCCTACTACAACTTCCATCACTACCCAAGATGTAAAATTATCATAAGCAATAATTTCCAAGCCTTTGAATTAGCGTTGCTTCTCTTGCTCAATAATTGCATACATTTCAGGATCAATTGTAACATACACCCCACTATATGTATTTCCACTAATTGATTTTTTTGTGTTTTTGCTGGTCTGATGTTTAAGTTTTCATAGCATGTATTTGCATGTATAGTTTTTGCAGAAATAACAAAGAAAATGGAACATATATAGAATACCCAGATAAAATAAAAGAGATGCAAATAAACTAACAGCAACCTAGATGATATTTAGCTAAAGCATGAGATTTTACAACATACCCATGTGAGGGTTTGTAACTTGGTGTCTAGTTGTAGATGCAGCAGCACCTTCGGTACTCCAGAAATCACACAAAACACCTCAAAATGCAAAGCTTTTACAACACAGATATAATTAGGAGTTGATCAGACCCTAGACACCTCCATTCAAGGTGATAGATGGTGGAAATAAGCATGAAATCAACCTCCAATGTCCCCATGCCCAACCCAGATGGTACGGTCCAACTATGGGTGAATGGCAACACTAAATAATATGAAAACACCTCCAAATAACTGCACTAAGGGATTGTATTGCTAACTGAAAATAGGCGACCCAGCTGTGAATGATAAAATGTTGTGAAAGCCTCCCAAATGAACCACAAAACCCCTCAATATGGTACGGTTGAAGCATGCACAGGTACGACTAGCTATGGGAGCAGTACGGCCAGCCAAAGGAACCTCAAAACAGATCTAATCTCCCCAAAATGCCACTCAAAATCTCTGCTCATTCCATCCTCCAATTTCAATCATAAAAAACTTCAAGAATGTTGTCCGGATTGTAGCAAAATGAATCTGTTGAAGCAACAATGAGACTTTTGGATAAAGCCTCCTCAAAACCCTCTTCTGATGCACTCTCTCATACACAAGGAAAGGTGAAATGCAAAGGTTTCCATCTCTGCAATTCGATGATCAAGCCAAAGAGCCAAACTCTCAAAACCCCAATGCTGGAGCAACTCAAATACAGAGCAAATATCATAAGCAAGCATAAAAAAAATGAACTCTCTTTTTTTCCCTTATAACTCCCTCAAACCCAACGCCCAAGAAAGAGAGGGAAATAATAATATTTTTAATTTTAAAACAACCCCTTTATTCATCATGTGGTGGGAACTCCTCCCTAGGCACAACACTTTTATAATTTTAAGTTATAACTTAATGTTATAACATTAAATTATAATATAGCTTAAGTAATCACCAAAATATAATAAGTTAAATCTTTAATTTAACTTATATAAATTTGACATGGCTCTAGAAGATTCAACTCCTGCATCTCGTGCCCAGGCTCCTGCACTGCCCTGCTAAATATGGAAACTGGTTGTCACGACTTACTATAAATAGTAAGTCCTCAAACTGACTCCCTGAACACTACCATTAGCCTATGGAAGTCCCATGATAGGCTAACCCTGACCTCTCGAAGTGATGAGCTAAATGGGGAACATTATAGTCCGCCCTCCCCAAGCTTGCTTGTCCTCAAGCAACCTTAACTCTGGATGTTGTAATATCTGCTCACCCTCCCAGGTGGCATCCTCAACTGGCAGATTCTTCCACTTAACCAAGTACTCTCTGATAACCCATTTCCTCAAATGTCTCTCCCGAGTATCAATGATAGCCTTAGGTACTAGTATCAACTTACCCTCCTTGTCCAACGATGGAAGCTCTGCAGAAGGAACTATATTATGGCCAAGAGCTTTCTTCAGCCTAGAGACATGGAACACATTATGCACCCTGATGTCTGATGGAAGCTCAAGCTCATAAGCCACCTCACCCACTCGTCTGATAATCCTAAAAGGACCATAAAACCTAGGTTTCAACTTCTCTACTCCAATCTTCTTGAGAGTGGACTGCCTGTAGGGTTGGAGCCACAAATACACCATGTCTCCAACCTTAAAACTCCTCTCCACTTGATGCTGATCAGCATACAACTTTTGTTGATTCTATGCCTGCTGTATGTTCTCCTTAAGCTCCTTGAGAATGTCTTGGCTATCCTACAAAAGATCCTTAGCCTTAGGCACCTGACTGTCACCAAGCAAGAGATTTATGAAGCATGAAGCATCATAACCGTATATTTCCTTGAAAGAAGTCATCTGGATAGACATGTGATATATAGTATTATAACAATATTCCCCTAGGTGCAACCATTTGATTGAGGCCTTTTGTTGCCCCAAAACATAATTACGTAGGTACCCCTCTAACCATTTATTTACCACCTCTATTTGTCCATCCGTCTGCGAGTGGTAGCTAGTGCTAGGAGTTAACTCTATGCCACACAACCTGAACAACTCCTGCCAAAAAGTACTCGGGAACTTGTTGTCCCTATCACTGACTATACTCCTGGGTACCCCATGTAATCTGAATATCTCCCTAAAAAATAATTCAGCCACCTGAGCAGCTGTATAGGTTGCTAAAATGACAAAGAAATGTGTGAATTTGGTGAGTCTATCGACCACCACATATATGCAGTCCTTACTCTGTACCTTCGACAACCCTGTGATGAAATCCATGGAGATACATTTCCCATTTTTTATTGGGAATGGGTAATGGCTGTAGTAATCCTGCAGGAAAGGTATGCTCATGCTTATTTTGCTAACAAATGGGACATTTGCGAACATACTTCTGCACCTCGTCCTTCAGTCCTTTCCATGTAAACCTCTCCTGAATCTGTTTGTATGTCTTAAAGAATTCAAGATGGCTAGCCATTGGTGTGTCATGGAAAGTTTTGATAATATTCTGCTTAAACTGTGAACTGGGCACCAAAAATATCATGTCTTTGTACATAATCAAATCACTCACTATAGAATATCTCTCATCTCTGACTGTGCCCTCAATGACTCCCGTAGCCCAAGAGTCCTTAACATACTCTGCCATGATCTCCTCTTTCCAATTAGCAGAGATCTCCCCAACCAAACACAAGTGAGGTCATCTGGACAAGGCTTCTGCAACTACATTTTTCTTCCCATTGACATACTCGATGTCAAAATCATATGCCTGCAATCTACTAACCCACTTTTGTTGTCTGTCATTTAGGTCTTTCTAGTTCATGAAGTATTTGATGCTATTATGATCTATCTTGATTATGAATTTACCCCCAACTAGATACTGCCTGAATTTGGTCAATGCATTCATAATAGCCAACATCTCTTGGTCATATATCGAGTAGCTCCTCTCCACACCCTGAAGTTTTTTGCTCTCAAACACTATTGGGTGCTTCTCCTGCATAAACACAACCCCAATCCCCTCTCTAGAAGCATCACACTGTAACTCAAACAGTTAAGCAAAGTTAGGGATCGCTAATACCAGACATGTAGACATCAAGTGCTTGAACTTGTCAAAGCACTGCTAGGCTATGTCACTCCATTCAAAGGCTCCCTTCTTCGTTAGATCAGTCAATGGTGTTGCTATCTGTGAGAATCCCTTAACAAATTGTCTATAAAACCCACAAAGCCCAAAAAACCCCTTAAGCTGTGTAAGGTTTGTGGGTGGAGGCCAATCAAGTATCGCCTTAATTTTCTCTAGATCCACTCTAACTCCATCTGCACTGATAATGTGGCCAAGGTAAAGTAATTCTGTCATACCAAAATCACACTTAGATTCCTTGGCATACAGTGAATTACTCTCCAAGATGCTTAGAACCTCCTCTAGATGTCTCAAGTGGTCCTCCCAAGTCCTGTTGAAAGCAACCTTCTCAATGTCCTCTACTCACATCTTGATCTGATGGTATCTAGATATCAAATCAATCTTAAAAAAATAACATGCACCATGTATCTCATCTATTAATTCATCTATCCTGGGAATTGGATACCTATTTTTTATAGTTTTCTTTTTCAAAGCCCTATAGTCTATACACATTCTAATTGTCCCATCCTTCTTTTTGACTAACACAATTGCAAAAGCGAATGGGCTTTTGTTGGGCCTAATATGTCCCATCTCTAGAAGCTCCTTAATCATTTTCTCAATCTCATCCTTCAACCTCTTGGGATGGCGGTATGGTGTAATCATGATGGGCTTAGTCCCATCTTCCAACTCAATGATGTGCTCTATGCCTCTATCAGGAGGCACTCTAGATGGAATATCCCCAAACACCTTGCTATGCTTGGTTAGCAACCTCTGAATATCAGGATGATAGCTATCCTTCTATCATGGTGGGGACTCTGGCATAATAAGGCACTCCACTGCCCACTCAACCTTGTCATGTCTCAAGAGCCTCTCCATTCTCTTCAATGATACAACTCAAGGTTCACCATCTGAAATACCCCTAAGGCATATTTTCCTCCCATTATACTCAAATCTCATCTCCATCTTCTTAATGTTCGTGGTGAATTCCTCCAACTGGCCCACCCATTGCATGCCAAGTACCACATCTGTATCCCCAATACCAACTACATAGAAGTCATCTACTAGCTCATAATCACCCATGATGATTTTCAGTCCTGATATCTTTCTAGCGCAATGCATTTTGAATCCGTCGACCACCATCACCTTAAAGCCTTCAAATTCTTCTGTTTTCAGCCCCCTGCGAGCAACTAACCCCCATCAATGAAATTGTGAGTGGCTCTTATATCGATAAGGGTGATAATACACAGCCCACCTAGTACACCACGCACCCTAAAAGAGCTAACCTTCTGAAAACTCGACAACTGGGCAATAACACCTCCACTATCAGCACTGTGATGTGAAGCTCTCTCGTCCCCACTGTCACCATGCTCTGAATGTTGATCTGACTCTATGTCTGATGCCTCTGATTGTGAATCCTTAGCTAAATAGTACTCAATCAATTTGGCCTTAGCCTTATGTGAGCACTTGTGCAAAGGATCCCATGGTTCTTTGCAATGAAAGCACAATTTCTTCCTCCTGTACTCATTCAACTGGTCATCTGTTAACCTGTTGGACCTATCCTTGTGCTGATCAATATCTCTATGGAATGGTTTCTTTTCCTTCTCCTTGTTTCTCATGTGAGAAAAACCCTTAGACTGGAATTTACTCCTCCACACTGATGACTCCATGTCTCGGGCCTTTTTCATGGCCTCTTGGAGTGTAGCAAGGTCAAAACCCTTAACCCAACCACGAAGTGGGTCTAATAATCCATCAATGAAGAGAATCACTAATCTACGCTCGGATAAGTCTAGGACCATAATAGACAGGTCTTGAAACTCAGAGATGTAGGAATCTAATGATCCACTCTGCCTTAGCTATGGTAGCTTGTTAAACTGATGTTCTAGATCCTTCTTGTCAAATCTGTCAATCAGACGGGTTGTAAACTCAACATACGAAATAATCTGATCATGCCCCAGTGTGACCTTCCCATTACTCCACCACTCATGTGCCACTCCCTCCAAATGTAATGCATCATAAGTGATGGCATCCTCCTCAGCCATAGGATTGATCTGCAAGTAGCTATCCAACTTCTGTACCCAAGCCCTAGCAGTGGTCTTTCCTGATCCGTCAAATTAGGGAAGTGTCATCTTACTCACCTTCTTCTGTAACTCCTAGTTCTGAGGTCTGCCTCCTCTACGAGGTCTATTCTTAATCCTAATGTCAGAGTACTCCGCTCGGAACTCTGCACTAGAAGCCCTCTAATCCCTCAGAATCTCCTCCTGAAACTAGGCTTGTGTGGGATCCTGTTCAAGAACTTGGTTCCTGGGAGCAAAGGTTAGAATACCAGGTCTGTCACCAATTGTAAACTATGAAGCCCTCCTATGAGTCACTGAGGCCTCATCCTCATCATCTCTAAACCTATGTCTGTCACCCTGGTTCCTATCTCCATTATTACTATCCCCCTGGTTCATGTCGCCATTATGTCTATCACCCATGTTATTGTTATCTCTGAAAGTTGCACCCTACCAATTTACAGAAAATTGGTACTCTAGAGGAACATGGAAACACTCCTATGGTTGTGGGTCACCTAGAAATTGGAGTGAATCTTCAGAGAAGGTTGGATTCCTAAACTTTGTATCACCTAAGACTAACTACTCTATGGTCTTGACAAGGAAAAGAGTGAGAAGGATATGCACTAAAATGAAATTAACTCTAAAGGATGATACACCTAACTTAACGAGGAACATGAAAATACCAGATTTAAACACTTGTTACAATGACTGAAAAGATTCTTGCACAACCTATCACTTCTACTTCTGCATAAATATTTCACAAGCAGGTTTATGTATGTAGAATTCCTAAGAGGAAAAGATGATTTCACACTTAAAGATAAAACACACTTAAAACACAACTTGCAACCTACGTTAGTATTTTCTGCATAAAAGACTCTAAATCCTGAGACAAAAGCTAAGAGGAAATAAAACTTACTTCACAGATAACTCTATAAAATTAGTTGATAAGCACAAAGATGCATAAGACAAGTAGACACAAACTCCAATCAATGGTATTCAAGGTCTCCACCGTATTCCATATCAAGTAAACTGGTAAAATGAGTTACAAATTGTCAAAATTTGAGCAAGGATTTCAAGATCATGAGTCTCCAAAAGTTGCATAATCAAAATTGACAAAAATGAGTCACAAAAGTGACTATATCCACCACTATCCAAGTGGTTCCACCATACAAGGAGCTAGATACAACTTTGGGTCAGATGCCCACAAAAAGCCTAGAATATAGGACCTATATCCTCTCCACAAGAGCTCATAATGAAGGAAAAAGTCCATCATGACCTAGTCCAACATGATGACTCATGAAAACTACTCCAAAAGGACTCTAAAAGCAATAAAACTCTCCTAGATTCTCTCAAAACAACCCGCTTAATCAATAATTGTCTCTAAGACTCAGTCAATCTCTCTCCACTCCAAGGCAAAACAAAAGGCTATATGTTTGGCATGTGTTTCCCAACTCCTCCATTCTCCAAGCATATTTGTTCTCAAAGTCAATAAATGACATAAATATGCTTTATCACTCTCCTTTGCATTTAAAGAATAACAACCCTTAAATGATTTATAAGGTTATCATTTAAGTTTTATTGTTTTACATTTTGGTATTCTATGCAAAGAATTATAAATATAAATATAAAAACTAGCACTGAAGTGCTCACCCTAGCATGAAAGAAATAAAGACTTAACACAAAAGTCTTAAGAAGTCCTAAAGTTTTGGACCACAGGCTCATTTGAAAAGATATGCAAAATACAAAATGCAAAAAAAAAGAAAATAAAAGGCCCATCGAGCTCTTAGGACTGCGAAACCCTAAAGATAAAAAGGCACATTTCAACTTTACTCTTCATTCTTGCATTTCTTTGCATTTCTACTCGGTCTGCGCCACCATGGAACTCCTATAGCTCGCACTATGGGTTTTGAAGAGTTTTGAAGGCATTGTATGATTGTATCTTCACACTAAAAGTTACAAGCTTGCTCAGGTGATTTAAATGAGCACTATATGGTGTTATTTCTGTGTTCCTCTTTTCATTTTCTGAGCATAATACATGATAAATATTTCACTTCTTTCATGGCCGCGACCACATACACTGTATCTCATATTCTAACAAGCTAAAATAGCTACAGAATAAGAAAAATTGTCATTTCTATATGCTCCCGTGTATATTTGAAACATTTTCATAACTTAAACATACAGTTGGCTTTTACTGTTGAAAAAAAACTAAGAAATAAGGTTTGTTTTCAATAGGGTTTTTGCATAAACAAACCCTATAACTGTATAGTTGTACTTCCTCTATGATTTGAAAGGCTCTAAAAGTAGCTTTGTACTCCTTTCTACTGATGAACCACTCCCAATACTATGTTTCCTTGAACCCTAGACTAAGATCCTCATTGTGCTCATGCTCTTTACTCTTCAAAAGGCCTATAGCTAACTAATAAACCCTGACTGTTTGTGTAAGGCATTTTTTGAGGGGATCATATATCCTATACTCTTCACAAACCTCTAGCACTGTCCTAGTCCAATGTGGTGATTGAAGGCATAAATTTCAACCTTATTGACGGTCCTTCTTAGTGACTTATATGCTTAATGTCTTCAGGCTTTATATTCCCATCTTCCACAAAACAAGCTCCATAGATCCGTGACATCATATTACAAGCTTCTCTACCCACTTTTTTCCTGTTCAGGTTTCCTTTTCACTGTTTAGAAGGATCATTATAGAGGAAACTATTTGGCAACCTACAAAGCCATGCAACACTGGTGAATGGCCCAATCTTGAGATTAGAAGACAATGCTTCTTTGGATCTCTCATTTACTATCACTATTTCAATGGCTTTGCATACACTGTTCTAAACCTTTTAGGCATCTTGGTCATGTCCCTACTCAAAGTGCAGATCTCTGCAAGTTTCTATATTATGGTACAGTGATTCTAAGATTCTTCAAAACTTGCTTAGGTTATCTCAAGGTGTCTCTGCATGATGGAGACTTCTAATATGCAGCTTTGGGTTGCCTTTTCTTGGTTATGGTGTCTTTATAGGGGTCATTATGATGAGTAAAGACCTTTACATATCACTAAGATCCCCTTCAAGCTCATGAATATCCCTGTTAACTCCAAATACAACTCTGCATCTCAGTCAGGTGTTCTTCTGTCAACCCTTTTGCAAACTACTTCTTCATGAATAATGAAACTAAAGACAGGTTTCTTCCTCCTGGTGATAGTCTTTGTGCTCCTCTAGGATGTTTGAAAAGGTATTATTGTTGAGATGAACACAACCCTTTCTTTTATGCTTCATCTGAGATAGAATCTCTTGTGACCATCTCTTGTTTTCATTCAATAAACTTACAAGACATTTGTTATTTGTGTTGTTGTGTTGTCTGAGGGCATTCATTCTTCAAATTGGTTCTAGGGTTGCTCTTTTCTCTCTGTAGGTTCTTGATTTATGTTGGGAGGCCTTCACACGATTTTGCATACTCAAATCCATTGAAAATGAAATATTATGGTACTAGTGACTGTGACTGTCCTAGAAAGTTTGGACTGTCTTTTAGTTTGAGGGTTGTTCCTCTTGATCTTATGATAGTTTAGAAATGTCTTGGACTGTTGCTCTCACCAGGTTAGCTGTCATGCATGATCAAAGATTGTTGTCTCTATTGGTGGGTAGACATATGTGAAACCATTTCTCATTGTTCATTGTGTACAAGAACAACACTATGCTAACTGCCTCATACTCTGCCACAGTCCTTATTGACTCTGTCACCATGTAAACCATATAATTCCTTATGACTGTGAAACATCTCTTTGGTAAGGATATCCAACACTATCTCTGCTATTACAGTCAGATAGTGACTGTCTCTCATGGGCATGAATGTCAGGGTCCTTAAGGACTGTGGTGTTGGCTATACTATTATTGTCCAATGTTCTAGTTCTCTTCTCTCCATGACACTATTACAACCTTATGGAATGTACTTGTGATTGTGACTGTCCTAGAAAGTTCCTTGTGACATCATGCTGCTCCAAAACTAATTTTTAGTTCATGACGATTCTGCTATTTGTATGACTACTCTTGATGTCAATTTAGAAATGCTTAGCACTTCAAACTGTTCATGTGACTGTCTCTAGCAATAAGATGATGTTATTCTTATTAGATCTTGTATCTATAGATTATGTTTGTCTTGAACAGCTACAGGATAGCTTTTGCACTTCATTTTCTGCAATTGTATCTCTTTCTTTTGTACTGTTTGAAAGCATTAATGGTTCTCAATTAGACATGCTGGCCTCAACCCTCACGGGAACCACATTTTCTCCACATGCTAAAATGAAATGAGTATTAAATGACACCTGTATCTGCACATGAAACAAACATGTTAGGAAAAACAAAGGCATGTGACTGATATTCTTGACTGTCTTGTTGCTTCTCAAAGGTCCATGTGATATTAACTGGTTTATTGCATCTGAAAGTCAAACTGTATATTTGTAGATGTATATCATATGATGTATGATGCCTCGTCATTGCTCTAACATCAATTTTTCAAAAAATTTATGCAAGTAACTAGGGGCAACAAGGAGACAGTAGTTGAATGCATGACAAGTGGATAACACAGGATGACACCAGACATGACAAACAAGACCAAGACTCGTCATTCAGGCAATGACGAGTCACCCTACCTCATATGCATATTTATCTCTTTAGTTTTCTATAAATGTATAGTTTATCTTTTCACTTGCAATGAAACAGTTAGTCTCACGGCTTGTGTGAGACCTTATAAATTTATTTTTTCAATCAAGATTAGTCTTTCTGAAAAGATTTGTGAAATCCTTTCTATGTTATTTGCATTTGCATAAATGCAATCTAGTGTGATGTAATCCTTCTGATTCTATTTATGCACATGCATGTAATGTAGCAGCATAAATAAAATGTACCATTCCTTTTCCATTTAAGACACAAAAGCTCTACCTGATTGAGCTGTAGTGAAATTAGGTAACATTTTTGGCGACATCTACTATATGTTTGCCTGCTAAACATCAAACCAATTTCTTGAAGCTTATCCATTAGGCATAGGGTCACTCAGAGACTTCTAAAACACTTGGACAAATGGATTTCTAACTTCTGCAACTCAACAGAACAACTACATGATAGCTTGGAAACTTATTCAAACACTACCAAAATTTCAGAAGGAAAACTACCTGTGTTGAACAACACTTAGGGAATTGAAAACTATATTTGGAAAACTATTCTAACCTACCCTAACCAACAAAGCAGCTAGTCAAACAAAACTATCGACTGGCTTTGCAAAATAACACCCCTTTCTAGTCAACAACTGATGCATTACATGATTATACATTGTTGAAAGAACATGAAACACGTGCAAATATTCAACAGACTATTGTAATATTTCATGAAAGGTGCAAATAAACTCACTTACACCTTGATTTTGATCATGCCTATTGCTGTCCTAGACTGGACAAGTGAGCTGAATTTGATCACTTTTAGCTGCAACTTCAAAATTAGTTTCTTCTTCAATTGCATCCTCATACTTGGGTGCAAGCATGACCTCTAGTACTTCAATAGCCTCCATACTAGCTAAATATCTGATTGGATAGGCCCTAGAATGGATAAAACTTGGACTCCCATTGTTGGTTGCTTCACATTCTTCCTGCTTTTCATGGTTGTCCTGCTTCGTGGCTAAGTTTGGACTATAGAGAAAATAATCTGGATGCTTAGAAAAAATAGCATTATCTTCACCTTGCATAATAAGTTGCCATGTTGATTCCTCCTCCATGGTCAATGGACAATCCTCTTTCACTAGGTGTCTAACAACTCATCAAAGCTATCAGCTCTTGGAAGGCTCTTAGGGACAACTTGATGCAAACTTTTAATTGATATATCACCCTCAAGCTCTTTAGTACAACATAAAGGAAGTTCCTCCAACTAGCTGAGACCTTACAAATCAGATTCATGAGAAGTTTCTTGACTTGAGAGAATGAACTCCTCTCTATCGGGACCATATTCCTCTTGTTGCTTCAGCACTTTTCAAGCTTGTGAACTTGTTGTTCTAGTTCATCATGATTGTCAACTTCTCCTAAAAGGTCTAATTCCTTGTCATCCAACATTGAACAAAATTGTTCAATTATGCCTATGCACACCTCTCCAAAAAGCTCAACATTAGCTTTCTCATGCATAACATGCTCGAATATATCAAAGTTCGTAACTTGGAAAATGGGGTCAGGTTTAGATTTATGCTCTTCTTCACGATCCAAGGCTCCATTTTCATACTGATTATTGTCAATCAACAACTCCTCAGATTGTTTGATATCCTCTTGTTGTTCTGAAACTGTTGTTAGAGTGGAAAACTCACACCTTCTTCATTCCAAACTGTAAAGTGCTCTTCCCGATCAGCCTCTTTCACCATTTCACCTTGCTGTCCTATTGGAACATTTTCATCATCCTTTATGAAATAAGGAAGCTGATAAGTTAGAGCATTTAAAGACACTTCTTGAAAGGTCTTTCCCTATCCAATATTCTTCTGTTCTAATCTATATTCCTCCGTAGGCAAATGCAACAAGTTTATATTCCTATTTTCCTCCATGTTGAGTGAGTTATGCTGGTCTAGAGTCTACTCTTCTTTTGCTTTCTGGATGTTAGGAAGAGTTGATGGTGCAGGAGCACCTACCTGACAGCTGGCCTCCATGAGGCAGTTAGTTTGTTTTGAGTCTTGTTAATGTTTCCAAGAAGGTCTGGTAAGACCAATGCATGTAATAAGGTCATGTTGACCATTCTTTGCTATTTTTAGCTAGTTTGTTAGGACAGCTGTTATGCTGTGTGTTCGGTTGGATCCTCCCAGCCGCTTGGAGGCTCCCAGCCGCTTGGAGTCGGGTCAGTAGTACTCGCAGGAGATCCTATTTATGCATGAGGATCGGATGGTTTTAGATCATCGAGCTAGGTTGGAGAGAGTGAGACAGAGTACTGTATTTACATCTTTTGAAATCAATAAAGATCCTGTTTGTGTCAATTCTCTGTTTGATCTCCATTGTGTGATCAATTTGTTGTTTTGGTGGTTACATGGATTCGCTGATCCATTTCACCGGTTGATTTGTCGAATCGGTGGAATGGCCATGTACAGTAGGTTAGGATTTAGGTTGCAATTTCTGTTTGTTTGTATGCAGGTGCGCAGGATTGCAGTCGAAAGGTGTTGAGAACCCTAGCATGGGTATGTGCTAGGTCGTGCTGGTTGTTAGAGTCTGGAAAGTTGTCCAGGAAGCGGATCGGGTCACCTCAGGAGGTTCGGCGGATCGAAAATTTGCTAAGGTTGGAAAATTCGTCGCAACGGCATCATCAGGATATTTCTGTGGATATCCTGCAGTTACTTCGGGCGTCATCCGAGTAGGAGGAGATGAACATGATGCAGTAGTTTGCATAAAGTGAATGTGCATTGGGGTGATCATCATCAGGTGTTGCCGAGGAGGAGCGTATCGGCATAAGGTAGAAGATCGGGTTGATAAAACCATCGCGGGCCGATAATGTTAAGTTTGGCCGACAGCAGGATATTGAAGGAACTGCATGTGACGTCATCGTCATCAGGATAATCGTCATCAGGATATTGGGGCAGCAGGATATTGAAGGAGCTGCATATGATGTCATCGTCATCAGGATAATCGTCATCAGGATATCGGGGTGACATAAGCATCGAAGGAAGGGTGCATGAGGTTGTCGTCATCAGGATATATGGGAGGAACTGGATGTTTTATATCCTGCTGATGAGCATGATGTTGAACATCATGATGATGAAGAAAGAGGTTGGCGGTAAGATGAACAGTGAACGTCAGGAGGATGTTTGCGCTTGCCGAATATGATGATGCTGCCGATAGCCGGATATGATGATGCTGCGGACAGGCGAAAGGGCGAAGGTTTGTCTGCAGGAGGATATCGGTCGGCAGAGTAAATATGATGATGCTGACAGTGTTAGGGGAAATATGATGATGATGATGAAGGGTTGCGGACATCCATGCTGTATGTCAAGGTTATAGTGTGGATGCCTCTGCATCAGTTGAGCTGAAACTAGGAATGGAAAGGGCTGCCTGGGTTTCACACCCTTTTTGGCATTGATATTCACGCCCTCAAATGGATCTATTGGTGGCTCAGGATTCTCTGGTTCTATCCACTACAGAAATTGTGTTACTTGTCTTGCCCTAGCATTTTGGAAAGGATATCTATCTGTAGGTCACATGTCTCATTTTTATCAACTGCATGTCATATCAACCCCATAGGATGGCAAGATTTTCTGCTATGATACCACTGTAACATACACCCCACTGTATGTATTTCCATTAACTGATTTTTTTGGATATTTTTTTGTGTTTTTGTTGGTCTGATGTTTAAGTTTTCATAGCATGTATTTGCATGTATAGTTTTTGTAGAAATAACAAAGAAAATGGAACATATACGAAATACCCAGATAAAATAAAAGAGATACAAATAAACTAACAGCAACCAATATGATATTTAGCTAAAGCATGAGATTTTACAACATACCCATGTGAGGGTTTGTAACTTGGTGTCCGACTATAGATGCAGCAGCACCTCTGGCACTCTAGAAATCACACAAATCACCTCAGAATGCAAAGCTTTTACAACACAGATATAATCTGGAGCTGATCAGACCCTAGACACATCCATTCAAGGTGATAGATGGTAGAAATAAGCATGAAACCAACCTCTAATGTTCCCATGCCCAACCTAGATGGTACGACCCAGCTATGGGTGAATGGCAGCACTAAATAATATGAAAACACCTCCAAATACCTGCACTAAGGGACTGTATTGCTGACTAAAAATAGGCGACCCAGCTGCTAATGACAAACTGCTATGAAAGCCTCCCAAATGAACCACAAAACCCCTCAATATGGTATAGTTGAAGCAAGCATAGGTACAACAAGCTATGGGAGTAGTACGGCCAACCAAAGGAACCTCAAAACATATCTAATCTCCCCAAAATGCCAGTCAAAATATCTACTCATTCCATCCTCTAATTTTAGTCATAAAAAACATCAAGAATGTTGTCCGGATTGTAGCAAAATGAATCCGTTGAAGCACCAATAAGACTTTTGGATAAAGCCTCCTCAAAACCCTCTCCTGATGCACTCTCTCATACACGAGGAAAGGCGAAATACAAAGGTTTCTGTCTCTACAATTCGATGATCAAGCCAAAGAGCTAAACTCTCAAAACCCTAATGCTAGAGCAACTCAAATATAGAGCAAATATCAGAAGCAAGCATAAAAAAATGAACTCTCTTTTTTGCCCTTATAGCTCCCTCAAACCCAACGCCCAAGAAAGAGAGGGAAATAATAATATTTTTAATTTTAAAACAACCCCTTTATTCCTCATGTGGTGGGCGCTCCTCCCTAGGCACAACACTTTTATAATTTGAAGTTATAACTTAATGTTATAACATTAAATTATAATATAACTTAAGTAATCACCAAAATATAATAAGTTAAATCTTTAATTTAACTTATATAAAATCAACATGGCTCTAGAAGATTTGACTCTCGCATCTTGTGCCTAGGCTCCTACACTGCCCTGCTAAATATGGAAACTGGCTCTGTCATGACTTACTATAAATAGTAAGTCCTCAAACTGACTCTCTGAACACTACCGTTAGCCTACGGAAGTCCTGTGATAGGCTAACCCTGACCTCCCGAAGTGATGAGCTAAATGGGGGACATTGCATCAATTTCACTCAAACTTGGATCCACAAAGTTGTGCTTTGCCTCTGCAAGGTATAGTTTAAATATTCATTGCTAACTAAGGAAAACCATTGCAAAATGAACTAACAAAGTGAGTTCATCTAAGTTCCACCAGCTATTGTTGTTTGGATCAATATGATTAGTTTGTCTAGCTTCAAATTGAGAAAAAGACCACTTGTCGGTAAATTATTAACTATTTTGCTAAGTATTAATTCAAAGTTTTGAACCCAACTATAGAACAACAATTCTTTATACTTGGATTATTTTTAAAACAAGTGCTTGATAGTTTTAAACATCAACAAAATAACTCAACAAAAGACTTGGATAATTGTGATGGAACAATAGATGGAACTCTCCCAGTAACCAATCTCGCTCTTACACAAAAAGATCTATAAGATGGATAAGCCCTACCATCTTCTCCTTTTCTACATTTATTCTAACAAAAAAACTCCAAGTAATTGTGGTGTTTGCAAACATGATGCTTGAGCTTCTATTCCAAACACAATTACCCAAAATACCCATTCCCACCATTTCAGTGGCCATGATAATCTAGACTGAATATTTGCAGCACTATAATATATTTCTCTAATGCCCACTTCTAAATGTTTGATATCAATAGAGATTGCTTGTTCCATAGACCCCACAAAATAGATAATATCAAATTGCTAAAATCTTCACAAACAACATATATTCCATATGCACTTCTTTAGCTATAAACTTATAGACTACATAACCTAAATGCAAGATGTGCTTGTGAGAAATGCTAAAATATCAATGCAATGAATTAACATTATTTTGCCACTGTGCTCTATAGGCAGGGATTAAAACATTTAAAGGACATGTTCTATTGTGCCTTTTTCTGTTTAAAATTATGTATGATCCACATATTTATCACCTACCAAAGCAGTGTTTGCCTTTTCTATTTCAATTTGACAAAAAAAAGATGAATACAAATTAAAAAGTTCTTGATACAAGGATAAAATACAGCTTTAAAAGCACAAAGGCTAATGACTATTTGACTGTCTTGGCCATAAAATGTTTGAATAATTGAATTGCCAAATGACAATTTGCTAGCTCTTGAAAAACAAAGTCAACAACTATAAACCATGCTTGATTTTCTCCCACGAGCCTGCTACGATTGTATAGCCAACATACAAGGCAAGAAAAATAGTAAATCATTCAAATTAGAAAAGAATTCAACGTTAAAACTAGTCACACTTAGCATGGAATCCCATAAATAGAGAAGAGCTAGCTATTATATCCCACTTGTCCTTAGACATTTACAATTGAATGAATGATGTGCACCAAGTGTTTAACAAAATTCCTGAATGAAATGTTGCTTTGTGTACTACTTTGATTGTTAGTTATGTGCAACAGGACCAAGGAAAGAGTTCTTTAGAAGTATTTGCATGCCCCGCATATTCCAAAACCCCCCATTTTGGCATAAGAAGGTAGGATGGTGTTAAAAGTTGTGGAATTTGGCTTGACACCTGCCAATTGCATTTACTCAAAAGTTTGTAAAGACTTTTAGAAAATCTATTTAGTGCATATCCTACGATGTTGGTATACCATGAGACCACATTTCTATGAGGCTTTCTACTTAATAGTTCACTGCCTTGTTTATACTTCCACATTTTACATGCATGCCTTCTAGAGCACTTCCATGACATATGGGTGAAAACACCATTGGAATAGAGGAGGACATCTATGAATGCATTATGCGAGCAACTTAGAAATGAGTAGGGCATAACCCCCCTCCCCTAAAAAAACCTGCCAAAATATTAGACCATCTATGATCATTCCAACAAGCATAGCAACCCATAAAATAAAATTAAAAAAAAGCAAGCATGTAGACAAATGGGCATAGAATGAAGCAGGTCAAACATATGCAAATTTATAACCATGTAGCAAATTTTAAGAAACAACATTCATCTGCACAAATCTGAGACATGAAGACCAGACAGGGCCAAACCTACGGAGAACATCTAGAGCACTCTAATACTAAATTAGAATGCAATGCTCAAAATTACCTCAAAACAAGAATAAAGGAATCTTTCAAGTTTTGAAAATCCCTTCATATTTTTCTGTCACCTCCTAACCAATGTAAGTAACGATAATAATTATAGGTATCCTTGAAACCTATTTTTGGAGAGAGTGTTCAGAAAAAGCTCCCAACCAGTGATTATGCAAAATCTCCTCTCTAACACATATTTGCTTATTACACTGTTGTTATATGAGCTTGTTGTTGTAGCCACCCCTGTGATATTCAACATCTCATCTGCAAGCAAAATGACAAAACTCTACTTCAAAATGCCATGAAAAATAGCTGTGATATCTATTTCAAATTAAAAAATGCAAAACCGTCGGCCTGAAGAAACACCTGCACAGCAACCACATACCTTCATATGTGCCCACTAGAAAACTCTCAAAAGATGCTCACTACCTATAGCAAAGACACGTCAACAAGGCAGAAAACATTAGGATCCATAAATTTTTTTCTTGATGCTCATTTTTTATTCATTCGAAGAATTTATCCCATTTTTACAAATAGAATAGAGCTAATTCATTTTAGTGAGTTGAAAACATTAGTCCCCACTTTAGGCATGGACTAACAACATTAATGTAATACTTGCAAAGTCCAAGCAACATTAAAAGGTTTAAATCGAAGTTGAAAATGATTTGAATACATAATTTGCATTACTTTGTTTTATTGCAAGTTTACTTTTACTTAAACCGAAATACATCCTTTATCGTAGGACGTAACCATTCAAAATTGGCTTGGTCGAACATGCTTATATGGTCTAGGTGCCATGAATCCAAGAAAGAACAAGACAACGATTTTTTTTCTTTAATGTCAAAAGTACATGGGGGTGATGGACCATAGGGAGATCTACATATATAGGAAAATACATTATTTATAGTATAATAAACACATATAAGGTATTTATTTGTTTATTTTATTTTGTTTTGAATTTTAAGTTGAAAAGATATCTGTATAAAATTTTAAAATATGTCATAATTTGTTAAAAATGCTAACAATTTATTTAATAATTACAAGTTATAGGAAGGAATATAAATAATTAGACAATTGGTCATAGTATTTAATATAATTAAGGGTAAGATGACAACAAGACAATCTCATAACTACAAGTCATAAAATGGAAGGCTCTTATGGGCGTGAGATTGTTTAGGGCTTACCTCTGAGAAAAATTGAAGTTGGAGAATCCTAATGTATTTGATATTGATATTGACACAATATATCTTGTCATATTTCAATCTAGTTGCATCATGTTGCTATACTTTTATTTATCGATTGTTGTTGTGTTTTTATTTGCATGTGGGATCCCTCCACATAATTGGTATTTGATGTCATATTAACTTAAAAATATTGACAGATGGTTCATAAATTATAGTAAAATTTTTGAGATAGGAAGGCTTGATAAACCTAGTATGTTTTACTCTTTCGACTTGTTTAACTAGTTCTTTCATTGAATACGTTTCTAAACCCAAGGATAATAGTGTGGATTGGATATGATTCTTTATGCTATGTCTTGTGATAAAACCCATGAATTAATATGACTTTTTTCCCTACTAGACTTTTTTTATAACTTTGTAGGACATACACACAAGGTTTAGTAGGAGAACAATAATTAATTTACCTAACACTATCCTTTCTCCTATCACAATTAATATTTCTTTTGCAATGTTGAAGATAGATATAATAATAAGGAATAAAAATTAAACCTCAATTTAGTAGGAAGTTGGTTTGAAATTATCTAAGAATGTGTTTATCCCTGTAGTCTTATTGCTATTGTTAGTACATAAAGAAATAAGAACCAATTTAACAATTAACAACTCAATAGCCCAATTTTTTAGCTCTGATACCAAATGTAACGCTAGTTTTCCCCCTATGTATTTAATTAATTGTAGCGGATTTATTATGGTTAATATTTAGAGTTAAGATAGAATAATATATTCAATGATGTTAAAATAGATGTGATAACAAATGTAAATTACAATAGGTGATAATTTAAGAAGAACTCTTAAGTAAATCATTAACAAAACAAATTAAATAACATAATCATATTAACATCAAAATCTTTTATTAACAATAAGTTCAATACTTCATTAATTTCCATCGTAGAAAGGAATAAATATGTATCTTTTGGATCCTAGAAGTTCTTCCACATGTCACTCTGAAGAATGGATTACAGAATCAACCCCCTTTCAGCAAGTGAGCACTTCCAAGAGGAATCCAGTTCTTATTCAAAACCAACCACATGTTTCCCAAGCATTCAACCCTTTTTCAAAAAACACACACACACTCACAAGTGCACCAGAGCCATGTTAAAAAAAACATGCTCAACACAAGCGCACACACAAGCTCTGGCCAGGACAATCCTGGGTGCACTCTGTACCCTAAGTTGGACACACATTGTGTGCCCCTTCTCCAATGCTCATTGCCTGTCAAATCTATAATCCTTCTCCTTTGTGATTTCTTGCCTTTCTTTCCTTATCTTTCTTGAGTGTTCTCCATCTTTCATTTCTTTGAGTGATTCTTCTTGCCCTTTCCAAGTCTCACACAAATGCCTTATATAACCTTTTAAGGGGTGGTTTCCAAACCATCACACCCTTTCACAAAGGTTGTCTTTTAATCATTAATTAAATAAATACATTTATTCCTCCCATTTAAAAGGGATTATATAAATACTCTTTATAAATCTTCATTTTAACCAAAGGATCATAATATCCTTTATTTTTCCATCTCTCTTTTAATTATAAAGGATAAATAAACTTTATACTCTTATAATTTCAAAGGCTTATTCTCAAATAGATTTCTTTTCCATTTTTAGGGAAAAAGTCCCATAACACATGTCATCATAACTCTCCTAAGTCCAACCATATGAACATGATCCTCTAGGAAGTAGCCATGAGACAAAGAGAGGAAACTTGTAGATCATAATGTCCTTATAACACCTCAAAGTGCTAAGCTATGTCAAGTATGATCTCCTCTACAACCCCAAATGAAAAGCATTAACAACACCTAACCATTCAATCTCATAGATCAAATGAACATATGTATCATGTAACCAATCATGGATGTAAGCCTTCTCTAATCAAGGTAGATCAAACTCATAATCATTCCATAACCAGGAATAAGTCCAATCACATCTCCTAAACTCCTCATAATGAACATTATAAATCAAACCATACGAACAAGGAGAACCATGCTAACATCCCTCAAATGAACCCTCCAGAACCAATAACCATTGCTCAAGATCCATATCCATGAGAAGATAAAGCATAAAGCAAAATGCCTTCTAAAAGAATGGGCAATACCTCATAGATGATAAACCGCCGAGTAGATCAAGAGTGGGGAATGAGAATGCTCCTCCAAGATACACCAATCCACAAATACTCTCTCCAAGAACAATCTCCTCTAGGTCCTTGAACTCACGTCCATATCTAGGTGTAGGCTACTCGGTCTATCTGTTGAAACCTCATATAAGTAACTGTCTCAATAAGTGTCTCTAATCCCAAGAGAACTCCAGCCTCACCTAAGTCTCCAAGTATCCATGAGTACCTCCATGATCAATCCATGCTAACCTCTAGATGCAACACCACACTATCATAAAGCTCCCAAGCACACGACTGGTGTACTCAATATCAAGAGAACCAACAAGATCAATGTTAAAGCTCCAACTATAGAATCAGGAACCCAATCATGACATCATGATCTAACATCTCCTCCTAGGAGATCACATGCACTAATGCACATGTCCTAGTCTTGAAGAGAACCTATATAATACAAAAATCAAACTAGTATCCAAAGTCCATTAAGACATAATATCAACATCTCTATACAAAGGATCAACATGTCAAGCTGACAAGTCATAAACCGAAACCTCAACCAAAGACTCAAAAAAGTCCTCCATGGTATACCAATATGTCAACATCTCTAATCACATCCCATCAACAGAACGTAGGATGTCAAAGCACTCTCACTAAAACAAGAATCATAATCCAAGAGCCTCTCCAAGACACACACAACCATTGTAGAAGGTCATCCATTGCAAATGATGAATCCACATCACTGCCAAAGCTCCCACTGAATAGTGATACTGAGCTATCCATGGCAAAAAAGTAATCATCTCCTAAATGAAGATTATCCATGGCCCCAACACAATCAAGGAATCTTGTTGTAACATCAACAACTCCCAAAAGGTAAAGTAGCCCATAATCTCCAAACCAAGAAGATAAAACCATGACTGCCAAAAGCTCACATTAAACCATGTATCCAAGCTATCCATGATATCATGATAAACATGCTATAAGTCCCAATAATCGACTATCCAAGCACTCTAATCATCCATCCTCTCATCCCGATGCAACATACCAATGTACAAATGACCATATACAAGGCCAACTAACAAAGTATGCATAAACACTGAATCAATCTCGTGGATAAATACAACCCACATCCGAACCATTGTAGCCAAGGGGTAGCTAATCCACAAAACTACATAACTCAAATATCCAAAACAAATATAACATGCAAACTCATTATCACACTAGTAACATGCAAACTGAGATATCAAAGAAGATAACTTGTAGACTCCAAGACTCAAACACCAAATCATTACTAGATTCAATTTGCCAAACATGTCCACAACACAAGTACCATAACCAAGGAACTAATCAAGCATCTAGGAGATAAGAATGACCTCCTAAAACTACACCACAACACCACCTGTAATCATGAATCAAACATCATAGCCCATACATGTCAATCGCATACATGATCATGGCGTGCCAATGTAAAAGTGTACCTACATATTCATGACACCATAATCATAATCATTGATGTACCTATACTCAACTCTCACTAAAACGAGACTCTGAGTCTCACACATGTATCAACCATGTCCTCAAACTAGAAGACAAGTTGTGTACCTCTCTCCAACAAAGTCCAGACTCTAAAAATACCTATAAACCTATATCTGGAAGTACCAAATCTGAAAACTTGCTATACCATGCTGATGGTCTCATAACAACATGCACTCCCACATGTTTGTTCCAAAAAATCCATCTGAATGCTCTCATAATCACACTTTAAATCTCAGGCTCCTACAAGTGATCAAACAAGTGCCAATCTCTCTCTACAAACCAAACTAAAAATCTACATGATCCAAACTATAGTACACTACAATAGCTTTTGAACTCTTGTTCAAAATTAGAAATCTGATTTCATATGCAAAAGTTATGAGCATAAAATTATCTTGGAGTAATACCCGGCTTTAGGCACCAAATTCTAACACAAATAAAAAAAATTGATGACCAAACCTATACCACTGTGTAGTGCTCAGAGAGACATTTTTTACGCCTATAAGAAGTTGAAAATATGATACCATGGGCGAAAGTTATGCCTCCTGGAAGAAAATGCCCTTCGAGGGCTAAAAGGGGATCCCTGGCATGACCCTATATGTATTGTTGATGTCATCACTGACTGGGCAAGTGGTGCTGACGTGGCGTATTGTTGGCATCATCATTTTGACTTTGACTGGTGGATTTGAAAGGTTACAAAATTTCTTTCAATTTTTTCAAACTTCACCACTTCACAGACTTGAAGTCATTTCAAAAGTTGGTTTAAATAAATTTTGAGGTCTGGATTTAATTCTGCCACCTACGGGGTTGCTGTGCTGGTTGTGTCAACATGCTCTACCAAGGTGCAAGTTGGTACTTTTAATTTATTTTTAATTTTTCCTTCAACTATAGAAAACAATTTCAATGTGCAAGAATATATAATTTTTTTCACAATTGTACTTGCAAACTGACGACAGCAATATCATCGACCTGGGGGACTAAAAACTTTTGCCTCAAGTTACAGTGGCCAAAATATGTGAAATTATATATTTTTCTTTGCCTTTCGGGCCTCCTGAATCCAACACTGAGGTCCGCTTTGCATAGGAGATCATATGTGAAAACTCCCTCCTCAAAACCCTCATTGAAGCCATTTAAGAAACCCTCTTTAACCATGATTTTTCAATCACCAGATCTGCAAAATACACAACAAATTTGCAATACCTAAAACCCCAAATCTACAACACAATCTACACAAAACCTTGTAATGTCCCAAATCTTTTCATGCATTGCCATGGCTTCCACTTTGCATCAGATCTACACACAAAAGGGTTATTACAAATCAAGGAGCTCACACCTCCCACAACCATAAACATGGCTATGATACCACATGTTAGGAATTTGCAAGTTCAATAAAACTAATTCTACATAACCCATAAGGAGAAAATGATGCATACAAGTAACCATAATGCAAAGATCAAATGACAAACACAAGATAACACAAGATATACCCTGGGAAAACCCTCGAGAGGGAAAAACCCAGCCTCCAAAAGCATCCACACTCATATGTATTATTCAACAATAAGATATTATAATACACTTTCATGAGTCTCCATGAATACCTCTGAAAAATCAAGCTCCTCCAATGCATCCTCCATGTGTCCAAGCATGAATCCACACATCCCATGCCACGCTTCACAAAATGAACTCACAAGAGAAACTCAATACAATGATAACCTCTCACACAACCTCCCGTACACCAACAATAAAGAATTTAGCCAACTCACAACTAATGACCATGTGCTTGCTTTTATAGACCAAGCTCACACAGATACAAGAAGTAGTATTGGGTAAAACCATGTGTTCCAAAACCATGGATACACAAAACCATTGACCCCCTCATTTAATTATTGGTACTACGTTTTCCCAACAATTAAATAATTACAAATAATAAATTAATTACTCTATGTGTCCCACACACATAAAATAATTAACCCAATGTTACATACAACATTTACAAGTGGCATCCAAATAAATATCTAATGTGGCTAAACACATCAATTAAGATGCACCACAAATAAATATTTATTTTACATAAATAAAATAATC
Organism: Cunninghamia lanceolata; assembly: GCA_027924645.1. Classification (NCBI taxonomy): domain Eukaryota; kingdom Viridiplantae; phylum Streptophyta; class Pinopsida; order Cupressales; family Cupressaceae; genus Cunninghamia; species Cunninghamia lanceolata. The sequence continues at coordinate 7,258,110 of BSBN01000402.1, forward strand.
CAATATTATGCAAGGTGTACAACACCTATTTCCCAACAGAAACAATATCACCAAATAGTCCTTGTTGCCCTTGATATTCCAATGATATTTTGATAGAGATTTGTATACATTGGTCGCTCAAACTAGCAACATAACCTTAGATAAAGATGATGGATAGGATAATGGGAGATCTATGAGGATTTTGACAACATAAGCCTATGACATGATATGTGTTCTATAGTGGCTTGGTTGAGGCTTGATTTATAGAGGTTGGATATGATGAATGAGGGGCTAGATCAATGGTTATAATTGGTTGAGAGCACATTAGGGCAAGGATAAGGATTTCTAGGGCAATAAAGGAAGCTTGTAGGGCTATGATTGAGAGATGTAGTATGAAATGGATGGTTGAGATGAACACTTAGTTTGACTTCTGGGACACTCATTTATTGATTGTGGCAAGTGGATGAGGATGAGAATGAGGACAAGCTAGTCATGTGACTCTCAATAATTAAATTAAATAATAAATTATTTAATTAATTATTGGAGAGGGGATGATGGGAGGATAAATTAATTAAACAAGTAAGATTTATTCAATTAATTTTGGCTAAAAGGGGTAAATGGATTAAATAAATAAATATAATTTATTTATTTATTTTAGGTGATGGAGGAAATAGATTAATTAAATAAATATAATTTATTTAACTAATTTGGGAAAGGGATTAAGGGACAATGTGTTGCAAGATGAATGTCTAGGGGATGTCAAAGGGTTATGAGGACATGGTCAATTTTAGGTGTCTACATTAGGCATGTGTAGTAGTATATAATAGAAAAATCCCACAGCTATCATTTCTTCATGAGTGTAAGAGAGTGAATAAATGACCCCCTTGCACCCAACTTCATAAGAAGAGGTGTGGGCTTTGTTGTTACCCCTTCGGCCATTCCTAAGGTAGACTTTTTGATTGAAATTAAAAATGTCGTCCATCCACTTCCCAAAGCTATAGCTGATGAGGTCATGCAGGATTGTGCGGTGGCATTGAGGCATGCAAAATGCCCCTTATGGAATGTTCCCAAAGGTGAGTTTTGTGCCTTTAAAAAACTCACAAGGAACAGTGATATTGTCATTGCCAAAGCTGACAAGGAGAATGTGGCCATCATCCTTAATAAGCATGACTACATTGCAAAGATGCTTGACCACCTTACCAACAATGGGAGCTACAAAGTCCTTCCCCATAACCCCATATCTAAGGTCATTAAAAAAGTTAAGCATGCTATTTCCCTTTGCTCAAGACAAATGTGGTGTTTACATATCCACATATATATTTTTGTTGTGTATATGTTTTTATATCTGTGTGTTGTTTTCTTTTCCTTTCTTAGGGCACACTCCTCATACACACACATGCAGAGGTATATGTATACACTTAATACTTATATTAATAAATATTAGTATAGGTGTGTGTATTTTTAGATTTGTTTTATTTTCTGTATAATATACGTATGTACTTTTAATATAATTGATATTGTATTGTATATCAACAAATTTATTTTTGTTGTTATGTCTAGGTTTTATGTGTGTGAGGGTATTTTTTTATCTATGCCCAATTATAATTTTCATTCTTAGTCAATGGGGTTCCCCTTTTTTATAGGTTTGGATTTGCCTAATGCTATATATAAGGGTCTCATCTTTTTGTTTTCTTGTTTACTTCTTTTGCTTGTATGCAAATCTTATTCGTTTGGTTGTTCATGTATATAATTATGTATGCACCTTTTTTCATCATCCCTTATTATTTTATGTATATTTAGATCTTGACTTTAATTATTTTGCCTATCTTATTGTTTTTCATTTTATTTTTCCTATCTTGTTGTATATATGGGTTTTAAATATAACTCTCATCTTCCTGATGATGGATCATTGAGTATGATCCGAAACGTTGAAACAAAAACATACACAGTTGAATCTAGAAGCACTCTCAAAATTATTGTCATGGATAGTGGAAAACTCATGCCTTCTACCATATAAATTATTCATTTAGAGAGAGAGAGAGAGAGAGAGAGAGAGAGAGAGAGAGAGAGAGAGAGAGAGAGAGAGAGAGAGAGAGAGAGAGAGAGAGAGAGATTGCTTATGTTAAGTATTCCAGTTTTAAGGATTGTATGTGTGCTCAAAATGATTATTAAACATATTATTAGAGAAGTGCTTTTGGATTTAATTATGTGTATTTCTTTGCTTCAACATTTTGGATCACACTCAATAATCCATCATCAAATAGAGGATAACTGTGATTTGGATACATATTTTCATTTTCTTGAGAAAAGCTTGGTAGAAGCCATTAACAGAGTCTTACGAATTTTTGAGGAAACCTTGTATGATTTTATTTTTGTCGAAAATAAATTATGTGATTTTATGTTTGATTTCATAGTAGTTGACATCTATGATTTGATTCAATTATGAAAAATATCTATTTCTCTTTATCAAATTTTATAAGTTTTTGCAAGGGTTTCACCATATTTGATTCCAATGGAGATCTCCTCTTCAAAGTAGACATATACATCCTCACTTCCAACCACTTTATTCTCATGGAGGCCTAGGGCAAACTACTTCTCATACTGCACCACAAGATATACACATCATTTCTACATTTTGTTCTACATATTTTTATTATTTAATTGATTGTATGGTTGCATACCTTTTTTGTAGTTAGTTTTTTTGTTTATTCTTTACTATCTTTGCAAGAATGAGTTTTTTAAATCTTTTGGTGAAAGGATTTAGTGTATGGAAATATTCACCAATAATTTGATTGATGTTATAACAATATACATGCAAAACACCATTAGTTGTAACGTGTCCTCGGGAGGATTTGAACCTTAGTCTCTATCATGATAACCCTTGAGCACACCCCACACACTTGATTGATGTTATATTAATTTCATTCTTAGCTTTAATGTTCTTTGATGTTGTACTAATTTTATTCTCAACTTTAATATTCTTTAAAATATTGAATGCGATTATTTTAATTTATGTTGTCAATTTATAACCTTAGGATTATTTAGCCATTTCATACTATTATGCCAATCATGATACAAACATAGTAGACTATGTAGAGCGGTTTTGTGCATGTGGTGTTCCATCTCTCTACACTCTACTTAAACATCACACTCTTCAATAGTCAAAAAGTCAATAATAATTTTACACTTTTTTTTTAAAAATGCGCTTGGTAAACTTTTTAATGTGACCAGCGACGCTGGTGCAACATGCCCTCCGGCTCCCCTAAACATTGGATGAACTAGCATTCACTAAAGGAGCTCAAATTATTGAACAACATAACGATGTAGATTCACTCCCAAGAGCTTGGAGTGTATGTACACTATCATGTACAAGAGTTATTTGAACCATTTTGGGCATTTTTACACAGATTTGTATTTTAATTATTTTTCCACTACTTTGCCATAAGTATTATATTTGTTTCTACAAGGAATTATAAGTACATTAACGAGAATATTGGATAAGCTTATATTTAAATGCAAAACCTACTTGTGGCTAGTGAGATTTTCCACCACTAAGCCACTTACCCTTTCATGATGGGAACTTTCATGTTCTATTGAAAAGTTTATTTCAATTCAACATACCCTCTAAGGTACATTCATGCTGAGATAACTATGATACTAAAATTAAAATTTCACACACAATATAATTTAGTTCTAATAAAATTTTAGACATTATAGAATTCTATTTTTTTTTTTACTTCTTTATATTAAAAAACTATTTCACTAGTTTCTATGCTATAAACAATTCATTCAATACATTTTGTATTATTTTCCATATAATTAAAAATTTACTATAAAAAAATTATCTCTTGTGATAAATTTTTTTATACCGTGCACATTGAACCTATATGAATCCAATTGTTAGTATATATATCCAACCAAAACTTCCTTACTAGCAATCTCACCTTGGTGTGCAATGGGTACGCCGAGGAGTTGTGGAAGTTCAATTGCCATGTCTTTAAGTGAATGATGATTGTCTTGTATCCTTATGGTATATGTAATTTTTTTGTTTTCTCGATTGTTGTGAATCAATTTGCATAATCTTAATGGATTTAAAGATCCCTGTGTTTTGCTTAGTAGTTACTTCAAATGTGTGTAGTCTCTATTTTCATGCATCCCTTTCAAGATTCTTGTTCATGCATTGCACCTAGGTTCACTTGCATCTCTTTATCTCTCTCATCTCCCTCTCTCTATTCCTCTATGTTATGTTCTAATGTCATTATAAAGGCACAATGCTATTTCAACACACAAAGAGACTACCTAAAGGAGAGAGATGCAAGGGAACTAATCATGTACAACACTTGGAGATAAATAGGATTCCTATACCTTTAGTTTGGCCTATGGACATCTATGATCATAAATGTGAATTCATTGGCTTGAAAGTTGGAACATTGTATTTCTCCAAATAATTCCAAGCCTTGTTTGGCTTGAGCAGAACCAAGTCTAGAATAGGTTGTAAGTCTATATTTTTTTATATGTCAAAGTGATATATTTTTGAAAATTGTATGGCACCCTTTGGATGCAATGAATCCACCAAGAACTAATATAATCAGAAGTGCAAATGTTCCAAATGTAATCCAGACTCAAAATAATTGAATATTCCTTGTGCATTTTTGTGTTTGCAAAGGATATTAGCCCTTGGTGGATATGGGGTTTTTTGATCATCTCCTCTCATGTATGCTCAAAATGCCATTGTAGTGAATGGATTTCTAGCAAACTATTGACAAAAGGTTAGGATTGAAAATTAAAAATCTCTTCTCCAATGACTTTTCTGAGCAATGGCAAGAGGTGATGGGTGATCTCCCCTTGCACGACCTATGTTATGAAATCTCACAACGATCTTGTTTTGAATTCAAACTTGATAATCTTTCTTTGCAATTTATAGTGCTCTTCATCTGTGTAAAAAGGGAGAAGTATTGATGATGACAAAACCTGAGCTATGAAAAAATAAATTTACCTACTTGTCATGAATTGATTTTATACACAGTTTGAGAGTTTGTGGACTTTGGAACCGTCCTGTGTAAAAAGGAAGAAGTACCGGTGATGACAAAACACAGAGCTATGAAAAATAAATTTACCTACTTGTCATGAATTGATTTTATACACAGATTGAGAGTTTGTGGACTTCAGAATATTTTTTTGGGTTTCATATTTTTTTCATGTGAAATGGAATTTTTTAATTTTAAATTTGTAGGGTTATGGTTTTATCTCTACAAGAATGTGTAAAAAAATATTAAATATTAAATATATAACATTAAATATATAATATTAAATTTTAATTAATTTTAAATTTTTAGATTTTAAATTATTGTTTTTAATAATTATTATTATTAGTAATAATCATTTTTATATCATTTTTACAACTTTTTAATATTTACTAATATTTAATATTAACATTAAATATATTAAGGAACTCCCAAATCTGTGATTGCTCTATGCCCTAGGGACAAGGCAGTTCGATTTACTGGCCCTTGTTCAGGGGTTGTTTAGCTGGTCTTTCAACTTTTTTGTTGTTAGCGTGTTGTTATTGGCCTGTTTGGGGCCTAATTTTTGTCTTTTGCCCTACCTTTTTAAAGGGATTTGGACACTCTTTTCTAACTGACTTAATCAAAAACATTAAATATATTACATATGAATGGTAAATGAAATATTTATTAACCATTATAATGTTTTAATACTTAAGTTAATTTTTTTTTTATTTCTAAATTTATTTAAATTTTCATTTTTAACTCTTTTTTAATAGTTTTAAATCTATTATAATATATTTAAATCTATGTATTCTAAATTTAATATAATATCATTCAAATATAATTATATATTTTTCCTTATATATTATTATATAAATGGCGTCCTTTTATAATTTAATATACTATTATATATATATATATATATATATATATATATATATATATATAATTTATTTATATATATTTTGGTTATTAACCACTTTTCTCAATTTTTTTTTAATTTTAATTTTGTTCTTTTATTTAATGGCAAAGTATTATACTATCGAGTGGCCCTTTAAGTTACTATTTTTAAAGGAGGCGTAAATATAACTATTACACATAATGAACCATAAAAAAAAGACAATAATTATATATACAAATAAATTTAACTCTTATATATAATTATTAATAATGTATACTTTGTAAAATACAATATACAATAATAGGAATAATTACAATATAGATTTAATACTTAAAATAGATATATAAATCTATATTGAAATTACATCTATTATTTTATATGATATTTTACCCAATCAAAATAACTATAAAATAAATAGACCTTAATATGTATGATATATATTGTGGGTGGTAGGGCGGGAGTCCCTCCACTTTCATGCAAGTGGAAGGACTGGGGGTCAGAGGTAGAAATGGGACAGGTCAGCTCCTCCCCTGACACTGGGGCACGTTTCAGACCCCAGTCAGCATGTGGGAATTGCTCAGCCGAAATAATTATTGCTGCACATCACTGGTGGCTGGTAGAGGATGGAAAGGACATGATGAGATCTAGAGAATCAGATAAAGGATGAGGGATAGTTTTGCTATTGTAGGATTGGATAGTTTTGAGGCCTTCAAGACTTCCCGAAGTAATGGTGAGGAGCAGTAGTGAGCTGGTGACTAGACAGGCAGTTAAACCACATAACTCCTTAATCATTTGTGGAAGTGGCAGGTTACTTGTTTTATAGCGTCCAGTTTTTTAGTTTTCTTTGTAGAAGCTCTGAATGGTGAGTGATCCCCCTCCGATAATTATACACCTTCTCCCCATGCATTACCTTGAGTGTGGCGGTATGGAGTCACCCATTTTCCTAACTACTAGGGTTTGACATATGGCCTTCAAAGGGGAAATAACAGAGTAGAGGTTAAAAAGAGTCCTTAGGCAAAATGACACCTTTGAAATAAAGGCGACGAAGCTCATTCTTGGGAAGAATTTCATCAATGGAGGTGAAAGGTACCATGTCGATTCAAATATCTCAAATCCTAAGGAAGAGGTGAAGGACTTGGTGCAACACATGTTCAAGTCAACTTTTCTGGAAGGGTTAGACGAGGTACTAGTGGTGGCTAAGAGAGGAGGGCTACCAAGGCCAAAAGACTTGAAGAAGGCCAGTCAGCCGGGGGTTGTGGTAGATTTTTTCCCATTTATTCTAGATGTTAGAGGTGCAGAATTGGTGGCCCATAGAAATAGGGTGTGTAGAGGGAGGGACTTCTTGAAAAAACTGCTCGATATGACTCCAACTGAAGGCTTCGAGTGGGTAGGAGAGTTCCGTGACTACTGTTTGAGGAGGGCAAAATCTGAGAAGCTCTAGATAGCGTGCGAATGGTCGATGGTGCAATTAACTTGTTAGTTTTTTGTTCTCATGGTTTATAAGTTTATAGCAAGGTTTTTATGTAAAGAAGCAGTAGGTAGTTTTGTCGAAGGTGGCTCTGGGTTGTTTTTCCTTTCGTCGCAGGGCATGTAAAGTTGTATGCTTCACAGTCTATTCATAGTTTGTGGGTGTAAGGTTGGTGTGTTAGTTGCAGCTCTTCTTCGTTGCCTACTCTTTGACCCTGGGAGGTCTTTTTTGGTGGGCAAATTTTGTAAGTCTCAGAAGGGGTGGTGTGTCAATACTCAACTCTTGGAGCATAAACAATGTATTCAATTTTTTGATAATATAATATAATCTAAATCTCACCTACCAAAAAAATATGTACGATATATATTGTATAACAGATATTGTAGAGTAAACAAAGAAAGAGGAAGACCTAGACAAAGGGAGAATGAGAGAGATATAGAAAGAGAGGAGAGAGTTAGTGAGAGAGGGAAAGAGATATATCTATAGAGAGAGAGGGGAGATAATTAATAAGAGAGGGAAAGAGATGGAGAGAGAGGAGACACACACACACACACACACACACACACACACACACATATATATATATATATATATATATATATATATATATATATATATATATATATATATAGAGAGAGAGAGAGAGAGAGAGAGAGAGAGAGAGAGAGAGAGCCTTGAGTTGTGGAAATTAAAGGTTGAAGATCTTTTAGTGGACAGACATTAGTGGATCATAATAATTGTTGCACTCAATTTTGATTGTGCAAACAAATTTGCTACATAGAATCAAAATAATAATATAATAAATATAATTGAGTATTCAATATTTATAAGTATTAAATATATTAATATTATATTAAATGGAACATATATAAATATATATAAATAAGTAAATGTGTAAATATTAAATTATATTAAATATATATATATTTGTATTTAACATTTTAGATTAGATAGAATATACTATTTAATTATAAATATAAATATAATTTCCTTTCTTCTACTCAAAACACTTATCTACGTTACTCCATGTTAAGTCCTTTTAATTAATGAATGAAAAAAGTTTGTGGGCTTCACTGTCACAAGCGGGAAAGCCCTAACTGGCCCTCGTTGCCACATTGTAGGGGAATGTAGATGGTTGAACATCAACCGTTGGATGAAGGAAAAGGAAGGGCTACATATGGTTAATAGAGATCCTATTTGCGAACAATGGAGGGCCATCCAATTTATGAAATTGATGTTCCCACCTAGAACACTCTTGTAGGTAGCAATGAAGGGAATGTGGATACATTCTCCAATCCGTCTTGGCACTACACTTGTGATATGATAGGTTGCCAATGGTATCGGGGAGGTTATTTTGTTATGTATTGAAAAAATGTTGCAGTCATGATAGGTTGCCAACAATATCCAAGAGGTTATTTGATCCTATACACCCATGCAAGTATAAATATTGCAGCTATGACAATACTTATTAAATAATTCATACTTATGGCACAATAGGCATACTTATTGAAGGTCAACGTTGCCCTTAGGAGGACCAAGGCTACCCTCACAACCTCAATCCAAGTCTGTACATATTTTTAGTTTTGACAAAGTAAATTCATCATAATTTTCTATTTCCACATTCAATCTCTTATACCTATTTGTCTTGTGTTGTAGTCAAATTAGTATCCTCTGTGGATTTCATGTACACATTTTATTTCTATTACTTTATCTGAGTTTCAATTCTAAATCTATCAAATTCATATACATATCCAAACTTATAATTATATTGATTAACTTATTTAATTTAGTATTTTAAATATCTATTATAAAAAATATTTTATTTTTTCTACAAATTAGAAAACAAATAAAAATAAACCTAATTTCTTAATTTCTAAATATTATAATTAGAAAATTTTAAACTTCTCAAAATATTATATAATAATTAGTGGATAGGTTTTTATATGTGAGCATTATAGTGCTAGAATTGTCTCACACCACAAAATTCACGCCGGAAAATTTTCTAAAGTTGTCGGTTGTTCCTATCGGCATATTCCTTGAACCTCCTATGGGTGCAAGTGCTAGTATTTAAATCAATGACTTGAACTACAAACTACTCTCAAGGCCACACCAAAATCTCATCACTACGCAACCCTTTTAAATTTAGAAAATAATTTAAAAAGCATTTATTTATATTTAATATAAAAGTTCATCTTATACCCCATCCTTTTTGGTGGGTTCAATGGGTGCCCATTCATTAATTAATTCTCCTTATAAGAAAATAATTCAAACGATGTGTGGGCACCGGAGGGTGTCAAAAATAAATGTTTAGCCCACATTTTAATCATAAGTACGCCATTCTTTTTCACTTCCACTCTATCTTGCAAAGCCCTAAAACAAGAGGAAGCGGATATTTACCTTGTGATAATAAGGTCACCCTAAACCGTAAACATTCCTGAACTTTAATACCGTCGTTTGCTCTAGCGAAGAAGGGAAAACTGGCGACCAGATTCACTTCGCTGAGGACGGGGTTCACTGATCGGACGGCGAAAAACGGTGAAAAAGCGACGGAAAATCGGACGGCCGTAACAATTTCAATCGTCTTGCATGCCTGCGAAGCATCCCAGACCATCGATCTGAAAAGGCAGCTCTTCTTCTAACAAAGGAGCCTTTGTTTAGGGCTCTGTATTTTTTGGTTTGGAGCAGGGGAGGTATCAGAATCAGCAGTGGAGCGGAGGGAGATTTGATCAGGCGCCATGGTGATCAAGTAAGTTTCTGTAAAATGCCCATCTCGCTTTATTTAAAAAAAAAAATCCAGAAGATCACATATCCTGTTATACGTTCCTATGTTATTAGATGTTGTCTGGTTTGCATTTTATCGGCTACCCAAAACAAACAATTAGGTTTTAGCTCAGTGAAATCCTTTTGTTGTTTCGTGTTGGTAAGATGATGTTATTAGGGCTTTGCTATAGGGTTTCATATCAAATGTAATAATTATTTTAGACTGGTAGTGATAGATCGGTCTGTGTGAGAAAAGATACATTCCGGTGTTGAGGACTATTTTGTTTAAATGGCAACTGGAAAATTGAATTTCTTGTATTTCGAAGCTGGACAAAAACATTTATCAACTCTTTATCAAATACCCTTTAGTCTAAGGTTTTAGCTCTTAAGTTTTATGTAAAAAGTGGAAGGTGATTTTGTAGTGGGTTTAGGGTTTACCATGTTTATATATGGAAGAATATCCAATGGTACGCTGAGATGGATCCAATGCATCCAATGCATCATTTATTTAAATTCTTTTTAGTTATAATTGTAATTATTGTATACTTTAGTAGACAACACACTAAATAGCAGAAACTTAATGTGTTATGAACCAAAGCAAAAGAAATGAACCCAATCAGGGCTTAAATTTGACAGTCGACCTTGCCTGTCAAGCAATTTTTTTTATGACAGTTATATATTCAATGGTGCCTGTCAAATACTATGACATGCCTTAGTATAAGTAAATCATATAAAAATCAAATATATAAATCATCATAATCCTATGTAAATTTTGACAGTTTGTCGAAAATTCCTCCTTTCATACGATACAGTCTTTTAAAAATTTTGATTGTATTTTACAGCAAAAATGCCTAAATACAGCTATACAACTGTCAAATTTAAGCCCTGAACCCAATAAACTCAACTAATACTGCCATGTAAATGAAAGCTTCATTGAGAACGAGTCATTTAGAAGGTAGCAATCTGAAGAGATGTGGAACTATAAGACACTTCAATTTACATTTGGATGACTCTTTCTTTATAGTTATTTTAGCAGGAAATGAAAAGTCTGAAAATAGAAAGTGAAGCGATTTGCCTCGAAATCTGAAGTCATTTTGCAAGTGTTCGCCAAGAAGGTTTTCCAAAAGTTTCTAATTTTTTTGTATTCTGCAATTTTCAGACCTTGCAGAGTAGTTTTCTAGGGTCAAACTTTTCCAAATGATATACACACTCTTTCATCTTGTCATTAATGCTCTAAGCTTCCCAACACATTAAAAATTTTGAATTATGATCAACAATGAAGGAATTGCACCCCCAACAAAGTGACATACTAATTTTTTGGTATATCTCCAAACTTTTATACCGAACTGCCATCTGGATCATATCAAGGCCATATACTGAGGTTTTCCTATAGTTCTTAGCTCTAGGACAACATTCTTCCTATCTTGAGTATATATATTCTATATAAACTTTCTGCATCAAGCCAATTTTTAATAAAGGGAGTTCAATCTATCGAGGCTTTAATGTTGTGCACTATTTCAGAGGAGGCATCATAATCTTGGGTTTTATGGCAGAATTGTCCAGGGGTCTCTACCTCTATGCGATTTGGGACTCTCCTCATGGCAGGCTTGTAACGTTGGCTTGAAGAGATTGCAAATGGCACCTTGTTGAGATATTGGCAGACAACCTTAAAATCATGTTGAACTGGATTTCGTCCACAAAAAGGATTTTAGTATTGTATCCCAGTGCTCATGCAATTACAATGTTTTCTTTTAGTGACAATAATTGTGTTCATGGGTTTTTGGCATCTGAAAGGTATTGATATGTCTAATTAAGACTGGCAAAGGTTTGAAAAAAAGACTTACTACTTGTAATAATCATTAATTTTTTTTGTTTGTAACTTTGACTTGCAACAACAGTTGATGTGGAATGTTGAATACGATAGTGTCAACTTGAAACTGACACATGCAAATGCTACAATCTTTAATTGCTTCAACCCACTGGTCTGAATGCTTCAAAGAAAAATATTCTACATGACACAAAATGATATTGTTGGGACCTTTTTCTGGTAACATTTCTAATGTAGGTGGGCCCTTTTCATTTGGAACAAATGATGTACACAACTAAACGTGGTTTAAAGGACATCACTCTAACAAGAAAAAGGTTGCAATTACAGTTAGAATTAGGGTGATAGCATGTTTGTCCTTGCATTGCTGGCATCTTTGAAGACATGACTGAGGACTGACAGAGCCGATGGTGAAGCCTATGGCATTTTCACAGAAGGTTGTTGCTGTGCATCCTGAAGATACTGTCAGATCAATGTCTTCTAAGACTATGTTCTCACAAGGAACCATTTCACTGCAAGCAAATCTCATTACTTCTTTGGTTGCTGATGTTCCTTTAATGTTTTTGTATGTAATGTCACTTAATTTCACAACTGATGCCTGCACTTTTATGTACTACCAGAAACATTAGTATTCTCAAAGTCTGTCTTATTCCTATACCCCTGCTCTCCTTACAAGATTTCCTAACAAAACCATTGACACCACAGAGCGCCCCAATGGATAGCCAGTACCACCAGTCATCAGCAAACAGTCTGCGAGAGTGCAATAATTTGACACCGATGTTTTCCTGTAAACATAAAGAGATTAATTTAGTAAGGGAATTTTTTCTGTGATTAGTAGAAGCAGGTGATGGGCATTGGAAATAGAAATTACCAACGTTTTGCCATCTGCTTGCCAAGAACTCGTTTACTGCAATACCATTTTGAGTGTACATGAGAGGAAAAACCCAGTGACCCCATATCCACCAGCTTTTAATATCATCAGTCACAGTTACCAAATATTCGTTAATAACTTTGATTTATATTCAGCTAGCACAAGAACTATGACAAACAATCTTAACGCTTATAAGGTTTTTATGTACCTCTGGAGATGATGAATCCTCCAAGAACAAAAATAACCAAGATAGCGAATGAGCCAAAAGTGTTTGCTACTATTTGATTCCGTCCTACAGTGTTTGCTACTATTCGATTCCGTCCTACAGCTGCTATGAATCGAAACAGCCCTAATGCTGACTGAGGAACTGCAATGTATAGCAGCAATTGTTGAAAAAACCTGCATATAGAAGAAAAGAAAATACCCATATCAGATTTTCAAATACAATAGCTACAGCAGAATAATTATACATATAGCTTCAAGAGGCAGTCTTGGTCTTACCTCTGTGGATTTGGGGCAAAACCAATGATATAGTATGTCAAAATGATCCATATTGTAGATTCCATTACAGAAAGAGGAATCCTCATGACCCAAGTGGCAAGAGAGTAGGCCCAGGCAGGACAGAACCTGAAATCTCTCTGCCTGTAAAAGACTGGAAGTTTGTCCAGTGTCATTGACAATTCTGCCATGATGTTAAACATCACTTGAACCAGCCCAAAGAAGAGAACTGAAAAGTAGACGGATCCATCGTCAATATTTATTTCGTGCATATTAGTTCGAAAGAACACACTTGAAGCAATCAAAGCCAGTAGAGTTATCTGTCAAAAACAGGGTCCATTTTAGCCCTAAATATCCTAGAACACAAACCTGACTAAATTTAGAAACAAATTCACTACAAAATTTATAACCTGAGAGGATTTGAAAATATAGATGAGCGCAAAATTTCTCTATCAAGACATGCTTTTAAAAGCTCCCTTTTCCCTAAACCAAATTTCTCTGTGGTGAGTGCAGCTGGATAAGACTTGTTTTTATCATATGGAATCGATAGTTCCACATTAAGTTTGGTAGCAACGTGGAAAGATTGGATCCTTAAAAATTACGCTAATCCAAAGAGAACATTACCTTAACAAAACAAACTCTCATTAGAGAAAAATAAACAAATCTAAACAAAGCAAATGAACAAATTCAAGCAAACCCACGAAAAACTAAAACTTTACAAATTCTTACCAATTGAACAACAGAACAAACCCTTGAAACCCCTTCCAAATCGTGCACCGAATCCCACAGGCCCCGAAAGCCCTTCATAAGTTCTCCAATCTTACGCAGACATTAACGCCATTATCCCTGCATAATACAAACAACCCTCAAATCCCTCCTAATTAGGAGGGTTAGTTAATAAACTATTAGGATTGGTTGATTTGTATATTATATTTCTTGAAATTGCTTCTTTCCATTTGTGTTGAGCTAATCCTAATTGCAAGCAACAATTTATCAACTGTTGTGCAATATTTAATCCATCACTACCTAAGTTCCTTCACACTATGTTACTTATCGATGACTAAAACACAACAGTGGAAAACTTGGGGTATTCAAATGAAGAATTGAGTTTTTCTATAGTTAGTGTTGGAAGGAAAGAGCATCACATATCAGCTGTACACAATTAATGAAGTAGGGGATGAAGAATTGAGTTTTTCTATAGTTAGTGTTGGAAGGAAAGAGCATCGCATATCAGCTGTACACAATTAATGAAGTAGGGGATGTTGTTTAATCAACGTTCTAGTCTATGTACAATTTGTATTAAGAAAACTAATTCATGTTATAACCTCTTTCATGCGATTCACTCTCGGATAATACCATAACAAAAACTGTGGAGAAAATGAAGTACACATTTTTTCTGTTGCTTTCGGTGCAGAAATTGAAATCTTGATGTTTTTCTCATGTTGTGGAGGACATCAATTCAGTATCTGTATCCTTGATTGGATCATATGTTATCCATGATTAAAATAAATATATGATGCATACTTTAATTTTAAAGAAATGTTGAGCATATGAAATGTGAAAAGTAGTTTATATTTATATAAGATTTTGTCCTTTTTACATCATATTGTTGTGACCATGCAGTGAATCTCTCTCCTTAAGAAAGTTCTGCACTGCATGTCTACAATAGCAAACAATTACAAAGAAGAATGTGGCCATAGAAGCCCATATAGACCATTCGGTACTTATATGTTCTGTTCAACTTACAATGCAGCTTATATTGAGGACCCTGAAGCTGTATGGAAAATGCTCCATTTCACCATGCAAAACACAGAAAAAAAGACTTTTATTGCAAGCGCATGCATTACAGAGCATCTAGGTTACAGTGATATGTTGGAAAATGTCACTAAATACTTACTTAATAATGCAGCGAAAGTTGGATACTTCATCTCAGAATCCTCCTTTGAGATGGGAACAGCTATGGAAGTGGAAGCAATGGGTGTTGGGGCTCAGAACAGATTGTACTAAAAATTGGGAATTTTTTTATATGGATACATGTATTAATTCAACATGCAGAATCATATGGGAGAGTATCACTATCAATTGCAACTGCAACCAGCCCTGCAGGCAGCTCTACACTATGTTCAAGCAAAACCATGGGCTAATGATAGTACAGGGTAAGGGAAACTTTAACCATTACACAAACCCATTGAATCAGGCATCTAAACTAAAAGTGAGGGAGGAAAAAGAAAATTAATTTAAATCCACAAAGTATTGCACCATGAACAACCACTATTGGGTAGCATCTTTACATATGAGACCACCGACAACAGACTACACAGACCGTGTAGTAGGAGAGCCCATATCTTCTGTTGATAGCTTTATCAGGAAGACAACGGGATTGCATTGTGAGTGGATTCAACACTCTCAACATTCCACTTTTTTAATTTAAAAGAAGTAAAAGACCAACGCCTCCAGCTCTAACTCTCCATGACTGCTCTATACAGTGACCCAATATATTGTTGAACACTTGCTGCTCAACGATGTCAAACAGTGCAGTTCCATCTTTGTAGGAGATAATGAGGCACCTGTCCATATTATGTTGCTCCCAACTGTTTACTATTGCAGATGATTCTACGCCACTGCTTACAAACAATTTTGATTTGCACAAGTTTCTTCAAGGAGAGTCTCCACAGTATTTCTGCTATGAGGTTAGACGTACAAAATTCTGAATGGTTATGTTTTGTATACTGTCAGGTTTGTCCAAAATAGATCTGGGCCTTTACTGGGATCAAGAGTGTCTTTGTCAATCTTCTGAGTTCAGAGATGATTTGGCAAGTGTTTGCTGGGTTCAGTGTGGCCTTGTAATTCTGCTGCTGTCCCAGGAAATTGTAACACCACAAAACTTATGTAGCAGTCATTTAAAATTTTATGTCTCATTTTTTGTGACGGATTGTTGCGACTGTTGTGCCTGAGAAGACATTATTGCAAAGCTGCCTTCAAGCTTGGCAATGAATCCAGCTTTAGTAACACCATATGAGATCAATATGGGCAGCTATCATAGATAAATCCAGCTTTAGTATGTGTATTTTGCCTATCTATATACTTTTTGTTTTCGGTCTGCTAATTATTCATTATAAGTATTTATGTTGTCAGTTGCATTTCCTTTAGATGTATACTTCTTACATTCTGCAAATAAACATGTAATGTAGTGTTTTACTGTGTAATGTGTTCAAATTTTATTTGCTGGTTGGTTGGATCCTTTTGTTTTTGTCAAACATGCCATTACTATGATCGGTTAGTTTTTCACTTCTTTTTGTACATAAGTTTCCACTTTCTTGTCATTTTCTTGCTTAGTCATTATGTTATTTGTTAACAATCATTATCTTTAGGATGTGTTATTTGTAAACAATCGTTATCTTTAATATCTGCAGAACAGAAGTTTGCCGTTTCAGTGGGGCAAAGATTTACCCTGGGAAAGGTATCAGGTTCATACGCTCGGATTCACAGGTATGTTGATATTTTCATTTCTTGTTTTTAAATATCTTATTTGAAAGAATCAGAATAATTCTATATAGATTGTGTTTAATAAATTTAAAATCAGGCATCTTAAATACTACTGAAACAATCAAAGTGTAAATGCATGATCTAGTTGTCCATTGAACCAAATCATCATATAAAAAATGTATGTGTTTGTATAATTGTTGTCTAACCTGATGTTACATTTCAATTAATCTGATCTGTATTATCTGGAAATTTACAGGTTTTCCTATTTGCAAATTCCAAATGCAAACATTACTTCCACAACCGTTTGAAGCCTTCGAAATTGACCTGGACAGCTATGTACAGAAAACAACATAAGAAGGTGATTGATTATTATTGCACTATAATCTGAATTATGCAGTCTCTTACTATTGTCCACTCATATTGTTCTGGTTATTACCAGGACATCAATGCTGAACAAGTCAAAAAGACAAGACGTAAAACAAGTAAGCCCTATTCAAGGTCCATAGTGGGTGCTTCTTTGGAAGTTATCCAGAAGAAGAGGTCAGAAAAAACAGAAGTTAGAGCTGCTGCCCGTGAAGCTGCTCTGAGGTATGGTGTCTTCTACTGACAGGTTTTGTCATAAAATTGAGAATGTTTCTTGCTGAATATCATTTTTCTGATCATCATACAGAGCCCTTTTGTTTCCTTACTTGAAAGCTAAACTAGCAATTGGACCCATAGGTTCAATGGGCACGCAGATAATTTTTTTAGTACTTTAAAATTTTGCTAGAGAGAATTTTTCCATAGTCAAATATTTAATTAGATGGAAAATGATTAAAATATATGCAGTTTATTAAATGCATTGTTCATAGGATAGAAATCAGTGAGTAGTACATAAATAATTAGAACTATAAATCATGTACAATAGCTGAAATTCTATCCTGTCTAAATTTATTAGAACTAAATTATTTCATGTCTGAAATTTTGAATTGATGTATGTATTTCATCTAGTGCTCCTCACTAAGGGAATGCTCATCAGCATAATTACTGACAGTATTTTTGACTGCAAAAATTTCAGAGAAATTAAAGAGAGAATCAAAAAGAATAAGGATGAAAAGAAAGCCAAAAAGGCAGAGACCGTATCAAAGTCAATGAAGACTCAGTCGAAGGTGACCAAGGCAGCAATGCCTAAAGGGCCGAAACTTGGTGGCGGAGGTGGAAAGCGGTGAAGATGAAGTTGTGATTTCTAGTTATTTCTTGAAGGAGTAGCTCTGGCCATGTTAGTTTTGTTATTACTGACCAGTTAAATTTTTAAATGATTGTGAGGATTATTAGAAAATCCGGTTCTTTGTGATTTTTCAAGTTTAGAAGGTGATATTCAAACCAATCTGTCTTTTTGTCTCTTGAATTTTGATTGCAAGATAAATTAACTTATATAGTATTTTTTATTTGTGTTGTGCTTGTGCTCTCTCTCTCTCTCTCTTTTGGTTGTGTTATTTGTGTTGTGCTTGTGCTCTCTTTCTTTTTTGGTAGTGTTATATGTTCAAAATATGAAATGATTCCTAGTTGCCCGGTATCTTTCCATGGCATGCTTATAAGACAACATTGCATTTTAAGTTCTGTATGATTTGTGTTCACCTTTTAATATGACAAGTAATAAAGGGAAGAAATATATGACAGTGGAGATTCAAAATATGAAATGATTCCTAGTTGCCCGGCACATGCTTGTAAGACGAGCATTGCTTTTTTTTTTAGAAGTTCTGTATTATTATGTCCACCTTTTAATAGGCAGAGAATAAAGGGAAGAAACATATGACAACCGAGATGTGCAGAGATTCACATGCCTTAAAAGTTACATATTTTGTGTATCTGCAGCATACTGTTTGCAGACTCCAGTACAATCAAAATCCCCTTTTTGGACACCTCCATTTAGTTATCAATTTAATGGAAGGAACTTTTACATGGTTTTGAAATAATCCTGAAATTCTCTGCTTTATGGAGGTCAATGTTATTCCAATTCCAATCAAGATATATGTTTTCTGAACTAATGGAGCCAATCTTTTCGGGGACGTTTTCTGCTGAATTGCAATACGTGGTTGTTTGGCTAGCTCTATTTTTCTGTTCATGTTATGGGCATGTAATTTTGCTTAATCCTGCTTCTCTGTGAGAATAAGGTCATTGTTCAATCCACTTTATGCACGTCGTTTAAAGCATTTGAGCATGAGGTGTGTAAGTTTGATTTCTACTCCATTTAGATGCGAAAAGCTTATTCTTGGTTTCCATCTCTGCTCAAGCTGTCAATGCGTCACCCACAAAGGTTTGTGTGTCCTTTTTTTAATAATCAAGAAGTTTGTACTGTCAATTCATTGACACCACACATGTCGTGTCATTCATCTTTAAGAATGCATTGCAGCAGCTCTGCATTTCATAGAAAACTTGTCATTTTCCAGGTAGTATGTCAAAGGAGACATTACAGTAGAACCTGTATGTGTGACATATGGCTCAAGAATCCTGGACAATATAGTTCAGCTGTGTGTGAAGTCACAGGATTCACCGAATTTAATCCTTAATGTTCGCCATGAAATTCGAATGGTAAAGAGCTTAAGTTTTTTTATTAAAATATATTTAAAAACGTAGTGGGGGCACCACTGGGTGGGTGGGGGTTTCCAAAGTCGCCATTCAAATTTTTTCCTTGCCGAATTTAAACATATCATTTTATTTAACTGCAGGTCTAATCACTCCAAGGTCAGATGTATTGCTCTTTTTTTTTTCTAAGTTAATCCAGTTGATACTTCATTTTGTGAAACAAGATTGTTTTCAGCATGTTCTGAGCCTTTTTGTTTACTCCTCTCTATTGGAAGGCTTGGTCCTTTTGTTATGATGTCTTGGTTTTATAGTAGTTCTACATGACACGTTCAAACAAAAGGTTGGCTTTTTAAGAATCCAATTCTTGTTTTGGAAGTGATATTACATGTGCTGTTCTTAAATATCATGCACTTCGACAGTCAAAGGTTAATTTTGGCCAATAAAAATAGGACAAATATTTACCGCTTTTTGTTGTGAATGAGGTGTAAATCTTGTTTTGGAAGTGATATTACATGTGCTGTTCTTAAATATCATCCACTTCAACAGTCATATGTTAATTTTGGCCAATAAAAATAGGACAAATATTTACCACTTTTTGTTGTGAATGAGGTGTAAAATCACTATTGATTGTTCGACCATTGAAATAGATGATATTTAAGTAGAATGCATTATACGATGTGCATGCTGCAGGTTTTTTCTAACTTCCTATAATTCACAAAAGCTACAGACAGCTGACTATTCCCTTATGCTTTGCATGCATGAATGACATAGGGATGGGTGATGTAGAGTGCGAATATCCATTTAAACCCACACTACAGGGGGATTCATGCTTAGTCGGCTTTAAATATGTTTCTTAAGGTCCAAATAAGACCGAAATACACACTTCTTTGACCTATCGGTGAGACTTAATATTGTCGGTGAGCTTAAAACTTCATTGGCCGATAGGCCGATGTAACTGTTGACTCCATCTTCTTTCGGCTGACCGAAACACATTCATTATTCTCTATTGACAAGATATCATACTATTGGCCAACTTCAAAACCCTTCCGTCGACACACACCGATCCTACTGATAGAACGAATCCTATATCAATAAGTGTGTCCTCAATGACAAAACCCTTTTCATCGCCGGAACGCCTAACTTATCTCGCTGAGGGAGACTTTACTTCTTGCGTCTATCGGAGTGACTTCAAACATCGGTAAACACATAAAGACCTTGGCCGATGTGCCGATGCACTCCAACCCATCGGAGTAACTTCAAACATCGGCGAGACTTTAAACTCTTCTTCCGATATGCCGATACTCCGATATGCCAACTGTTGTATATGCAAGACATAACTTGCTATCGCCGGTTCTCCTTACCATAGCTACCGGTCACCCCTTGTATCATACGAAATGTTCATTCTCTACATACAATCTCGACATACAATTGCGAGATACACATGGAATGATTCTCGATATACTTTTGCAATATACATACGAAATGTATCTTCTCATGCATTTGCGATATACACATGAAATGTATACACCGTTTGAAATCTTCACCTATTAATATTTTAATGAATTATCTTACTTCTTTTTATGATAGACTAAACAAGTAAATTAATCAACATCATGATCACCATTGCACTTTCCTAGATGCTCTCCACATACTCGCCATCAACATTGCAGTAATAATACTTCATGAGGTGTCGTTTCATTCTTAACAGGCTTCCACCAAATGTCTACGCTTTTAGTTCCCCAACAAACTCAATGCTTGGCGGCCGGCAATAACAAATGAAAGTTCCTTAAACCACTCCTTCCATACGCTGCATCATATTTCTTCATTCACCAGAATTTATGGTGCCTTATACTGCATCATATTC
The DNA here is from genome assembly GCA_027924645.1 of Cunninghamia lanceolata. Classification (NCBI taxonomy): domain Eukaryota; kingdom Viridiplantae; phylum Streptophyta; class Pinopsida; order Cupressales; family Cupressaceae; genus Cunninghamia; species Cunninghamia lanceolata. Next base: position 7,279,333 of record BSBN01000402.1, read on the forward strand.
ATTCCATTAAACTCGTCCTCTTACGGCTGCAGCCTTTACTTGCAAACTCAGTCTCCAAATTAAGTGATCATAAGAACTACGGATTTAAATCTTTGAACAACGACTCTTTTGGGTGATTAATGCAAATACTTGGTGACTGCTTTTGTTAACCTCCTACGACCTTTTGTCATGATTTTCACTACATCTTCAGTCAGATCAATGAAATCTTGGCTGGGCTTAAACATCACACTCTAAGCTTCGACTTGCTTAGAGTGGGGCCGTTTAGAGTGTGCTGTTTCCAACAGCCCGTTCGCTAATCGGAGTTTGGTGGATGCCCATAACATTGTTGTTGACGGTAACGTGTTAAGCATTCAAAGAACCCGCGCATAAATCAAACTTCGTTCCCGCCCACGCCCATAAGCCTATTCTCTGTTCCCGCCCTGAAGACAAATTCACCTTCCAAACATCGAGTTTTTTTATTCTGTTCTATTACAAGGAAGGCGATTCGAGGATCTGTTTGAATCAGAAGGCGTGGATTACAGAGGAGAACTGAGTCCTCCTTCCAAGCTAAGGTAATTAGTTCAAACGATCTGCATTTTTTTCTTGTTTTGGTCTTCAAATTTTCACGTGCCTTGTCTATGCTTCCACATTTTGCATACATGTCTACCAGAGCCTTTCCTACTACAACATCTAACAAGATTCCTCCACCCTTTTATCCTTTGATGGATGTCTATACACTGTTCCAAAGCTCCCATTTTAGCACAGGCAGGAAGGATGCTGGCAAAGGTTGCGGAGTCTGGCTTTAGACTTGCCAATTGCATTTTCGTGAAACTTTCTGAAGCCTTTTCAACAAACCCATTTTGTGCATATCCTGCAATCATAACATTCCGTGAGACCACATTTCTTTGAGGCATCTGTTCAAATAGTTCATGTGCCTTGTTTATGCTTCCACATTTTGCATACATGTCTACCAGGGCAGTTACAGCTACAACATCCGACAAAATTTCTCTATCCTTTATACTGTGACGGATGTCCATACCCTGTTAAAAACCAAAGAAGCTCTCTCGACGCCTTCTAGAGGTTACAGATTAGCTGTTAGCATAAATTTTTTTTTTCTTCCATTCTGTGAGGATTTGGAGCCCTCGACGGGATATTCCTGCATTGTTACCAGTGTTGTATTCCTTGAAAGCAAATACCATAAGGGTTTCTCTGTTTTATGAAGCCGTTTTCTGTGTATTTTGTAGACTCCAATTCATGTTTTGTTGATGGACTCGGGCCTGGGTGGCTTAGAATTATGGTGGTTGTTCTGTTTACGAGATGGCTTCTGCATTGTGTTGAAAACTAAGAACCTTACTATATTCTGTTGCTCTGTTTTTAGAGTGCTGCTGACTTCGTGGACAAGGAACTATCTTGTGAAGCTCGTTGATGTTTGTTGTAACCAAGAACCTCTGATAACAATGTTTACCCTGTTTGAATGCAGTAATTGTTTGCTCTGCACAATCTATTGTGAGTTATAATTGTCCTGAATCATTTGGAGTTAAGAACTGATACAATCTTGGAATTGAGTCAGACTGCCTTGTAATACTGCTAAGAACTGATCTAATCCGAGCCTTGTGACTGTTCCTATGGGAATGTGAGTCAGAGAATAAGTTAACTGAGATTTGTAATTTGGTTTTGGTGAAGCCTTAGACACCAATCCTATTCATGTTATGAGTCGGGCAACTGCAGTTATCTTCTAAACAGTGATGGAAACAGTGAATTTGGTTTGGCTTATGTGGGGGAACAGTGAATTTGGTTCGGCTTATGCACGGGAACAGGGCAGCTGATTGCTAAAGATCATATTTTTATCAATTATAAACTATGACAGATCACGAAGAATCATTTCCCAATCAACTGGTATAAAGGGGATAAGACCTGGTTCATGTAAATAGAGTATCCTTCACTTCAAACCAAAATATAAAAAATTCGGCATTTGATTCTTCTTCTCAAACATTAGTTTTCTTAAATTCTTGATTCAGCATAAGAAGATGACTATGTTTGAGGGTCAATCTTCTAGAGGGGCGATTTTCTTACCGTGGATGATATTGCGAACATTGATCATAAAATTAAGATATCAAGCTACATGTTTGATGGTAATGATGCTCTTTCGGTGCAACAATGGGCTTTGGTGAACCCTGACAAGTGGTTTGCATGTCAAGAGTATAATGCCACTAAAATCAATGGACAAGGGCAAATCCCATTTGTTTTGGGAATTCAATTGCTAGAGCAACTTGATTGGATGCTTCAAGATGGCCACAACAACATATTGTCCATGGATTCTACATTTGGTACAAATGCAATGAAGGTATGTTGTGTAGTCCTTGATAGAGTTGAATTAAAAATGTTTACACTCAAATAAAACATAGTATTGATATATTGTACTCTGTGTCTTATAACAGTTTCAATTGTATACAATGCTTGCATTCGACTCGAAGCATATGGGGGTCTTGTGGCGTGTCTTATAACAATTTCAATTGTATACAATGCTTGCATTCGACTTGAAGCATATGGGGGTTCTTGTGGCATGGGTCATTATGTCCATGTCTTGTGCATATGATATTGTGTATTGGATGCACATTCTTCTCCAATGGGTTCACTTGAAGAATATTGATTGGAGATTAAACGCACTCATGGTGGATGATGCAGGTGTTTCATCTTTTATTAAAACCTTGTATTTTTTGTAAATATTTCAATGTCTCATGGAAGAATATTAAATAATGAGAAAGTATTCATGATGCGGAGAAGTGTTTCAGTGTGATGTATATCTATGCTCTTGGTATGTCAAACATGCATGGCTAAAGAACTTGATCGCAAAGGTAAAGGATAATGCAGTCAGGCAAGAGATGTTTGATAGACTTGGATATATCATGTATCGTTCAATAGATGAGGATTCTACAAGGAATGAGGTTTACATATTTATTGAGGACTTTAAGGATACATAATGGGCCTCGTTCGTAGAATATTTTAAGGGATAGTGGTTTGTCACAGATTGAGTATGTGGGAGCCTAGATGTTGTCATACACTAGAGCATGCAAGCCAGAAGACAAATGGTGCCATAGAGTCCTACCACTCACATTTGAAGAGATGATTCTTGACGACAGTCGAGCGTGTTACAAATTGTCATGTTGATTGGTTGGTACATCAACCAACAACACATGTTTATGTCTATTATTGGTGGACACAAGTCAACAAGAAACATGATTTCTATAGGAACTTTGATATTGAGAAGATTGAAAACACATCTTGGGTTCGAGCCTCACAAATTCCATTTAGCCATGTTACGTTCAATGACATTGATGATCGCATATCATGGGTGACAAGTGAAAGCAATCCTTGTTTTCAATATGAGATGTATAGTTCCTCGCTTAATCTATGTATGTGCTCTTGCAACTTTTCAATTCAAGGATACATGTGTAAGCATGTCATCAAGGTGAACTTGATGAGGGAGAGACAACATCTATATAACAACTTGCATGTAGAACTTGATAATCTTGTTGGTCCAATTGCATCTATAGAAGAAGGATGCGCCACTGATGTCTCTAATCATTTGGTAGTTGACAAATAAGTTTTTTTTTTGTTCTATTGGTATATCATTCTTTGCAAAACATGTGTTTAAAATGCGTCACAATGTCAATGTAGGAAACAATTAATGAATGTCAATGTAGCATATCTTATATTGAGATGGTCCTATGAAAATAAAAATGGTCCTCAAGAGATTATGTTCAAGAACAAATATTTCTTAGTAGATTTTTTCTTGTGTGTCAATATCAATATTTGCAACAAGGCCAATTATGTATCAATCTATGCAACATTTTAATGCTAATTTAATTAGCATGAACCTACTAGAAATGAATTCTAATTTTGGTTAGTGTCATTATAATTTATGTTACACTCCATTCAACTTTGCTCATGTTTAGTCATGCCTTTGCCTCTTGTATGCATTAATCCAAGAATAAAGTTGCATAGTAATGGTTTTCTAAGAAAACTATACACAAAAGAATTGAAAGTGTTATTGTTGTTCAACCAATTTTTTCAAGATCTGATTGTGACATTCCTACAAGATCTCCTTCAAATGTTTCTACTTCATGCATTAGTGGTAGATAGGGTTGACAACTATAATTCAAAAATATTCTCTTTCTCTACTTGGGGCATTGAATAGAAATACTAAACTAGTTTCAACCTGAGGCTCTAGCTTATCAAAACAAGTTTAGTATTTCTATGCAATTATCATTATATAGCAATAAGTTGGAGCCCATTTTTGATAACCTATTTTTGCTATGTGAATTATATTTTGTTTACCAATTTTGTAAGGCCATAGCTATTTTATTTCTAATGTACTAGAGTTAAATTACATAAAATGCATAAAATAAGCAACTATGTATCAATCTATTAAACATTTTAATATTTAGTACTTGGTCTAAAATGTGTGTTTTGTTCATGTCGGCCCTATGTGTGTAAAACCTTCCACAATATTTCAAGATGCATTTTTTTCTTTAGTGCTTTGTTGTGGCTCTCTATATACTTGGTGACCATTAGTCCTCTCAAACCAATGATTCATTGATTTATTACTCCCTTTTCATGGTGTAATCTTATGGTTTCATTTGTAGTTGTATGCAATCCTATAGATCTCCTCACACTATGGGATACCGAGCTTGTATGCCATGAAGTTTAATGTGACAATCAAAGTCTTGTATACAAGTGTTCAGAAAATGTTTACCTATGACAACAATTTTAATAAAATATTTTTTTTGCATATGTTTACAAACTATTTACACAATGTATCGATGACTAAATTTTGAAAGGATTTACAAATGTTGTTGTAATAGTGTCAATGGGTATGGCAGTGTCTTTAATTTTGTGTGGCAAATGCTTCAACCTTAGACATACGTAATCTTTGCACTTATTTCTCTGAATTGTAATGTTTGAAATGTTTGCATATTTATGTGTCATACATGTCTTGAAAGTAGATATGAAACTCTAATTCTGATATCAAAATATTTCATGTGGAGAATTAGACATGATGATTAGAATTTACATTACAATATCTTTGTGAGGATTCATTTTAATAGCATTACTCCATGTGTCATAGTAACCAAAGTACTAGATAAAAAAATGTATATGTATATTTCCTACTACAACATGTGACGTAATTCATATATCCTTTATCCTTTGATGGATGTCCATACCCTATTCCAAACCTACCATTTTGGCACAGGCAAGGAGGATGCTAGAAAAGGTTGTGGACTCTGGCTTTACACCTTCCAATTCCATTTGCTTGAAAGTTTCTAAAGCCTTCTCAATAAATCCATTTTGTGCATATCCTACAATCAGGGCATTCCATGAGAACACATTTCTTTGAGGCATTCAGTCAGACAGTTCATGTAACTTGTCTTTGCTTACACATTGTGGATATCTTGCCATCATGGCATTCCATGAAATGACATCTCTCTGAGGCATTCTGTCAAACGGTTCATGTGCTTTGTCTATGCTTCCACATTTTGTATACATGCCTACCTGGGCAGTTACAACCACAACATTTGACAAATTCTTCTATTCTATATCATGTGATGGATATCCATACCCTATTTGAAACCTCCCATTTTGGCACAGGCAAGGAGGAGGCTGGCAAAGGTTATGGAGCTGGCTTTACACCTGCCAATTGCATTTGCTTGAGAGTTTCTAAAGCCTTTTCAACAAATCCATTACTGCAATCAGAGCATTCCATGAGAACACATTTCTTTGAGGCATTATGTCAGACAGTTCATGTGACTTGTCTATGCTTCCACATTATGGATATCTTGCCATCATGGCATTCCATGAGATGACATCTCTTTGAGGCATTCTGTCAAATAGTTCACATGCCTTGTTTATGCTTCCACATTTTGTGTACCTGTCTACCTGGGCAGTTACAAGTACAACCACAACATTTTGACAAAATTCTTCTATCCTTTATCATATGATGGATGTCCATACCCTGTTCGAAACCTCCCATTTTGGCACAGGAAGGGAGGATGCTGGCAATGGTTGTGGAGTCTGGCTATACACCCGCCAATTGCATTTGGTTGAAAGTTTCTAAAGCCTTTTCAACAAACCTATTTTGTGCATATCTTGCAATCATATCATTCCATGAGACCACATTTCCTTGAGGCTGATTCCACAGTTTGCATACGTGTCTACCAGGGCAGTTACAGCTACATCATCTGACAAAATTCCTCTATCCTTTATACTGTGATGGATGTCCATACCCTGTTCGAAACCTCCCAGTTTGGCACAGGAAGGGAGGCTGCTGGCAAAGGTTATGGAGCTGGCTTTACACCTGCCAAATTGCATTTGCTTGAAAGTTTCTGAAGCCTTTTCAACAAACCCATTTTGTGCATATCCTGCAATCATAGCATTCCATGAGACCACATTTGTTTCAGGCATCAGATCAAACAGTTCACGTGCCTTGTCTATGCTTACACATTTTGTATAAATGTCTACCAGGGCAGTTATAGCTACAACATTTGATAAAATTATTCTATCCTTTATCCTAGACATCCATACCCTGTTCCAAACCTCCCATTTTGGCACAGCTTGGGAGTACGCTGGCAAAAGCAAACCGATCGGGTTGGAGAACTGTTTGTTGGTGAAAGGCCATGGTGAAACAGTGTCACTGCCTCGTGAAAGACATCCATGTCTCCTGCACGGGCATCCACCAATGTTTAGCAGCGCGGCAGTGGTTTTAATTCAAACTGGGCGGTGGTGCCCTAAGCTGCTACGGTTACGGTTAACGGGCATGGACAAAACTTATGTTAATTTATTTATTTAAAACTATACACTAAATGTAAAACCTTACTTATTCTAATAGTAAATGCATATTTAAGTTAGCCTTAAAATTCAAGGTGAAGGGAAAAGAGAATCTGGAACTTCATCAACTGAAAAACTCTTTGTATGGGTCAAGGCAATCATTGTGTGTGGAATCAAAAGTTTTTATACATATGTGTTAGAACTAGGTTTTTCAAGGATTATTTTATATGACTGTGTGTACTACTTAATTAGGTTAGTGACCATGTTTTGATTATTATTTTATATGTTGATGATATGATTGTTAGAAATAATAAGACCTTAATTAAGCAATTCAAGTTTCAGTTGTCTAGCAAGTTTGAGATTAAGGACTTAGGTGCTACAAGGTTTGTACTTGATATGGATATTCATAAGGATAATGCTATTAGGAGTTTGTGGTTGAACTAAATGAAGTATCTTGAAACTATTTTTCCATGATTTAGCATGCATGATAGTAATCCCCTGTAGAGAGTTCATGAATTAAGCTTATCTGTAGATTGGTATAACAACATTAGAAGTCTATGAGATGGGTTGTTGTGAGTTTCACACATTGTAGTTTGGCATGGAGTTTTGTCTTGGCCCAATGTTGCCATGGTTGTAACTACAAGCCATTTAGAAGAGAAGTCACAACAACATATAGAACAAAGTGTTAATAGAAGCATGCATGGTAATACAAGTGCACATGTGATAGTGCTAGAGTGAATATGGCTATAGTTAAGGACATGGTTATGTTTTGGAGGATGTTATAAGGTACTACAAATGTAAAGGGGAAACTAGTAAGTTGTCTCTGTTATCATAAAATAGGTTTAGTTTTTGGTTGTAGTATAATAAGACATGTTTGTACCTAATGCATTTGGTCAATGACTATTTGAATTTGTACTTATGGTAGTGGCTAATCATATAAAATGATTATCTACGTGGAGAAGTCATGTTGGTAATATGTGTGGCATGTTGACAGTCTAGTATGACCATGTTATGGGAGGAATATTGATGCAGAGCGCACAGTGGAAGCGGACAAAACAGATCAAAACATATACATCGCCTGACTTGTTATCGCTGGTTCACATGCACCGATTCACCATTACACTCGGTCATTGCTTGTATGTTTTGCCACATACAATCTCAATATACATTGACGATATGCATTTGGTGGGACCTCCTTTCTTCGACACGACTTCAACCGTTAGCTAACTAAAACTTCTGTCAGTTGATAGGCCGATGCTACGTCGATACACTCGTCACTTCGACCACTCTTTCAACTTAGCACTTGTTGCTTTTCCGGCCAGACAACCATCGTCTGGGCCTTCTCCAATGGCTATTGTCCTGCCAATAACAAACTTTGCAACACAGACACTTTCTTCCTTCACTGAACCCTAGCACATGGAGATGCTAGGTCGTCTACTGTGCACAATCCACGATCTGGAACATATGCACTGTCGAACAAAGAAACAAAATAGAAGACAAACAAATATGATACAACGAAGCCATTCCACTGATTTCGACAAAAATCTTATCAGTGGAATGCTTCAAATCGACATATTGCAACAATGGGAAAAGACATACAGGAAAGGAAATCTACAGCTATGCAATTCGTATTTATAGAGAATGGGAAACAAATTGATGACACAGAAATAGTTTGATTCTCCTTAACAAAGTTTGATTACATTCGCATAGTTACATTCAATCACCACATCATATTACTGACTACAACCTCAAACCCTAATAATAATGCCTGATCTTGTTCATTTCCCTAGTTTTTATAGATTCGCCCAGAGTAGTACCAAACTGACTCCAAGCGGCTAGGGATCAATTCCAAGCGGCTGGGAAAAACTACTGCCTATTTTTGGCATTATTGCTATTTTTAGCATTATGCGATTACAATTGACAAATGTCACTTGGGACTTACAAAATGAACCTAGATTTCTTCCACTCGGACTCACACATGGCACTAGGCCTTACAATTGGTCACTTGGACCTTATACAACGCCAAAACATTAAAATGAACATGAAATTAATTAAAGTATCTTGGTGCCCCTACACCAAAGACCATTGTTATTTGATAGAGAAATTAGACAATTGAGATGGTTTGAATTCTATCAGATTGTATTAGTGATTATATTTAATTTCTGGTATAGATGGAATGGGTTGATATGATGATGGAATAATGCATTGAGGTGATATTAAAGAGTGATTGTAGAATAAGGGTGTGATAAACTTATGAAGCATGATTGTAAAGTTGATTGGGACTATAAAATAGACTAATTGTATTGAAACCTTGTTTCTAATAATACAATTATAACTATGCTTTTGTTGGTGGGTTTTCTTGAAAGGGTTTGCCATGTAAATGTTGCATCTCATTTTTATGAGTTTTGTAGGTCATTTATAGAAAAAATAGACAAAATTTGTAGTTAGAAGTGACCAACAAAGTAAGGAAAGAAAATCCAAAAAAAATAGCTTGTTTGGGCAGCAATGTCACTATTCACGTGCCTAACTAGTGGATATTGACCTAAGTCACTATTCATGCACCCCACTAGTGAATATTAAGCCAAGGTCACAATTCCTGCACCCCACTAAGGTAACCCAACCTCAAATTTTCTTTGTCAACTTCCAAATTTCACCAATTTCTTCTCTCCACCACCTATAGCTTGGCCCTACAAACTTATCAAATTTCATCAAGTGTTGGGATTTAATTTTTATTTTTATTTCTCTCCTTTCATGCATGTTTAGATCTATAATTTCTACTTAATTTCTTTATTTTATGTCTATCGTAGTGAGGTAGAACAACCTAAACTAGGCTTGATTCTACAATACCTTCTTGCTCTACAAATTTTATTCAGTGACAACTTCCAGAAATCCTTTACAACTCATTTCCAGTTGTTCCACTAACATTTTCTTCGTGCATCTATCTTTGTTCTCTATTTTCCTGTCTCCTTGTTATATTGGATTTGTGTTTTTAAATTTTAGTTGTGTAAATTAATCTCTAGTATATATGTTAGTCCCAAGTCCCATGTGATCTAATTAGGTCAGATTTATGATGTTTTGTGTACTTTAAATGTCATTTATTTGTTCTAATTAATTGCACACATTAACAAAGAAAACTTTATTTGTAGTTGTTTCATTTGGTGAACCTAATACTCATACATTTCCACTTCTAAGTCTTATGTGTTAGAATAGTTATATCACTATTGTGGTTTTTTAGAATAGTTCTATCATTATTGTGCTTTCTTAGAAATTAGTTCTATCAATGCTTTGTTTTCTTTATTAGGCTGAAAGCCTTCCCTATGTGAGCAACACATGATGAATTATATAGATGAAGGGCCCAGATTAAAAGGAGTACCATGAAATCATTCTTGTCCATTGATTTGATTTTTCTACAAAATATTATAAATGATAAAAAAACAAAAAAGTTCTTTTCACCTTTATCACTTTGACAATTGATAAATTGTTAATTTTTTATTTTATTTTTCTACTAGGTGACTCCATCAAATTTGTGGTCAATTCCGAATAAGTAAACTAAGTATATAATATTTTATTTTTCTATATAAAGATCTTAATTTTAAAGTAAATAACATAAATGTAGTAAAATAAATTAAAGACACCAACACTTAAATATGTAATAAATAAAATAGCTCTACAATTAAATAAAATAAAAACATTAAATTTTTTAAATATATATAGTAAATAAAATAATTTTAAAGTAAAATAAAGTAACTCTTTAGTGAATTAAAAAATAGTTCTTTTATAGCAAATGTTCTCACATGGACAAACCAAAGGAGGCATGACATTATTAAACAGACTAATATGTATAGTCTACGGACACACCAAAAGAATAAAGCAAAACTTAACGTGCAGTAATTAGATATGTAGGTTATGTTAAAAGGGGAATTACTAATGGTATTAAGAAGTAATATATAATAATAATTAATCTATAATTCTTATTATTATTCAAATGTATTAAAAACACTTCTTATTAGTAACTATAGTATTATTGCAATGAGTTTTTTTATCTAGTGATTACCAATCAAAACAAAGTATTATTTTTCATGTTGAACAAATTTTAATTTTTATTTGGTTTACATGAGAAAATTTTGGGGAAATATTATTTTGAGTAAAACAAACACACTAAAATCTACTAAAAAAATATTACACGAATTTAGTTATTAAACAAATAATATTTATTTCAATGTTAAACAAATAATGTTTTTTTGACCCGCAATATGTTGGAAGTATTTTTCTAATTTTTTTTAATGTGACAGATATTATAAAAGTTCATATATCAAATACATACTTATAAAAATGATTATGTATTTAATAGAAAAATATAGTTATGCCTTATGTGCATAATATTAGATATAAGTTGTAGAATATAAATCTATTGTACCCTCACATAATTATTTTTAAAATAATTAAATATGCATTTATGGGGGATTATATAAAAATCAATAAAATCAATAAGAGATTCAATTATACTAATTACTTAAAAGTGAACTATAATTTTCAAAACTATATTTTTTAAATGATGGTGATCTCTAAAAAAATATAAATATTTACTTGGTAAGGAATTGACATGATAATAATTTTATCCAAACTATGTTTGTTCATCTCAATATGTAATGTAAAAAGAATGATATATGTGAAAGAAAACAATAGAAGACAATAGTTAATGTGATGAATTGATAAAATAATTTAGTGGATTAAATAACTTATAAATTAATAAATAATAAAAAATATCTAACAAATTCTATAATTTCTTAAGAAAGTTTTCTGCCCATTGAACCTATAGGTCAAATTGCTAGTGTGTATATATATATATATATATATAGAGAGAGAGAGAGAGAGAGAGAGAGAGAGAGAGGATCCGCTTGGTCCAAACTTGAGTTATCAAAAAAAATTCCTTATTAACAAGTTAATATGTGATCTATCAAGACTTTGATTGAGTACTCAGGGAAACTTCAGCCAATACGGGCCATATGTTCAAATAGAACATTCTTAAGCCAAATTGAGCTCTTCTACCCTTTGGGCAATTAGGTTCATACAGAACCGGGTCTAACGAACCTTATTGCTACCCGATACGGGGTAGAACAAATGGTAGCCAAATGGCTTGGTGGTCAAACGGACCAAGACTCTATCCAATACGGGATAAGTAAATGCAACAACAAACTGGGCTAAATAGGAGATGAATCATTATGCTCTGGCCAAAGATTTCTGACTCCCTCGGGACCAATACGGGTTCATGAGTCACTTCCTAGGGACTACAGTATGCCCAAACACTGTGTTGAGGATGTCAACCAGGGAATACATAACATCAACTTGTACACGCCTCAGTTTACGACAAAGTCGGGTACAAGTAATCCACCCCGGGGATTCTTCTAAGTACTAGGAGACTTCTTTAGTTATCTAGCTAAACCTTTAAACTAGGGATCGAAGTTGATTATAAAGAGTATTCTATATCCGAGGGACCTGAGTACTAGGGGCATCCTTCGCCATCTAGACTGCCTACATACCTTATATCCACGAGATCAAGGCCCTCTTCAGATGCAATCGACACGGGGAATGCGAATAGATGTAACTGTGAGTGGGTACAAAGTTCTTCATCGACTACCACCCACTCAGGTGATATAGTGATGGAATTCTTAGGAAACTATTTTGCAAACACACCTCCCGGGAGTGTTTGACGTTTAAGTTTTCATGTGAGGATAGTTTACTTAGTATGCATGTTTGTCTGATGAGGTTTTCCCGTTAATAGTTAAAAGGGGTTTCCTATCGTGGTACTCATCCTACAACTATTTTCGATAGCCTCGTCCTTTCTTTTTAGTGAGGTATCCGACGAGATTTTCCCTTTCTGCAAATTTAACTTTGACATGTTCCTTATTACTCCCCGACAATTTAGAGGGACGGTGCCCAGACGTCGTTGCAACTATGTTAGGTGCTAGGTACTTGGTTCAATGCAACGGCATTACCAGTAAATGTGACATAGAGGTACCATAAATACCGAACACTGCGATTTGTTTGAGTTTGGATGTTTATTTATAAGGTTTACCTATCTAGTAGCAAAGGAAAAACTTGCATAATAACAGTTGATAAAGGGAAATACTTCCTTAAATCAAAATGCAGATAAGAGATGCTTGATCATAATGAATAGAACTAGAAAAGAAACTTAATCAATTTTGTAAACCTATGACTAGAAAGATACTTATATCAACTCATAAACTAGAAAAGATATTCTAATAATAATGTAAAATCAACATATACAATTTCAATAATTCCTTTTTTATTTTATCACAATTCCAAAAGCAAAGTTACTTATAATTATTATATGTATCATAAGGAATATACCTTCTCATGAGCTCATGATTGATCATATAGAGATTGAGATCATGATTGAGAGAGATAGGGATCAAAGCCGTATTGTGCAGTTAGGTTCGAAGATTGTGAAATCAGATATTTGTATTTCAATTCAGGAAGCAATAAAAGAAGATCTTGTTTGTGTTCGATTTCCTTGTGTACTTGATTTTCTGATTTGCAGTTGAAATGATTCGTTAACCCATTCCACCGGTGAGATTCTTCGAATCGGTGGAATGACTGTATATAGTAGGTTAGGTTTTCTGTTTTGTGTTTGTTCATTTTGTGTTTGCAGGATCGATTATAGCATGCTTAGATAAATCCTAGCATCTTCATGTGCTAGGCCGTCAAAGGTAGAAATTCGTATGTCTGCAGGAGAAACAGTTTAGTGAAATCACGAGTGTTTTAACTGGGCTGATCAGCGCAGTTAAAGCGTTGCAAGCAGTTTTGGTTTCATGTGGTTGAACCCATTTCAATGGTTCAAGGGATTTTTGGTTCAATGGAGGAAGTGTCGATGTGAGTTCCAACATTGGATTCCGTCAACAGTTGAAGTCCGGGCGGAAAACCTTTGGTTGAACCGTTAGTGAAGGGTTCAACAATTTGGAAGTTGATCGGTGTAAATAGTGTAACGACCGAAGGACTTTGGGTTTGGTCGATAGTCTAAGTATCGGCGAAGGAAAGCTTTGTTTGAACCTTGAATTGGTTCAAAGGTTCAACGGTTCAATCGGACCGTTTGGTTCAACCATTCAACGACGGAGAAAGTAGCGACAGTTGAACCATTCGTTGAACCGATTCAGCGGTTCATTGGTTCAATGGTTCAATGATTCAATAAAGCGATGGATTCAGTGGTTCGACAGTGTAGTTGAGGTTTGCTGATAGCGATGGTCTCGCCGATAGGCACAAAATCTAATTCCCATCGACCATAGGAAGGAGCTCGGCGTGACAAAGTTCAAGCTTGCCGATAGAAGTGGGTTTTTGTCGATGAAAGAACATACACACGAAATGTATGTTGTGAGTGACTATTAACCAATTGTCATGACTCCGCTGCCCGCTCTGCATCATAGTGGTATCAGAGCAAAGGAGTATCCTTTGGGAAGAAGGAGAAAAAAAAATGTCAGACGGAGAGGGATCAGAAGAGTTCCCAGCAAGGATGACCAACGTTGAGTTGGCTGTCCTGGTAAAGAAACAGATTGCAGAGAGTAAAGCAATTAGTGCTCAGAATCAGGAATTGAAAGATGAGTTGGAGAAGTTGAGGGATAGAGTAGGAAAGGGAAAGGAAGATTCTGGTGAACGAGATAAGGATGAAGAGGAGATCCCTAGGCAGGAAGAGATAGAGGTTCCTACATACTAGAGGCCCTTACTAAATGCCCTCAAATCCATGGAGTAGAGGACCATGGACATGAAAATAGACCTACCAGTGTTTGCAAGAAAAATGGAACCTGATTCAGTCATGGAGTGGATAGACTCCTTGAATAATTTCTTTGAAACAAAGGAAATCCCAGACCACCAAAGAGTGAAGATAGCTCAATCCAAAATGAAGGGAGCTGCACTAACCTGGTGGAATTTCATCCAAGATGACAGTGTGAAAGAAGGAAAGAACAGAGTTGTTACGTGGAAGAAGATGAAGGCTTTGGTGAAGGAAGCCTATGTTCCATTGGATTATAACATCCAGTTACATAAGAGGAGACAAAATTTGAAGCAGAAGGAGTTAGATGTCGGTGCATATACTGAAGAGTTCATGAAGCTCTATCTCAAGACAAAGGTGAGGGAGAATGAGGAAGAGAAGGTAGCAAGGTATCTCAATGGGTTGATATTTGCCATCCAAGAAGACCTAAATCTGCATAATCCAGATACAGTTCAAAAGTGCTACCAATTAGCACTCAAAGTGGAAGAGAAACTAAAGAGAAGACAAGAGCAGAACAATAGAGGAAGAGGAAGACAACAAAGGGGAGGAAGAAGTCCTTTCAGAGGTAGAGGAAATGGATTTGGATTCCAAGGTGAAACAAATCAAGAGAACAACAAGGGAGACAACAGTCAAACTCAAAAGGGAAGTTATGACCAAAAGGGAAATTTTAGGGGCAGAAGACCACCATTTAGAGGAAGATTTCATGGCAGAGGAGCTATTAGATGTTACAATTGCAATCAGGAAGGCCACATAGCCAGTAGATGCCCAGAAAAAGCAACAAGTTTAGGGGGAGAAAGGAGGACAAATCTGATCCAAGAATCTGATTGTCAGAGTGCGACAAGCTCCAACACTTATCAGAATGTGAATGATACTATCAGATATGGGTATCCTGAGACAGGAGAAGCCTTGATGATCAGGAGAGCAATGGCCACTATGAACGTACCTAACAGAGAACCCCCACAAAGAAAGGCTCTTTTCAAAACTACTTGCAAGGCAGGAGGAAAGGTATGTAAAGTTCTGATTGATTCTAGATCTACTGAAAATTTTGTGTCTGTTGAAATGGTAGAAAAACTTAAGCTTAGGAGACTACCACATCCTTGCCCGTATAAGGCCTCATGGCTCACTCAAGGTCAGCAAACAGTTGTGGAAGAACAGGTTTGGGTAGAGTTTCAAATAGGCCCATACAAGGACAGGTTACTGTTTGACATAGCTCAGATGGATTCTTGCCATCTCCTACTTGGAAGACCATGGCAATATGACTTGAAAGCACAACATGATGGAGTTAGGAACACCTATTCAATCACCAAGGATGGTGAGAAGACACTGTTACAACCATTAATGGAGAAGGAGGTAGAATCAAAAGGAAAGGAAGTCAAGGTGATGATGGTAGAAGGCAAACAGTTCATGAAGGAGATAGTAGATGAAGGAGTAGTTGCATATGCCCTCATTCCATGCCTAAAAGTGAACAAGAAGCAACAGGAAGAAGTCAAGGGAGAGAAGAAGCAAAGGTTCATAGACCCTGCTATCCAAGAACTATTGGACAAGTACAAAGGCATCATCTCTGATGGAATGCCAAGATCCCTACCACCTATAAGGGACATCAGTCATTGCATAGATCTAATTCCAGGATCTACTCTCCCAAACAAAATAGCATACAAGCTTACACCAGAGCAGAATGCAGAGGTAGCAAGGCAGATTGAGGAATTGTTGGAGACATGCCTAATTGGCAAAAGTTTAAGCCCATGTGCAGTACCGGCTGTACTTGCACCAAAGAAGGAACTTGGAGAGTTTGCACTGATTCAAGGGCTATTAACAAGATCACAATCAGGTATAGGTTCCCCATACCTAGGATAGAGAATTTTCTTGATTGTTTAGGAGGTGCCAAATATTTCACAAAAATAGATTTGAAAAGTGGCTATCATCAGATCAGGATTAGGCCAGGGGATGAGTAGAAAACTGCATTTAAAACCAATGAAGGGTTGTATGAGTGGAAGGTCATGCCATTTGGTTTATCCAATGCACCCAGTACCTTTATGAGGTTGATGAATGAGGTCTTGAGAGAATTTATTGGTAAATTTGTCATAGTATATCTAGATGACATTCTAATTTTCAACAATACAAGGGAAGAACACCTCAGACACATAGATTTGGTTCTCAAAAGGTTACATGAAGAGCAGTTAATGATCAACTTGGACAAGTGTTTGTTCATGCAGGAGGAGATCATCTACTTGGGTTTTGTCATCTCATATGGTAAAATGAAAATGGATCAAGAAAAGGTAAGTGCCATACTGTCTTGGCCAACTCCTAGAACCATGAATGATGTCAAAAGTTTCCATGGGTTAGAAACCTTCTATAGGAAGTTTATACGAGGGTTTAGTCATATCTATGCGCCCATGCTTGACACCATAAAAGGAGGACAGAAGTGCAGATTTACTTGGATAGAAGAAACATGTGATTCATTTGAGACATTGAAGAAAAAGGTGGCACAGCAGCCAGTCCTTGCACTACTTGATTTCAATAAAATCTTTCAGGTAGAATGTGATGCAAGTCACATGGCAATTGGAGTAGTACTCAGTCAAGAAGGTAGGCCTATTGCATTTTTCAGTGAGAAACTAAATGATGCTAAGTAAAGATATTCATCATATGATTTAGAGATGTATGCTCTAGTCCAGTCACTCAAGAAGTGGAGGCATTACTTGATGCTAAAGGAATTCATAGTGTTTATAGATAATCAGGCCCTTAGTTTCATAAACAGTTAGGAGAAGCTGAACCATAGGCACATGAAGTGGGTGGAGACTTTACAAGCTTTCACTTTCACACTCAAGCACAAGAAAGGGGTCAAGAACAAGGTAGCAGATGCTTTAAGTAGGAGGGTTCTAACAATAAATCAGATCCAGTTGGAAAGTGTTGGTATTGATTCCTTAAAGACTATGTATGAGGATGATGAAGACTTTGGAGAGATCTACAAAGTGTGTACTTCTTTTAAAGACAAATATCATGTTGACTATTCTAAATTTCTGATACAGGATGAATTACTTTTCAAAGGTGGACAATTGTGTATTCCACGGTGTTCTATGAGGCTGAATATTATCAGGGAGAAGCATTGTGGGGCTATGGTAGGACATTTTGGTCTAGATAAGACTTTGGATCTTGTAAAGAGACATTACCATTGGCCTAAGTTACAATCAGAGGTGAGGAAATTTGTGGAAGCATGTGTGATATGTCAGAAAGCAAAGGGGAGATCCACTAATGCAGGTTTGTATTAGCCACTACCCATTCCTTCTAGACCATGGGAGAGCATCAGCATGGATTTTGTGTTAGGTTTACCTAGAACAAGGAAGGGATATGATAGTGTTTTTGTGGTAGTAGACAGATTCAGTAAAATGACATATTTCTTGCCATGCAAAACTACTTGTGATGCTTCATATGTTGCAGACCTATTTTTCAAGGAAATAGTGAGGATACATGGATTGCCATTGAGCATAGTCTCAGATAGAGATGTGAAATTTATTGGTCATTTTTGGAGGACTCTTTAGAAGAATCTTGGTACCAATTTATCCTTCTCATCAGCTTATCATCCT